>VXAA01002999.1:509472-551122 GCA_013399115.1 Anseranas semipalmata | reverse complement strand
CGACGCGAGGCCGTCGGGGGGAGGCTGCGGGGGGTCCTGGATGCAGGTGCCGGGGGGCAGCCTCCGCTCGTCCCGGTGCCGCAGGTGGGAGCCCGGTCCTGGAGTCCAGCGAGGGGCGGAATGAGCAGCGTTGGACACGTTCGGTCTCTGGCACCGAGGAGGACAGGGTCTGGCCCTTCTGTGGGGAGGTGGCGTTGGGACCCCGCTGAGCCAGGAGGTGAAGGTGCGCGCTTGTGGCTCGCTTAAGCTGATCCAAGTCCATGCTAGAGCTGAAGGCCCTTCCACCCCGTCCCTCGCCACGCGCTGCCACCCACTCTTTACCTTACGCTGGCACTGGTGGTTTGGCAGCCACCTGGTGAGCTGATGGGGGATCATGGTCTCTGTATGTAAAGGTTAGCTTTCAGTCCCCGAGCTGACTTTTCACACCGTGCACTGCTGGCCTGAAGTGGGGGAATCGCAGCAGCCCAAGTGATTCCGGCTAAAGCCTTTGCAGGATTGCACCCTCGGTGCTGCGTCCTGTTGGGCTTCTCAGTAAGTGACCTGTCCTTTGCCCCGTTGTAGCACACACACGTAGCTGGTGCTGGTGCACGGAAGGGCCCCTTGCGCGTATTTTGACTCGTGCTTTTCTTTCACGTAACGTGAGCGGCGGCACAAATGAGTTTTGTCCGGTGGTGGAGCGCGCCTTGCGCAACGCGTGGCTCTGCTGCCAGTTCTCTCGCAGGTTGGCCTCGCATGCAGAGTTGGTCAGGGATGTCTCCAGCCTGGCTCTGGGAGCAAGCAGGAAGTTGTTCCTTTTCTTCCTGTTTTTGTACCCATGGCTGCTGATTTCCTCTGGGAAGAAAGCTATGCGTTCTGCAGTAAAGGAAAAAAGCTATACGTAATGGGAAGGGACAAGGCAGCAAACGCTGAAGGATGGGAACCGAAGGCACTTCTGAATGGAGCATGGGATGAGGAAGGGGCACGATGTTTTAACTGCAGGAATGCTGATACGAAGACAAGTGGCTCCCCTTGTGCCGTGAACGCAGGGGTAAGAAGGGCCCATTTGGGACAAGCTGGGGAGCAGAGCCTTGGGAGGAGAGTTGGGTCTGCACTGCGGTGTGGGGAAGTACATTGCTTTCCAGCTCTTCTATCTCAGCAGTGCAGCATTTGCAAGAGGGGGTGATAAATAGTGTTAGATCCGCTGATATAGTTGGAGAAACCAGATGAGCTTTTAGGTGCTTCCTTCCTTCAAGTTTTGATTGTTAAAAGGACTTTAAGAAAGGACGTATGTGCCTGAAAGCTTGTCTGCTTTTTTTTTTTTCCCTCCCCAATCTGTCTGTCCAGTGACAGCTATCACCTCTCCCTCCTGCTGCTTCATCCGTAGGTCCTTGTGGCCACCACAGTGCTTCCCCTGGCAGCCCAGGTCTCTGCTGTGCTTGTGCTGGGTGTGCGGGCACGTGGGGAGCCCGAGCCGCCCCTGAGCAGGGCCCCGCCAGCCTCCCGAGGGGTTTGGGGTTTGGGACAAGGGAGCAAGCTTCGCCACTGCCTCTGTGCTCCTTGGGCCCGAGTCCCCCGGGCGGCAGCGACTCTCACGCGTGGTCGTGTGCCAGCGGTGTGCCCGCTTCAGCGGGCTCCCAGGGGAGGAGGACGGAGCTGCACGGCGCAAAAGCAGCTCCCACAAAACTAGTTCTGCTCCGGGACTTCCCATGACAGGTCTTTTTTTTTTTTTTTTTTTAAGCAATACACTTGCAAGAGATCTGCCTACAAACTGGCTTTTCAGGTTTTGGGGAAAGCCATGGGCTGGCCCAGGGCTGAGGAATGTCTTGCTCTGCGCTGGGTAGGCCCCAGCCTGGCTGCAGGGCCCTGGAGGCAGAGTGCCGGGCACCCCTTCCCCGGAGAGCTCAGCGCCAGGCCTCGGCCACACATCGGTGCCAGAGGGGCCAGTGCCTTGGTGTGGGGTTTGGCGGATGGTGTTTTGCTTTTCTGGGGGGCTGTAACAGTGCTGCAGCTGAGCCAGGCTGCGCGGCAGGAATAGGAATTCCTTTTGGGATCGTCGGTCCTGTTCCTCTGGAATCCAGCCCCGGAGAGTAGCCAGCAAGTCCCAGCATGTTGCCCTGACAGAGGCAGGGTCTGCTGAGTGTAGCATGACAGGACAGTTTATTTTGGGCAGGGAGCCCACATGCTCAGATATAATTAGTAAAGATTTGATTCCATTCAGTGTATCAGATCTTTCTGCAGTGTGAACACACAGCCCAGTTAGTGCTGGAGGTCTGAGATGGGCGATGTGAACAGGAGTCCCGGGTTGCTTTCCTCTTCCATTCAGTGCGTCCAGCGAAAAGGCTGGCACAGCACCCACTGTGCTGCTAGGGATGTTGCCTGCCGGGTGGGACTGGCTGTGAGCTGAACGTCTGCCATTTCTCCATCTGCGTCTCTAGAGCTTTCATCTGGCAGAGCAGTCTTCGATAACATTCTTCCCTTGTGGCTTCTGCCTTTCTTCCTTAGTTATCTCTGGAGGCTTTGGCATCCTGTGGAGACCACGCACCCTTCTCGGAGGTTCCAGCATTAACTGTGACCCAACACAACGCTTCTGTTAATCCCATTCCTGCAGCCGCCTGCCTGTCACCATTGTGTGACCCATTCCAGTAGAAGTACTTAAAACTTGAGGATGGGCTCCTTCATATTTTCCCTGAGCTCAGATGCGGATTAGTTTCCTTTCTTTTCAGCTGAAGAGATGCTGGGCCCTCTGTCTAACTCTGTCATCATCTAGCTGGAATGAAGCAGACAGGAACTGTGCAGATCTGGCACTGTTATTGTAAGGTTGCCTCCCTGCTACCGGGTACGTACTTGCTGTAGTTTTAGGAAGCCCATGGAATGTATGCGTTGCCTGCCAGCTCACAGAGCCGCGTTGCATCCTCTGCTGAGAGCGTGACAGCCTCTAGCTACAGCTTGCCTTGTGGGAGCTGCAGCCTGAGTTTAGTGGGAATCGCTGTGTCTGGACATGGGTAGAATGTCCCAGTGCTCCTGGAAAGTAGAACGAGGACGGTTGCTTTCTGGTGCCTGGTGTCAGGCGGATGGTCGTCTCCCCAGTTGTGGATTTTTTTTTTTAAGTTCTCTTTTTGTCGTTTTGTTTGTTTGTTGCCTTGTTCAGGACTAGCAGATGAACCAGGTGAACAGAATGGACATCATGACCTGTTGCTTGCTCTGTTGGTGTCCAGTAGCTGCCCTCGGAGGTCAGCACCCACCATGCAAGTAACAGATAAATATTTAGGAAGGGACAATCCAGCCCTTGCAGCTATCAGAGCCCAGAAGCAGGGAGGCAGCAGGCAGATTCAGCCTTGAAAGGAAGCGGATCTATTAGACGGCATTTCCCATGGTCAGCCCTGTTTCTGTGTCCCTGAAGAGCCCCGAAGTGATTCCGTGGGATCACTGCTCGCGCTGCTGCAACCTCTGTGTTCGCAGGCAGGCTGCGCGGTGCCGCCCGGAGAGACGCGAGGTTATGGCTCGTGGTGTTGGCGCGGAGCAGCGGCTGTTGTGCTCGTGCTGAGACCGCATGTTGCTGTGTCCTCGTTAGCTGAGCTGCAGGGGTTTCTGACTGCTTGCTCCTTCTTTGGTCCTGCTCATTTAGCTGCTCCCCAGGACCAGCTGAAGCCCACTTATGATCACGTCCCTGATACTTGCTTTCAGTCCATGCTGCCATAGGAATGAGGAAGTGGTTTTTCCTTTTTTTTTTTTTTTTTTTAATGAGCGTTGGGATGATGCCACAAGGAGCAACTCAGTAGCTGAGTTTTTGAGCACATCATCCAAACTACGGTCAAATCCTTTTGAATAACAAACAGTAGCGGTTTGCTGCTTGGTGAAGGCAGAGAGTTTATGCTTCGTATTAAGCTTAACTGTTGAGTCTCCTGATGCTGTTTGGTGCCAGTTTGTTGGTTGTGTGCTCTGTTTGCTGCAGAGGCAGCAAATGCCAGATTGATGCAAGGCTCGTGCATGCTGAAACTTCCTTTGGGCTTGCTCTTCAACTATGCAGGTGCACCGTTTGTTTCAAACATAATTGAAGCTATCTCGTGCATGCCGTAGAAATGTTAGAACTATCGCGATACAGACCTGAGCAGCGGGTGTCATCTCAAAGAGATTCGGGGGCCTTTAGCAACAAGCAGACCTTGCCTTAGTAATCAGAGCATCTCTAAAACACAGTGGTTATTACAGGAAATTTAATTTCTTCTCAATGATCTAAGCAGCGTGTTGCAAAAGACTTCCCAGGGGGAGACGAGATAGGAAGACATGTCTGATCTTGCCCTTTCTGGATAGCCTACCTTTGGTGCCTCCTCCCCTTCCTGTTTCCACTTTGCTGGGAGGGCGACAGCCTCTTGCTCTCTGGTCAGCAGCAATCCCTGCTTTGAAGGTTTTTCTTTTAGACGGAACAATCTGTATGAGATCATCCCGAAGCTGCACAGGATGCTGCTTTTACTGTTGTACAGGTCTGGCACTTACTTGGCTTTAACTTCATGAAGGTTGTAAGCTTGAATTTTAAAATCTTGAGGGCTCAGATGTCTGGGGTGGATGAATACAGTTCCATGTTTCAGGTGTTACCGCCCCGTAGCAATCGGCAGATGGGAGGTACGTTTCTGTCGCTTGAATTCAGAGGTCACTGCTTTAAAGTGAACCGTAGCAGACAGCTGGCTATGAGTTGCTTTGCCAAAAGGTGTGAGCGTCCCTGCCCCTTGACTGCTGCGGGACTGTGAGTTCAGGGAAAGCAGTGAGAGGGAACGTGCCATTTCCCCAGACTATACGTTGGATTTAAAAAATACATTTCACTTTGTTTTTTTCTTTTTCCTAAAACAAAGTTAGAATTTTGATGATTAGGATTTGCGTTATAAGTGGGTTGGTGCGTTGGGCACACGTGAACGTACACGAGCACACGCCTGCAGAGCAAGATGAGCTCTTGTGCGACTGCTTTCCCAGGAGGCAAGGCCAGGAGGTGGAGTAGCCAGCTGTCGGCACCAGCCAGGGTACGGGTTGGAGCACCGGAGCGGCTGGCTAGCTCGCCTATGTCAGAGGCTATCCACAGGTCTGTCCCTGGCTAGATCAGCTCATGCTTAAGAAGAGCAGGTCCAGCTGACCCAGCTCTGCTCTGAGTCCTTGGCTGCTCAAATGGTTTTTTTTTTTTGAAGTATCTCCATTGGGCTTCATTGCTGTGGGCATTGCTGGTGCATGCGGGCTTACTCCAACTTGTATCCGGGGGAACAGAACCACGCTCATGTTGGAGAAAGCAGGTGTGTGATGCTGAGTGAAGATGCACTGAATTTCAAAGGAACATGCAAAGAAAGCTGGCCTGCATGGCTCCGATGCTGCGGCTTCCAGCCCTCCTGAATGTAGAATGTCTTCTGGTGGCTTTAGCGTTTGTTATTTCCTCTAAGATTTTTTTTTAGATTGCTATTCATCGTGCTTTTATGTAACTTTCCATAGGAAATGTTGTCATCTGTGGCAGTTTTGATCCCATTTGCCAGTGAGGCATTTTTATTTAGCACAACAAATAGTGATTCTCAGCTGCTTTTAATACTGAGGTGGATGCATGGGCAGCAGCTATTCCAAAAGCAGCCAGAGCCAGCATCCTCTGCTGCCTTGAGTCAAACTGATGCTTTTTTCTTAGCTTTTCATGCCCTGAATTGCAGTGCTTGGGATGCGTATGCAAGCTGATAGGAAAAAAAACAGTTACAAATGCAGAATTTCAATGAAAACGAAACCTGTGTTAAAATACAGTCTTAGGATTTTGTTGTTGTTTTCTTTTATGTTCTAACGTGGGATCGTGGCTGTGCTGACAAAACCTTTTTTTGAGTCTTACCTTACTGCATAATTGAGGCAATGGCTGTGTCCATGGTACTTGCACATCAGCCAGTACTTCACAGTGCGTCCACTTCACTAGTAATGAAAACCAGTGCAGTGTCTTCTGGAGTCCCAGTGAATTTTTGCCATGAGTTAAACATGTACTAAAATAGTTTCTGGGGTCGCTCTTTCCCACTTCTTTGTTAGCAAAGAGGAGCTGTGGTGACGCCAAAGAACGTAGACCCGGGCGGCTGCTGTGATGCTGCTGGGGACCCCGGAACAAAGGGCGCTGCTGGCCTGGCAGGCACCTTAGAAAAGGGTGCAAGAAGAAGGCTCGTGTAGATGAGCCTTCCTCTGGATACACTTCCACTGTTGGCAGTCTGTTGTTTATAATTGGATTTGTTAATATTTGGGTTGTTAATGTGATTATGCTTGTTATCCAGTCTGGCTACATTCACTGTGGCACTGGACCAGCAGCAGTGTCCTAGCTTCCTGCATAAGCGTGCTGAGATGCATCAGCTGTCCGTCAGCTGCTGGTGGATCTAGGTAAAAGCCAGCTCCTTTGGAGGAGGACTCGGAGCAGCTTTCCTAAGGAATGGAAGCGTTGCTTGGTGCTAGCTTCTCAACCTCTGTGCTTGATGCACTGTTGCTGGAGCTGTTAGCAGGTATCATCGTCAGTCCGTGCCCAGATGTAGCCGCTAAGTGCTGTGCTGTGACCAGAGCACCAGCGTGAGGCACCTGGAAATGCGGCTGTCGCACGTGGTGCCAGGCTGGCGTTCTCGGTGCGAAGCTGCAGGGTGTGTTCAGGGGCAAACACAGCCAGGATGAAGACACCAAAGTACTCCAGAAAGCCTCCTGCTGCTCCCCCCTCTTTGTTGGTTATGTTTGATGCTCAGACTGCTCCCCTTGCTGGTTTCTAGGTAGGCTGTAGACAGCTCTGTGTTGGGTTTACTCCAGAAGATGTGGGGTTGGATGCTTGTTGCTCATCATCTGGGCCCCATCTGGGCTCTGGGGCACGTGCTGGGAGCACCCTTCTATCATCTGGGTCATCCCTTTGGTGCCGCAGGCCTTAGCTAGCAGGGGAAGCTCGCTCCTTGGAAACCCTTCTGTGGAAGCTACCCGTGCGTGAGGTTGGCTGTCAGCTCTAGAGAAGTCTGTGGAGCTGGTGTCCCATCCAGTGACTCTGCCTCGGATGGAACAGTGCTGTTTTATTCCTGCTGCACTCAACACCTGCACTGAGGGCAGTTTTCAGAAAATAATTTAAGCCTCGAGAGATGCAGAACCCACCACATCCCCTGTGATAATTGTTAGCTGCCCACAGCGCTACAAATGGGAGCTTTTGGCCATGTTTTCACGATCGCTTTAAACTGTACGGCCTTGAGAAGCGATTCTGTCATCTGGCTCCAGCTGCTCTCGTTGTTCCTGCTTCTTCCTCTTTCCCTGTGCTGGCACAAGTGGTCGTGGAGCCATGTGGTGACCTGCATCGGGGAAGGAGCTTGGGCTGGGACAGTTTTCTTTGCTGAGCTAACGTGGGGTGGTTCCCAGTGCGGATCACCCGACAGCTGCGGGGATGGTTGTGCCAGCACGAGAAGGGGGGCAACGCGGCGGCTAGGGGCATGGCTTCTGCTCCTGGCTTGCATCTCTTTGGAGCGGCTGTGACGTCTTTGTAGCTTGAATTTTAAGTGTTAACTTCTGTGGGCTGACTCCTGCTCTGCCTTTTGTCTGCTGGAACAAAAGGACCTGGAAGATCAGTGTGTTACCTGTGGGAGTGTTTGCAGATTGCGGTTGGGGTCATCTTTTAACCTGTTTTGGGGCAAATTTAGCTACAGATCCAGGGACTAACAGGGATGAGAAGAGTTTTTTGAGCTCTCTATTTCTCCTGTCTCTTCAATATGAGGGCACCAGACCTGGATACCCCTCAGGTCCCATGCAGAGCTGCTTTGAAAACTCGTCATGCTCGTGTTCCCGTAGCAGCTCGTTTTTAGTTGGTTTCCATCATGACCCACATCTTTTTCTGAAAATCAAGGAAATCAGTTGCTCAGAGGGACCTCAGATCTGGCTCTGTGTGTAGCCGAACCTTCTCTAAGCTCGGTGGGTCCCAGGTGAGGCATTGCACCGTGTGCCTCTTACATACCAGTATCATTCTACAGGGCTTTGCATGAAGTCCAAAACTTTTCTTTTCCCCCCTTAATGTAGCTTCCTATTTCCTGTCTTAGGGGTCTGCTTGACTCTTCCAAGACAGGACATTTCCACTGGTATTTCTCAGCTCATTAAATCAAGTGGCTCACAGTGAAATCCCTCAATGCTGGCTTGGTTGCTTGGGTAGCCACAGAAGTTAAAAACCTTCCCCATAGCTTCGGCATTCACCCTACCGCAGCTGGTTCTTGCTACAGCAGCCCTGTGGTAGTGCCTGTGTTCTGCTTTTCCATGGGCTGCCTGCAGGCTGGTTTCGGAGCCACCTGCTCAAGCGGGTAGCTTCTGTTGTAGCTTTGTACAGAGCACTGGTTGAAAAGAGCTCTTCTTCTGTTGCCTCCGGATAGTGCCCTGGGCTGGAGTTGGTTGGGACGGGTTGTCCTCCTCCTGCCTCTCTAGGTTTAACATCAGCACGACTCGTCCCTTGCTCCTCTTCCCATGATTACAGCTGCTCCCTGCTCCCCGGTTGTTTCTAAGGTTGTGTTGTTAGCTTGTCCCCACAGCGTCTCGGGATGAATTCGAGTGTTTTCCTGCCCCCCTAAAGGCAGGGAGCTGCCTCTCTTCAGAGCCGCAAGGTGCCAATACGGAGGGATGGCGTATGCTCCCGGGAGGGAGATCGCGTGCCTTTTAATGCGCTTCCACAAGGCGAACGCAGCCCTTCAGGCCGTTCCACTGGAGCCCACGTGAAGGCTCCTGCTACCCCAGAACCATTTTGTCCACGTTGCTGCCGGGCTGGGACGCAGGAGAGGTGTTTCAGGCAGGCTCGGGCTGTGGTTTGATGTTTCAGCTCAGCTGATATCGGGGTGAGCTATCACTGACTAGGCGGGTCCTCCCCTTCCTGTCAGGTTACACGGAGCTTATCTGAAATTGTCCGAGCCTCTTCGGGACGTCAGATCAACGAGGAGTGGTTGGTAGGGTTAGTTCTGCGCTGGTGAAACGCCTTCAAGTGGCTCGCTGCAGTAAGTCTGCTCCGGGGGCAGCCGTCCCCTTGGGTCGCTCGCCAGGGGAAGGCAGGGCCTGGGGGATCTCCTGCCCGCCCGCCCTGCCGCGGGCTGCTGCAGGCAGCGTCAGCCCTCAGCCCCGCCGCCTGGCTTGCGCCCGGTGTTTGGGATATTACTCGTACCTTTTTGGGTCTGATCCGTGCTAGATGGTGTTATTGGCAGTCCTGAGGCCGAAACCCCACTGCTCCTCTTCTCCTTGGATTTCCTGCCTTCTCTCGGCTAGCCGGGCCAGCAGAAATCCTCCTGCAGACAGACGCACAGCCAGCGGCCTGCTGGCTCCCCCAGCTCGCTCTGTCTGCAGAACCCATTTAGGATCCTGCTTTCTTTGCTGCGCTTCCACTCAGCAGCCCGCAGCGGGCCTCAGGCGGAATCGCTGCGGGGCCGGGCCCCTTCGGGTGGGTGGGCTTGCGGGGGGCTGCAACACAGCTGGGGTTTGGAGGATGGAGGAAAACAGATGGATGCTCGTCGGGGGCCGAACGTAGGACGTGGTGAGGGGAGCGCAGTGGAATAGCCCCAGTGTCTGTTACCTCCTGGGGATGTCTGTAAGAACATGCACATGGGGAGGAGCACAGTGGTGTTGGGGGGGAAAAAAACACACAATGTTTGTTTGTGTGGTAGGGTTGGATGAAGGCTTTTTTTTTTCCTGGTTTTTTTTTTTTTTTTTTTTGCATTTGGAATGTTTTGGGGGAAAACAACAGCTTTATTTTAAAAGGAAATGCTGGTAAAAATGGAAATTTCAGAAGAAGAAAATCAACAGGGTTTTATGGGAGCAGCTTCAGTTGTCTGGTGAAGTGGAAGGATGCTCTGCCTTTGGAATGCTTGTGCAGATCTCGGAATATATTTGGGATGCCTGTCAGTTTTAGGAGCACACCCGGCCTTTCTGCACAAGGCTTTCCGTTCTCTGTGTGGGTCAGTGGAATTCACTAAGCAGCTTTTCTTGATCCTGTGCCAACTTCAGAATTTAAGGTGCTCTTCCTCTTTCTTAGCCTGAGCCACAGCACAGGGATGTAGTTTTCATTCTGGTACTGTGACCTTGCTTTGGCATGGAGCTTTTGAAGATGACTTTCGCAGAGTATCTGCACCATGAAGGTTTTCTTTGTTTATTTTTTAAATTGAAACGGCCTTTATTAATCATCTTTGTGAAGCTACCACAGTTGTTACACGCAGCTGGGTTTGCAAATGCCGTGCGTTCAACTTCTGTGCTGGGTTTGTGCTGCCCGATTCCTCAGTCTGGCGATGCTGAAGGAGCAGCCTGAGCTGACCAAGTGGCACCAGGACGGTGGCACCAGGACTGGGAATGTGCCAGCGCTGCAGGGAGGAGCCCAGGCAGGCAGAGGGCCCTTCTGCCTCTTCCCAGCCTCTTCAGACGGCCCCCGTGCTTCTCTCCTGGATGGGGATCCTGCTGGGTTTGTGGGAAGAGAAGATGGTAGGAAGAGCATGGAAGAGATGTGTACAGCCAGGACTGACATGGAGAAGAGGGACCGGGAAAAGCTGTTCGTTCTTCTAGCCCAAGAACTGTAAGACATCGAGTGAACACAGGCAGTGTCAGGTTTAAAGCCAAGCTGAAGAGGATGGCTCGTCACACAGCGTGCGTTTCAGCTCTTTGCCATGGGCAGGTATGAATACTAAAAGACTGCATGGATTCAGAAGGGGGTTGGATAAATTCTGGAAGAAAAATCATTGGATGGATATGGGGATAGATACAGAGAACCATTAAATGCACAGACATCTCTGGCACAAGACGTTCCCAAGTTATTCATAGCACACGCAGTGACTGTCCTGGGAGATACGGCTGTCAAGTGATCCCGTACTGATTGCCAGGCATCCTCTGTTGGTAATGAGATACCGGATTTAGGCAGATGCTTGGCCTGACCTTGCATGGCTGTGCTGTGTATGTTCCTATTCTGCTGCCGTCGGTGGCCTCTTGAAAACACTGATTGGGACAGTACGGAGAAATTGGGATTGTTTGCGGATATGTCACCATTCAAATGAATTATGTGTCAATGCAGTCAACTCTGAGACAAAGCCTCCAGGCCAGAACAAATGCATGATGCTGTATCCTGAAACACTAACCCCTTAACGATAATCAGGGGGTTAGTGTGAAACTCAGAACGTGCTTCTAGTGCAGTGCTGAGACACAGATTAGTAACTGCAGCACTTGGAGTGAGCACCAGGT
This sequence comes from Anseranas semipalmata, assembly GCA_013399115.1. Classification (NCBI taxonomy): domain Eukaryota; kingdom Metazoa; phylum Chordata; class Aves; order Anseriformes; family Anseranatidae; genus Anseranas; species Anseranas semipalmata. The sequence goes on along the minus strand of VXAA01002999.1, from coordinate 539,950 downwards.
GTAATAACGGGTGTTCCTTGCACTGCAGAGATGTTCAGGCATCCGGCAGTGCTGTGTATGCAGCTGGATCCACATTCAGTCACACCTTTAACCCCCTGGAGACCTGCCTCATGTCCGTACTCCCGTCCCTTTCCTGCCTGTTTCAAGGCAGCTGGTCGACCTGTGCTGTGGCCCTGTGTTCACAGCATGCAGAGTCAGGCCCTGCTGGGGCAAGCACTGCAAATTGCATCTCATGTGCTTGTAAGGTTTGTTCTTGGCCAGTCCAAATGTACATGTGCAATTGGGAATGCCGAACAGCTCTGCCTAAACTGCACTCTTATACCGGGAAATTGGTGCTTTGGTAAGTAATAAGGGTCAAACTGTTGGAAGAATTTGCTCCGCAGGTAAGTACTCTGTTTGCAATCACCCTTAAAACTCACCTGGTTTTTAGATATTACATGTACTTGCACAATTATCATATATGCATTTTGATGCTTTGCGTTTTTTCCAAGAACATGGGAGACTTGACATACATTTACATGGCAGAAGCCCGTTTTACTTTTTGTTTAAGGCAGGATACTGTTTTCTGTAACACCAGGCTTTATTTTTTTTTTAGTAAAGCGTTCATGCATTATATGCTTTTGAAGATCTTGATTTCTGATTGCTGTGCCCTGTGGGGAGATGTAGATTAAAACCCTTCAGGTAAAGAAAATACTGAAGTAGGGTCCCCAGCCTTGTCAGGAAGGCTATAAACAGCTCTTTAAGTTCTGGTGTTTGAGAGAAAGCAGTCCATTGCCTCTGCCAGCTACATGAGTCTCATCTTGAAATATTTTCCTTGCCTAAAGCACAAAGGTGAGTTGACTTTGGGGATAACAGTAAGGCCACAGGCTTGACCACCTGCATGTGCATGCTCTGGCCTCTTCTTTGCACGCGGTGTGTGCACGCTGCTGGAGGTCCCAGCGCTCGTCTCTGGGGCTCGGGGCGAAGCCAGCGATGGATACTGGCACGTCCCTGCTGTGGCAGGTTAGGAGGGGGGGACTAAAAACAAGTTCCATCAGAAAGTCGCTCGCCGGGTTCAACTTAAATCGAAGTGCCTGTTGTGTGGGAGTTGTCTGTCAGTGCCCCGTCGGTGCTGTGCCCTTGGGCCGGTCCCCAGGGTCGGGGCAGGACCCCTGGCAAAGGCCAGCGCGGCTGAGGGGTGGCCTGGCACAGAGCGGGCCGGCTGCCCTGCTGCCGCTGGGCAAAGGATTGCTCTGAGCTGCCGCAGGCACCAGCAGAGCCGCGGGGCTCTGACCCCGTGCTGGGGCTGGCGTCCCTGATGGAGGATGCAGACATTTGGAGCCCATCGGCTGAGACCAAAGGCCTTTTTCCCCAGGGAAAGGGAAGATCTGTGGCCCGGCGGCGGTACCGCAAACAGCCTCTGCGCTGCCGGGCGCGCTCCGTGGCAATCCGGCTGGATGCGGTGCGTGACTTGCTCCGCTGTCCCCTGGAACCTCTGCAGTAACCCTCCCGGAGGCCTGTGCCCTCGAGTCTCCCCAGCCCAGCATCGTTGCAGCAGCCCCTGTGCGAGGCAGGAACGATCCACTTACTGCCTTCCTGGCTTGGCCTCGCCATTGGTAAAGCTGTAAATCTTACCCATTTGTGTGCTTTTTGCCCAAAACACCTGCTCACAAAGGCAGCTCTGGAGGTGGACAGGAGGGAAGCCAAGTGATGTCTGCTAATTGAAGAGCTGCTGAAAAACGAACAGTTGCTAGTTCAGAGGCTCTGAGTTTGCCCTTGAAGGTGCAGAAAGGAAGCTCTTGAGACATGTCACGAGAGGCGTGTGTGAAATAAGTTGTTTGGTCACGCCAGAGTGGCAGCTCTGTCCCCCTTGGCCGGTCTCTTACTACATCACCTCAGGAAGACCTGGTGTTTTGGCCCTCGTGGGGTAAAGCTGGAGCTCTCTGCTTTGCACCAGGGGAGTTTTCCAGGTGTGAGAAATCTGCTTTGCTTCCTGACCTCGCCATGAAGCCAAGTTTGCCCATTTTATGTGCAAGACTGAAAGCTGTCTCGTGGTGGATTTACCCTTTAGACCATGCAGCATTAACCCTTGAAGCAGGGTGTGTTTGAGCATCTCTGGCTCACGCTTTGCTTTTGCTAAGGGTCAGGTTTTTCTCAAGCTTTCCCTGCTGTCCCTGTGGGGTCCTGCACAGCACGGAGGACCTCAGGGTGTGGATCTCCCCGGTGAAGATGAGGAGAGTGTTGTGCCAGATTTTGTTGCCTGGTGTTGAGGCATTTGCTTTCTGTTTTGCTCCTTTAGGTGACAGATTAGATTGTGCCTGGGCAAGGGGTGTGTGTGAGCACCAGCAAATCCCCTTCAGAAGTAAACGCGAGCAGGCAGGAGCCCCCCTAATACCCTCGCTGTTCTCATCTTGTAGGAAGTTGGGACAGATGCTTTTAGGCACCCCTGCAGCTACGGACAGAGGACAGTAAGGAATTGTGACCTTTTATTGTGGGGCACTGCATCTGTGCGCACGGGGTGGTGGTGCATGTACAAAGGGTATGTCTGTACAGGCTAGGTTGTGAATTCCCAGACTTTCGGGGGCCTGCGGTATTTGCTGAAACCCAACCTTCATCCACCTACAGCTGGATCCTCCCTTTCCATCGTTCCAGCTCAGCTGAGCACGGCGCTCCTGGCAGCCAGCCCAGTGACTGAGCTAGCAGCTGGTCTTCACCTCCTTTTAGACGAGATTCTCGTCTCCTAACCCACTCCATGTCCCCCTCCGCTCCCTTTTGTTGACCTGCTCCGCCGTGTGTCTTCTGCAATGGCAAGCCTCACCATTTGTGGGGCTCCCCTTCCAGCGCAGTTGCGGTGAGCCGTGGGAGCGTGGTGGAAATGCCGTGACGGGCAGTCTGTTTCAGAGAACCAGAGCCTAATTTAGCTTGGAAGGGACCTTTGCAGGCTGTCTGGTTCATTTGCTGCACAGCATGGGGCTAATTCAGGCTGCTCGGGGCCTCATTTAGCTGAGTGCTGGATGTCTCCAAGGATGGAGGTCTCGCTGCCTCTCTGGTCCTGTCCCAGGGCTTGGCCAACTCTCAAGGAAGAATTCCTGCCTTGCATCTTGCATTCAGAATAAATTGTCTGTATTAACACTGTAAGAGTGCTGAGCTTTAATCCAAAGAGAGCGTTGTTCTGCTCCCCTTCAAATCACGTGTACCTGCAAAGTTAACTGGATGCTTGCTCCATCTGTTCACCATGGGGAGGGGAAGAGGCTGGCACTCTGATTTTTGTCTCCTGTGGGATCTGTGCTCTAGGACAACACAAGGAGGGAGCCGGGAGGGAATCGGATCCGTTGTCCCACTCGGCACATGTGCTTCCCACTGCTAGCTTGCGATCGCGCCTGTGCTAGGAAGTGATATGGGCTTGTAGAATAGCTTGGGTTGGAAGGTGTCTGGGGAGGTCTGTGATCTGATCCCCCTCCAGTGATATCAGTTTTCCTACCTGTTTCTTTTAGCGTGGGCAGCGAAGCAGGTACTCTCACAGCCTGAGGAAGTTGCACGGTCCCCGTCTCACTGCGTGCAGCCTGAACAGCCGGAGCAAGCCGAGATGTGGCAGAGTGGGCAAGATGACAGGGAGGCACTCTGGTTACTGCGGTGTTTCTGTAACACAGTGGTTTTGATTTAAATACTGTATCATTACAGTATTTATGAAAAAAATTATTTTTATATACAGTATTATGAAAACCGCTCTTAGTTCAGAATTAATGCCAGTTCTCCAATGTTCATGCTGTACTGGCTTTACTCTGGGCGCTATGTTGTGTTTCTGGAAAATGATTACATTTAAAGGAGATTAGAAACAGCAGTTGTAAATGGCCACTTGCTAATTACTAAATAGTAGTTAGTAAGGGAATTGCGGTGCTTGGCTTCGGGGGGGCAAGGGAGCCTGTGTGAGTCACAGGCTGTTTTTAGAGGGAGGTCAGTGGCTTTTCGGACTGCAGTCACTTAGCTGCTTGGACTGGATCCAGATCTAATTATGATTTAATTCATGACTGGAATCTGGATTTCACAGTAGTCTCAGAAAATCTTAATGGGAAGTGACTAAAATTTGTGTCTGTGACCTCTGGCACCTGGCTTGAGGTCCCGCGGGCCACAGAAACACGCCGTGTGCTCCTGGCTGACCAGGGCTGACACAAGCTGGGACTTGGGAACCCTCGCCAGGCGGTGGCGAGTTGTCCAGCGTGGGGCTCGCGTCCTGTAAATCACAGCCTGCAGAAGGCAGTCCGCTCGGCCCCTTCCCAAATGCGATTTCTCCCCTCTCCTAGGCTTGAAGACAAACGTGGGACAATGTCGGAGGTGCGACATGACAGCACGAGCAGTTTACAGCGGAAGAAGCCACCATGGTTAAAACTGGACATCCCTGTGCCGGTGCCCACGTCGGTGCCAGAAGAGCCACTGCCGGTGCAGGTACGGAGGCCGGGGGCAGGAGCGAAGGTCTGTGGGGCTGTGGAGGGGTGTGCAGAGCCCTGCTGCACCGAGAGCGTGCCTCTGCGGTGGTCTCCAGCAGTCCTGGCGGGGAGAAAGGCAGTGTTGTGTGACGGCAGGTCGTTGGGTGAATTTATGATCAGTAATAAGCTCCCTCTTGAAGAGGGTATGCAGGTATCCAAACAAGCATTTCTTAAAGGAACTGGAGAAGTGAAAGGCTCCTAGAGAGATACGAGGGCCTGGAAGTGCTGGAGTTCCTGCTGAAATGAGCAGGGAATGAATCTGACTTATGAATAGCCAAGATAATGACAGGCTCCCATCAGTAACAGCAGAGAAAGAACAGTTACTGGCAACACAAAGCTGTTACCAGCATGGGCATAAGAAGATCCCATAGGAAGAGAAGTGAATATCATTGAAGAGTGGTGGAGTAGAGATGGGGTGATAAGTTAGTTGGACCTCTACAAAGTATGAGAGTAAAACGCGTATTTCTGCAGTGAATAGGAAGAATAACAGGAATCTCTGCTTCAGGGTGGCAAAAACTCTTACATATGGGTGAGACCAGGGTAGGATGGTGCTGGCTGCTCGTGACCTCGCTGCAGGAACAGAGACTGCCTGCACCAAAGGCAGAGCCAGAGGGGTCTTGCGTAGAGCCCAGACCCCTGTGTGGAGTGTGATGCCTCTACAAAGTATGAGAGTAAAAGTTTATACTCAGTTGCTTATACACAGAACAGTTTAGCCAGCAGAGAAATGGAAGGTTCTGCAGCTTCCCTGGAGGGGAGTTGAGGGCATGCTTGTCTTAAGAGGGAATTTATGCTGTTCTTGGAAGAGCAAGGACTGACCTCTGCCATTCCTTGATCCAAGGACAAGAAAAAAGGACTTCAGCTATGTGACTGCTTCTGGCAGATACATCTTAGTCCTGATCTTGCCTTGGAAGGAAAGAGACTGGGGTTCAGTCTGCAAGGATTAGAAGCAAATACAGGGTTTTAACAGTGCAGGTTGAAGCCTTCCAAATCACTTAAGGTTTTGATGGATGTTCTCTTACCTGAAATCTCTAAATCCAGCTGGGCATCTTCTAGAGAGGTGCCTTGCACTTGCAGTGGAAGCTGACATAGATGACGCTCTCGAAGTCCAGTGTGTGCAGCACAGGCTGTTAGGATGAGAGTGCGTAACAGGCTTATATCCTGAGTGTCTATGCATTGTTTTAACATAAAACATAACAAAAATGTTAAGATTAGTGGAAATTGTTAGCTCTCTGGCTAGAAGGACTAGAGTTGCAAGCAGTCTTGAGAGAGTGTCTGACCAGAGAAACAGCTGGTCAGAGCTTCACTGGCAACTGAAGCAGAGAGGCGGTCTGCTCAACCTGCACTTTAGAAATGGGAGATGGTGTCTGTGTCAAGCTAATGAAAAATTCATCCAGAGCAGCCTTGGGGAAGTTAGCTGTATGGGCTGAGAACCGTCTGGTGACCTGTGTCGTATTTGGTAGGTGACATTCAGCCAGGAGATGCTGGGAGCTTCCAGACCTGAGTGCATCCAGACAATTAGGTTATGAACAAAGCTGATGTGGCTTTCCCAGCTTGCTTAGCCCGTGCCAGGCAGCAGCTACAGCACAAACTCACCCACAGCTCTTGTAGGCTTTTAGTGCAGATCCAGAGTTGCTTATGAAGCAAATCTCACTTGGCCCTGCCTACTGTGCTTTGCTTCACCTTGTGGAGTGGTCTAGGAGCATGTGATCTCAGTTCCTTCTGGCTAGAAAAAAGCCAGAAGGATGTGTTGCAGGAGCTCATGTAACGCACCCCATCTACAAATGGACATCAATCCATCGGCCAGGCTAGAGCCAGTCTGAACTGAAACCTACTGCAACGTTCAGGTGCCAAGTTCTTGGTGCTGACTGCTCTCTTCTGCAGATCCACTCCTGTTTCTTCGCATTAGCCAGTCATGAACTCAATCCTCGTTGGCCTGATTTTGCTGCCCAACTGCATGTACCCATCTTGTGGCTTGGGCTGGGGGGAGTAGGGAGCTGCTGAGTTGCTGAATAAATGTTTCACACCCTGGCTGGCCTTGTAGATCATCACTCTTGAGAATGCTGACTTCCCTTCTGCTTTTCTTCACAGCCAACAAGACGTCAGGCCTTTCTGCGAAGCGTGAGCATGCCTGCTGACAACAGCCGCGTGCCCTCCTTGCCTAATGACGTGAGGAGACCGGTGCTACAACGACAGACCTCAATCACCCAGACCATCAAGAGGTGAGATACTGAGCTTGTGGAGCCTGCTTTAGTGGATTCTGCCATCCATTGCCATTCTTTATTCATGGCGTGTGATTGCTGGGAGAGGCAGAAGCCCATCCTTAGCAGTCACAGAATCACAGCACGGCTGAGGCTGGCAGGCACCTCTGGGTCCCCCTGCTCCAAGCCCTGCTCCAGCAGGGCCACCCAGAGCTGCTGCCCAGGCCCATGGCCAGGCGGCTTTTGGAGATCTCCAAGGAGGAGACTCCACGGTCTCTGTGGGCAACCTGTGCCAGGGCTCTGACACCTGCACAGCACAGCAGTGCTTCCCGATGCTCAGAGGGTACCTACCGTGCTCCAGTTTGTGCCTGTTGCCTCTTGTCCAGTCCCTGGGCACCACTGCGAAGAACCTGGCTCCATCCTCTTTGCACCCTCTCTTCAGGTATTTACAGACATTGATGAGATCCCCCTGATCCTTTTCTCCTCTAGGCTGTAGAGTCCCAGCTCTCTCAGCCTTTCCTCACAGGAGAGGTGCTCCAGTCCCTTCATCATCTTCATGGCCCTTTGTTGGACTCTCTCCAGAAGCTCCATGTCTCTCTTGTACTGGGGAGGCCAGAACTGGATGCAGGACTCCAGGTGTGGCCTCGCCAGTGTTGAGCAGAGGGGAAGGATCACCTCTGCTTGACCTGCTGGCAATACTTTGCCTAACACTGCCCAGGATACTATTAGTTTTCTTTGCAGCAAGGACACTTTGCTGACTCTTGTTCAGCGTGGTGTCCACCAGGACCCCCAGGGCCTTTTCTATGAAGCTGCTTTCCAGCTGGGTGGCCCCCAGCATGTGCTGGTGCCTGGGCTTGTTCCTCCCCAGGTGCAGGACTTTGCACTTCTCCTTGTTGAACTTGATGAGGTTCTTGTCAGTGCATTTCTCCAGCCTGTCCAGGTCCCTCTGGATGGCAGCACGGCCCTCTGGTGAATCAGGCACCCCTCACAGTTTTGTGTCATCTGCAAACTTGCTGAGGGTACACTCTGCCCTGTTGTCTAAGTCATTAATGAAGCTGTTAAACAGGACTGGACCCAGTAGTGACCCCTGGGATACTCCGCTGGTTACTGTCCTCCAACTAGACTTAGTGCCACTGCGCACCACTCTCTGGGCCCGGTCATTCAGCCGGTTTTTTACCCACCTTGCTGTCTGCCCATCCAGCCCATCCATCAATGTGGCCTGAGACCAGGCCTCTATGGCTGTTTGTGCCAGGTCAATTAGGCGAGAGCATGTCAAGGACGAGGGATATCCTGGAAGGGTGCTGCAGAGGCCCTGACGAGAAGCATTGTGTGGGGAGGCCCAACACGCCTCCTTCCAGCGTGTGGTGTGTGTAGGGCTGAGAGGTGGGGGAGGCAGCAATCACTTTGGTGCTGGGGCAACAAATTTGTCCCCAGTGCTACTACACTACGAGACAAGGCACATGGAGCTGCAGTGAGCAAGGAAGGAGTGCTGGATGGTGGTGGTAAAGCTCCTGAGTGCTGAGGGAGACACTAATGTCCTGCCTAGTGTCAGGGCCGTGGGCAGGCACGTGGGGCTGGTGCACCCAGCCTGCACAGGCTGCGATGGCAGTGCTGGGGCCCAGCTGGTGGCCACATTTGTGCCTGTGCTTAATGGTCTGTGTAGTAATTCTGTAGCCCTGGAAGTACGCGTGGTCCCACAGGGAGTCGCCCAGAAGTGCACAAATGGTTTTGGAAGCCCTGTGAGTCTCCTGCTCAGAGTATGAGTGTAGGGGGTTGATGCCATTTTGCAGAGCAGAGTTGTCTCAGGCTGTTGTGCAACGTGAGGGGTGGCCGAGTCTCTCTTCCTCCTGGAGGAATTGCATCTTGCACGTGACTTCTGTAGAGCACAGTGGGATGCAGGTGGGAGGGCAGGTGCAGCAGCGGGAAGGACGTTCCAAGGGGCAGAACTGCAGGAAATGCGCGAGACATGAAACTAGCAATAAAAGCATGAAATAATGGATCAGAAACAGACAGGGAAGTGGAAAGTACCAAGAAATGGCCTAAAAAACGGTGCTGTGAACAGCAGAGCTAGGTATGTGATGAAGAATTGCAGACCATATATCCATAAAAGTGTCTTTGGGATTTGTTTTCTGAGTCCAGGGAGGCTGACTTCCAGGTTTGCTACTTAATGCAGCCCCAGTTACGTGTAGAATGTGAAACTGTTCTGGCAACAGCACTCTATACCTTCCTGTTCAATGCGTCTTGGAGGATGCACATCAGGTGTGAGCCTAAATTCAAGCGTGTGTGGTCCAGAACATGGCATGGGAGTGATTCAGGTGCCAGACTGTAGGCATCTAACACTGTTTCCAGTCTCCTATGGTGTCCAAGATGTCCGAGGAAGTCAGCAGATGTGGCACAGGTAGACTTGTGCCCCAGGTGAGACCCTGCCGGGGTCAACCAGCATGACCTCAGGGCATTTCCAGTGGCATCAGATACCTGTATCTGAGCAGAGCACATCTCAGCCTGCTGACACCTGCGCAGCTTCACACTCCGGTGTCCAAAGCCAGCCGGTGGGATTTGTAGCTGGGTGTCTGGGCAGAAGAAGGCAGATCAAAGAGGTCTGGTGGTGGAGGGGGATTGCAGCATCTGTGGTGCCCTCAAGACCAATGGGAGACATACGTCAGAGATGCAGATGAACCAAAGGGATTCAGCAACCTCCTGGAGCCCACTGCTGCTGCTGGGGTTAAGTAAAGAGATGGGGAGGTGTTGGGTGTAGATTGCTGCCCGCCTCCACAGCCCAGTGAGCTCTTTCCCTTCAGCTCTCTTTTCTTTGCAGCAGGCAGGTACGGTTTCAAAGGAGTCAGACCCTGCCCATTCACGGGCACCGGGTGGGCAGGAGTTCCCTGAGAAAGCGGCAGTCCCTGCCCCGATCGTTCTTCAGGTACTGGTAGAACTGAGTGTGCAACCTCCCCCTGCATGCGTGTGCAAGGGCTGCTGTGAACCGCACAGACTCTGGCTGTTGCTGAGACCACGTTGCCTTCCACGGCCTGTCCAGGAGGCCTGCAAATGGGCAGCAGTGAGAAAGTTCACGTGTGCGTCTAACAAAAACCAATGGTCACTCCTACTAAATATGTAGGCAGCTGTCAATAAGTAGCATGGGACTAACAAACTGTTCACTCGCCAGCCTCACTCCTTCCTGCCTTTCCTAACAAGCTGTTGACCTCCTAGTGTTCACCATAACTGCAATATCTCCCCAGGGCAGCCACAGTGCAGCCTGTCTTTGCTAGCATTACCGGAACGTGTGGAATATGCATATGTTGGCCCCAAAGCCTCCTTGGAGCGGAAGAGGAAAGAGATAAAGCTGCACCAAACAGATGCTAGTTGTATTGGTCCGGATGAAGCTCAGAGCTGGTGAACTCAATAGAGCATCCACTCTTTCCCTGTCAACATCATGACTTTTTCTAATCCAAATGTGACTGTCTTCTTTTTGAGGTGGAGATCTTCATTTACTTAGCACCAAAGAGATGAGCCACTCCAGGAGTCCAGGGCACAATGGCCCATCGACCACCAACCCCAGCCTGGAGCTCAATAAACTGTGACTCTGTGCGTGGCAGGGACTGGACCTAATGCCCAGGTGTCCCTTTCCATCCTACCTTCCTCACTGCTACCCTTGGCCAGGTGGCACCCTGACACTGTGTCTGCCTTTGCAACTGCTTGCGGTTGGGCTCGGGCTTTCAGGGCTGGTTAGCTCAAGTCAAGGGAAGAGCAAGAGCCAGCCCCTGAGGTTGATTCGTTGCTGGTTGCAGTGCTCCAGGGGATCTGTAGGAGGTGACAGGACTCCCCAGATGGTCAGTGTTCATTATTTTTCTGGGGTGCTCCAGATACCCTAAACTCTGTTGTAAGGCTCTCGTGGACTGCCTTGGCTATGATCAGAGAGTAGGACAAATCTGTGTGCTGGCCCTGGACCAGCAGTGGTCCCCGGCAGTTCAGGAGTGGTACTTGCTTTGCAGAGCGGCTGTGGCAGTGCTTGTCCTTCCAGGCTAACGGGAACACGGTTCCGGAGAGCTCTTTGCTGTTCATCAGCAGGCTGGTAGGGGCACAAACAGCTCTCAGGCCTCTCTTCCTTTGAGGCCCTGTGTACAGGCTTGTCACCCAAGGTCACCTTGGTGTCGAAATATTGGTTATGGAAGTCTGAGTTGTGTTGTAAGAATGTTTTGTGGCGTGTGTTGTGCCTGTGCATCTGCACAACCAGCGTGTTACCTCTGTGCTACGGGTAAGTATGGGCTTGGTTTGGGTGTTTGAGGCCAGGAGCTGACCCGAGGCCCTTCCACTGGGAACAAGGACAAAGATTGCTCCGAGGAGCCGTGGGTCAGTGGGAGCAGAGCAGTGCTCTGAGACGTGCAGAGCCCCTTCTCTGAGGTCTGGCCCCTCTTGACCAGGTGGAGGCGTTTGGAGAAATTTGGCTCAGTGAGGTCAGGTAGGATCTAGCAATGGCCCTCTTGACCTTGCGCCCACCGAAGGGCCTGTTCTGGGCCTCTGGGAGAATGGAGAAGGCTGCGGACAACGCGTGGTGGTTTGCGTCTGGAGGTTTTAGCTGGAGAGGTTGTGTTTTGCATTCACGTCTTTTTACGTAGTGGCAGGACACCTTCACCTGCTGGCTGATGGTATCTTTGTTCTGTAGGGTGGAATAAGCAAAACACAGGACTGGTTTCCTGTCTCAGGTGCACTGACTCAGTTCCCCTGTGTGACATAATCCTAGACTTAACCTACCCTTTACTCCAGTGTATGTTTTGATACTCCCTTTGTGATTTGTGAGGTCTTGCTTCTCAGCAGCTGGAAATCCTACACCTGAGCAGGGGGCCTGAGGCGAGGGTTTCGGGCTTGGCTTGGAAGGACTTTCAGGTTTCGACACCTGGGCCAGACAGCTGTAGGCTGACGCAGCTTGCCATCTTCTGAAGCAGGATTAACCACCGTGGGAAAGGCCTGGCAGGGCTGAGATGATCTTTGTAGGTTTAGGGTACCAGCTTCTCCTGCAGTGTTTGAAGTAGATTGTTAGTCTAATTTACACCTATCCCTCTCTGCCTGCCTTGGGATTTTGCTTCTGATCCAGTGCTCTTCCATGCCAGCAGCCACTTGGCAGCAGACCTACTTTGTGGCTGCAGCATTGTGCTCCTACCTCTGCCACCAGCAGCACAGAGCTATGGGCACCCGCCTCAGCAGAGAGCAGGACCGCAGCAAGCATTTGCTGTTAATGTTACCTTTGAGCAGGATGGAAATCCTGCAGCATGAGATGGAGAAGTTGGGGATATTTTGGGAGTGTGGCGGGAGGCTGAGAGAGAACAGTGAATTCTGGTTGCCACTGGGAGAAGCCACAGCCATGAAAAAGTGCTGTCCCACAGTGGGGGACCTAGAGCTGGCCTGAAGACGGTAAGTGTTTTCCGTGGGTGGCTTTTAAAGAAAAGGCCATTTCACCAAGTTCTTTTTACCAGTATTTCTGAATTTCTGTTCCATCTCTTCTTCTTTTTTATTAGAAAAACTCAGAACTAACTGTCCTTTACACACTTTGAATCTCTTGTTGTTTTTCTTCTGTCTTAAGAGAGAAAAGAATGCTGTTGATGGTTGAACATTTCTGGCCAGCATCTGTCACATTGCTAAAACTGGCTGAGGACAGGCTGTGAGATGCTCGTGGGGAAGAGTTCTGCCTACCTTTGGATTGGGGTTGGCTGGAAGTGACCACCAGGGGTTTTGTCTTTTCATTTGCATAGTCCAAGCAAATGTAATGCTCCTGTGAACTTGTATGCTGGCATCTTTCAGAGGCACAGCTGACTGGTTTGGAGTAAGCAAAGACAGCGACGCTACACAGAAATGGCAGAGAAAGAGCCTTCGCCACTGCAGCCTGCGGTATGGGAAGCTGAAACCTCAGGTCATCCGGGAAATGGACTTGCCCAGTCAGGACAATATTTCTCTAACAAGCACAGAAACCCCCCCTCCACTCTATGTTGGGCCCTGCCAGCTGGGCATGCAAAAGGTGAGTAACCTGGGACAGAGTCAAGGCCACTGTGAGCTTCCTGCACAGCGTCTTTACCACTTTTAACCCATCTGTGGGCTTAGTTCTGCCTGAACATGTCTTGTCCAAAGAGTTATAGTCAATGTCTCAATGTCCAGGTGGAAACCAGTAACAAGTGGTGTCCATCGAAGGTCTGTGCTGGGACCAATACTACGTAATATCTTCATCAATGACATAGATAGTGGGATTGAATGCAGCAAGTTTGCAGAAGATGCCAAGCTGAATGGTGCAGGTGATAGGCGAGGTGCCATCCACAGGGACCTTGACAGGCTTGAGGAGTAGACCCATGTGAATCTCATGAAGTTCAACAGTTCCAAGTACAAGCTCCTGTACCTGGGTTGGGGCAGTTCCCAGTATCAATACAGACTGGGCAATGAATGGATTGAGGGCAGCCCTGCAGAGAAGGACTTGGTGGATGAAGAACTCAACGTAAGCCAGCAATGTGTGCTTGCAGCCCAGAAAGCCAACCGTATCCTGGGCCACAGCAAAAGCAGCGTGGCCAGCAGGGCGAGGGAGGTGATTCTGCCCCTACTCTGCTCTTGTGAGGCCCCACCTGGAGCACTGCTACCAGTTCTGTGGTCCCTGGCACAAGAGGGACTGGGACCTATTGGAGCAGGTCCAGAGGAGGCCACAAAAATGATCAGGAGGCTGGAGCACCTCTCCTCTGAAGAGAGGCTGAGAGAGTTGGAGCTGTTTGGCCTGGAGAAGAAAGGGCTCCAGGGAGACCTTTTTGTGGCCTTTCAATACATAGAGTGGGCTTATAAGAAAGATGGAGAAAGACTTTTTACCAGGATCTGTACTGACATGGGGTCTGTGGTGACAGAAGAAGGGGCAATGGTTTTAAACTGAAAGGAGGCAGATTTAGAGTAGATATAAGGAAGAATTTTTTCATGCTGAGGCTGGAGAGACACAAACAGGTTGTCCAGAGAAGAAGAACCTGATCCTAGTGAAAGATGTTCCTGCCCATGGTAGGGGGGTTGGACTAGCTGATCTTTAAGGATCGCTTCCAGCCATTCTGTGATTCTATGTCTGGGCTTCAAGCTCAGACACTTCCTAAGTCTCAGGTACAGTTTGGCAGACTTCCTCCTTCACAGCCTCTCTCCAGTCGGGTTGGCTGAGATCCCTCAGCTGTTTTGGTGTTAGGCTCGGAGCGATTTTTGTCACATTGTGACTGGTGCCATGGTGGTTAGATGTGTGCAGCATGTCTGACCTTTGAGCTCAGGCTTTTTGCTGCCGTTTTGCAAAGGCAAAAACTCTGTCATAAATAGAGTGGACACTGTCGTGGATCCCAGTATACAGGCCTGGTAACACTCAGAGCACTTGCCTAGTGGATCCTTGTCCCAGGCTGAATGCAGGCAGTAGCACAGCTACCGACCTCAAAGAAACCTGGTGATGTTGTAGGACTTTGCAAAGTGTCTCTTGCATCAGCTGCTCTACAGCTCTACTCATGCATCCTCACAAATTGTTTTGGGTGCCTGCAGAGAGCATCTGGTAGCCCTTCAAGTGTGGCCATAGGGGGACAGGACCAACTCAAACACATTCAGTTACCAGCACTTGAGCACTAACCCATAATATCCCAGCTCTTCCCTTTGCTCCATTCAGTACCTTTAATCAATATGGTACTGGGGCATCAGTGAGCACCAGTGCAACCTAGGCAGGTGGGAAATGAATTCCTTCCAAAAGCAGGTTAGGCTGTGACCTGAAGCCTGGCTGCATCACTGAAATGGAGGAGAATATTGTGCATCTTTCAATCCAGTTTCACCTTGGTGAACACTTTAGTCACAGGAGACTCAGAAATATTGTTGGGGTCTATGTGGACTACATTAAAGCAGAACTTGGTTTTCAGTAGGTGTAGCCCCATGAAGCTTCCTGTTGAGTGTGCAACTGTGGATTAGAAAAGGCTCATAAAATATAAGGATAAAGCACAGAAGTCATATGGAAATGACAGCTGTGATGATGTAAGGACAGAGGCAAGGTTTGTAGCTGAAGGCAATATTTTCAGTAGGTTGGTTCATGTGTTTGGAAGAAGTGGCAGCTTTAGTCTGAAGAGTCCCAGGGAAGGGCTTCTAGCTCCTGGAAGCTTGCCCGCTTTTTCCAGCTGTTATGATTAATGGAAACAGATGTAAATGTACAGTTAAGCTTCACCAGGATACTGTTTAAGTCCAGGGCTGTCCACCATCGGAAAGGAAACTAGCTCTAGAAAGGGCATGGCTGCATTCAGGGATTTCTCAAAGTCCTGATCATACATCATATTATCTGACTGTAAAGTTCACTGGCACAGAAGATGAATGAAACCAAGAGCTTAGGAAGGGGGTGAAGGAGGTTTGAAGTCTTGTGTGAACATCAGGAACATTCTAGGTAAAAATAATCAATACCACCACCACCAAAAAAAGAAGAAAACCCAACCCCAAAAAAACAAGTGGGGAGAGGTTTGAGGGCTTGGGTTTGGGACTCAGAAATAGGGCTTAGCTTGCAACAGGTTATGGCATATCCCCCTAATCTAGAATTGCTTGCTGTTTCTTCCAGCCTGGTTCTTGGTTGATCCCAGGAGTCAGGCCGCTGTATGGTCTCAAGAGGAAGACCATGAAGACTTGAAGGGCTTGGTAGACAAAGGTTGGGGGGTAGGTGGATAGACTGATGGGCTTCCTCTCTGTGCAGATCATAGACCCTTTGGCCCGCGGCCGAGCTTTCCGTATGGCTGACGACAACGATGGCTGCAGCATCCCCCACACACCGATCACGCCAGGCGCCACGTCGCTCTGCTCCTTCACCAGCTCGCGCTCGGGCTTCAATCGCCTCCCACGACGGCGGAAACGGGAGTCTGTCGCCAAAATGAGTTTCCGAGCGGCTGCGGCTTTGGTGAAGGTACTGTCTGGGGGAGGGCAGGGACCAGGCTGGCAGCAAGATGGGGCCCTGCCCTGGGAGAGGGGTGAGAGGGAAGGAGCTGTCTGTGCGGGGTGTTGATCCTGGAAAAAGTACTTTCTGTGAGTAGAGAGGATGGGGGAGAGCAGTGGTGGAGGGGAAGAAACCAGGCCGTGGCGTGTTTTGTTTCAGCTGTCTGTCTAGCAGGGAGGATTTGCAAGAAGCAGGGATGCTGGCTGGATTTTGTTATAGGTCTTGCTCACCCTTTATCAGCCTTGGGACTTGGATTCCCACAGTCAGCAGCTTTAGAGGGTTCCAGCAGGTCCAGTTCAGCCCGCCTGGACCTCTGGGCGGTCCGTCCGTACCTGCACATGGCAGAGTAGAAGTACCTGAGCCTCTTGCTATGCAAGGCCCTTCATCCTGCCACGTGTCTGCTTTTCTGGGTGTCCCTCAGGGGGGCTCGGTGACCCTTTTGCTGTGTTTGGCACCACATGCCACTGCTGTTTGGTCACACATCGTTGTACGGTACGCGGTAGAGGAGCACGTTGCGAGCCTCACCTCCCAGCCTGCATGGGACGGGGGCACTGTGGATTGAGAAGTGGGGCAGCACTGGGAGGTGGCACCTGGAAGGTGTCGCACACCAGCAGCTCCGCTGTGCTCCGCAGGCAAGCGTGACAGGGTCAGCGCTTGGACTCCCTGCGTCCCAGCCGGGGTGACACCGCGTGTGCCTGGGGCTCGGGTGTCTGGCAGTGATTTGATGCCGCTCTCGCTGGCTACAGGGGCGCTCCGTGAAGGACAGCACACTGAGGAGGGCTCAGCGGCGCAGCTTCACCCCAGCAAGCTTCCTGGAGGAGGACACGGTGGATTTTCCAGATGAGCTCGACACTTCTTTCTTTGCTCGGGTGAGGGGCAGGGCACTGGTGTGGCACTGGCTCTGGAGCCAGCACGAGACCGTAGGTCTGGCAGGGCTGTGTGCTGCAGAGAGCGGCGCTGCTTTCTGTCAGGGCTGGTGTCTCAAATGTGATACCCGCTCCTTCTGACGGGACTTCTGTGTCTTTGCCCAGGAAGGAGTCCTTCATGAGGAGCTCTCTACATATCCAGATGAAGTGTTTGAGTCGCCATCAGAAGCTGCAGTCAAAGATGCTGAGGTGAAACCTCTGGATCAGACAGATCTCACAGGAGGTGCCTTGGACAAAAATGAGCTTGAAAGAAGCCACTTGCTGCTGTGAGTATTTTCCTGGAAGCTGCCAAACCCTAACATGGGGTGGTGGCCAACCCATCCAGAGTGGGACCTTTGGTGCTAGGCAGCTGGTGGGGCAAGACCATTGCTCCTGCATGAGGGAAGGCAGGATCTGGGTGCTACGGGTGTTTGGAGCAGCGCTCAAAGAGCAGAGCAGTGATAGGTTTTCTTTAAGCCCAGCTTGCTTCTCTCAATGTTTTGGGTGAGAGACCTCCTACCCCAGCTACCCATGAAAGGTGACTCTGAGACCACCTGTCCAGCAACTTCTACCCTGATGTGATGTGTTTTGGAGGCTGTATCATGCCTTGGGGAAACAAAAGACACTTCAAATCAGCTGTGAGGATGCTGGGGGCCCAGCCTTCAGCTACAGAGAATATGGCAAAGATAAGAAGGCTGTTGCTGTTGCCACAGTCACCAGGAACTGTTGTCTCACTCCAAGGAGGGGTGTGAAGCATTGCTGAGTGTCAAGCTGGGCTACATTCCTCACTTGAAACCAGAGAAAGGTGTGGCACTGATGCTGAGAGCCCTACAAATATGTGGGTGGTACTGTACTGTATGCCGAGATTTTTTCCACCTGAGTAACTGGTACTGAGTAATTGCTCTGTGTCGTTTCCGAGTCAGCTCTGACTTAGCTGTCAGCTCACCCCAGCAGAGAGCTCTGCTGGGTGTGAACATGTAGCAGACAGGGAGGTCCTTGTTGTGGTCACAGCCCATCTCACTGTGTTGGCGCTTTTCCTTCAAATGTTTCCAAGAGCTTGACTCAGTCTTAACGTAAGTGGAAGCAACAAATGGTGGGAGCTCGTTGTCTTTCCTCTGAGATGGTCTCAGTCTTCTTGGCTCCATTCGGATCTCCTCAAATCGTTTTATTTATTGAGGAAAATATGTTTTTTTCACACTTCAGAAAATGTTACCAGAATTGCAGTTGGGTGTCCTTTTAGATGGCCAGGTGTTTATTTTGGCATAGGCCGATAGCCCAGCACTGGAAATTCTGGGAAATAGCATGTCGATAACACAGAAACCACTTGAACCTCATCCTATTGCTTGTCCATACTTCAAAGCTGTCTTGACCTCTCCAAGATGCTCTGGTGATCTTTCAGAAAAAAGATGGTCAGCTGGTTTCTCTGACCACTTTTGACAACCACTGTCTTTGTGCAGAGGGGTCATTTAGGAAGCCAGGGGAATTGTCTGTAAACTAGAGACTGGAGTGCACGCTGGGGACATGCTTGCCACAGTTCTAGGCAGTGAGCGAGTGTGAGATGATAGGTAGTATTTTTTTGTGTCAGGTTCTCAGTGCTGCATACCTGGCCTCCAGACTGCTCTTTAAGAGCAATGAAATACAAAAAGCATCTGAAGACAATGCAGACTTCCAGAGCAGGTGCTATTCACCAGTAGCTTGTGCAACGTTCATTCATTGCATACTCTTACTTTGGCAAGGAAGCATTCCATTGGACAGTGGTGCCTGGGATTTTTATTGTGTTGTTGAAGCCTGGTTTTGTTTTTCTCCCGAGAAATGCATGTATCAGTGCAAATAAAGGGAAGAATGGAAGACAGGTCCTGAGAGGTAACTGTCTTGGATTCCTGCTCTTCTCCTCTGTCTGGTTTAATGGGCATGGGGTTTTGACTTGCCAGACTGATCACAGTGAAGTGCTTCAAGGGTAGGGATTTCCACTGCTGGGCTAAACTGCATTTCCATTTCATAGCAGAGAGCAGGGTGAGAGGAATGAAGTAAAGGAGGAAATAGATGGGTATGAGGGTTAAAGCGGAGTCTTTGGGCTGCTGGCCCTGGAGATGCTGAGGTTATAGCCATGGCTTCCATTCCTCTCCGTCTGTTTTGTATCAGAAAAGAGACTTCTCAGTCAAGGCTAAAGCTGAGATTGCAAGAGTGTTCACAGTCATCACAGGATGCTCTTCTTGCTCCCTGCTGCAGTATCAATGCTGGGAGGATGGAGACCTCGTCTCCCCGAAATGAAATGCTCAGTGACGCCTGGCCACAGCCTCCCTATTTTAAGCTGTTGCTGAGACAATTCTTTAAAGCTGTGAGAGCTCCTCATTGGTGGGGCTCAGTTTGGCACAGCTGCCTTGTGCCACCATCTGTGTATTGTCCCGTGCTTTTGTCAGCTGGGGCTTTGTAACACATGGAAATACAACGTCTTGTGGCGGGACAGACACAAGGTCTGCTGCCACCAAAGAGCAGAGGAGGGCTGGTCCCCATTCCTGTGCCATGGAGAAGGAAACCATTGCTGTCCCACTTTTTATTCCAGCCCACTGGAGCGAGGCTGGAGGAAGCAAAAGGATGGGGGCCTGGCGCAGCCCAAGGTCCGCTTGCGGCAGGAGGTGGTGAGCGTCAGCCCACAGAAGCGTGGCCAGCGTATCGCCGTCCCTGTCAGGAAGCTTTTCGCCAAGGAGAAGCGGCCATATGGCCTGGGGATGGTGGGGAAGCTGACAAACCGTACATACCGCAAGCGCATCGACAGCTATGTGAAGCGGCAGATTGAGGACATGGATGATCACAGGTGAGAGCTGCAGTCCTAGAAGGGACTAGCAAGTCCCAGCTAGCAAGCGAGTGAGTGCCATTGCCTCTTGGTGACTCAGGGAACTGCTTGGGAGTGATGGGGTGAAACCTGCAGCTTGAGACCCCCTAGTCTGTATCCCTGAAGCACAGCACTAAACTGCAGCTGACAGCAGCATGTTAGCATCAGCGGGCACTGGGAGCACACCCTACTCCTCCTGTTGCTTTGGGCGTCTGTGTCTCTTCCCCACCACCACTGTCCTGTGATGAGCGAGAAGTCTCGCTCATCACAGAGGTATTCCTGCCTCTGATTGTTCCCCTAAAGCCATTATTTCAGACACATGTCATACTTTGACATGGGGCTTGTGTGTTCATGGATGCTTTTCTTGGCAAAGGCTGGCTTGCCCAGTGTTATGGGGAAGTCAGAGTAAACAGGGGCTGTCGGCCAGCAAGATCATTGCCCCCAGTCTTGTGCATCCCTAAGTGATCTTGGTCCTGTTCCCCAGACTCTGCCAAGGTCCCTAGGGAAAACCAGCAGCTTTTGTCCTGTGCTCTGTGAGTAGATGTAACATGCCTGGATTTCTGCCTCTGATCTTTTCCCTTTCCCTCCATCCAGGCCTTTCTTCACATACTGGGTCACCTTTGTGCACTCACTCATCACCATCCTCGCTGTGTGCATCTATGGCATTGCCCCTGTGGGGTTCTCACAACATGAAACTGTTGATTCAGTAAGTAAATCACCCTGACTTGCCTGGAGTGTGATTGTGCCTCAGCCTTCCGCTGCTGGCTCTGTGTCACAGTCCCCAGCATATTGGCTACTTGCCTGAGGGCCCTGTTGGCTGCACACCAGGTACCCAGCCTCCGGAGGCTGCCTGCAGCGTCTCTGTGAGCCCATGTGCTGCCTGCTTTGCCTCCTGCAGCCACGTTGCTCTTGACATTGAGCTCTATCAGGTGGGCTTTTGGCACAAAGCACGGTGGGCTCTTTGAGGGTTCTAGTTGTGTCTGTGCTGGGAGCCGTTTTGAGCAGCTTGTTCCCCTCCTGGTGGAGACCAGAAGGATGTTCATGGTGGGGAAATATTTCAAACCTGAGTTAAGTTTTTGCAGCAGCTGCAGGATTTTGCTTCTGTCAGGAGCAAAACTGACCTGCCCGACTTTGCGAGCTGATCTTGAAGCTGTTTGTAGCCTTCCCACATGTTGTCAAAGGTCTCTCTCTGAGGTACACATCTCTGTAGTGCCATATCCCTGCTCCATGCAGAGGATGTCCTGGATTGCTTCTCACCTACAAGTCTGACAGCTTTCAGAGTACTGTCACCAGCATCTGGACATGCATTGCTGGCAGTTGCTGCTTATGCTTCTGAGCTGTGTGAAGCTTTCTGCAGGATCTCAGCCACCCTGGGAGAGCATGGATTTTTCTGAAAGTTGAAGTAGCCAGAAAGACTATTTCAGTGAAATCTTTAAATGAAGGCGCCCAGACCTGCTATCCTGCAAAAGACACCAGTTTGAGAGAACTGTATGCCCAGTCATCTGCTGTGGGGATTTCTGCTCCTTCTGGGAGCTGTTTTCACAAGTCCCTGCTGCTTGCACTGCTGCCCCTGCAGGCAGGAGCTCATGGGGCTCTCACTTTCTCTCCTTGCAGGTTTTGCGAAACAGAGGGGTTTATGAAAACGTCAAATATGTTCAGCAGGAAAACTTCTGGATCGGCCCCAGCTCAGTGAGTGTCATTGGCTGGGACTGTTGGTGGGCTGGCGGGGGGCTACGTGCTACAGCCATGCCACCCATCAGACCAGGGCCCTCCACTGCTTGGGGCCTGGTGCTAGCAGCTGCCATTGGTGGGACCCTGCTGTCCCTGGCAGGGTGCAGCCGTGCTCCCTGCCCCAGCTGCCCTGCAGAATGGGCTGCTGGGAGGCTGGGATGGACCTTGGCACTCCTGCTTTGCACCCTGTTCCTACGAAGCCAAGCATGGGGCCAGAAATTGCAGGAGTTATATGGGGCATGACAGCTTTCATGGTGCCATTCCCATGGGAAAGGCTGTAATGTCCCAAAGCTTCCTTTCCCGGCCCCAGCACTGGCCTTTCTGGGGCCATGGGCAAGGAAGATCCCAGATTCTTGTTCTGAGATTACTTCTTTGTGGCAAATACTGAGAATATGCCTGATGTGTGTTGAACATCATCATGCAGGACTTGTCCCTGGCCCTGATGGGGGTACCCCTCGCAGTTCCCCCCAGCCTGCTCTGTCCTGATCAGTCCTTGCCTGCACCTTGCCTGAGCTGAGCTTTTCTATCTCTCTGCCAGGAGGCCCTGATCCACCTGGGGGCCAAGTTCTCACCGTGCATGAGGCAGGACCAGCAAGTGCACAGCTTCATCAAGGCCAAGCGGGAGAAGGAGAAGCACTCGGCTTGCTGCGTGCGAAATGACAAGTCAGGCTGCGTGCAGACCTCAGAGGAGGAGTGCTCAGTGAGTGTGGTAGCCCCTTTCCTGCTGTTCCTGCAGGCTCAGGGCCCCCTCTGCTGATGTTTTCTCCCACCCTGGGCTTCACAGTGACACCTCTCCTCTCCCCTCTCCTGCAGTCCACCCTGGCTGTGTGGGTGAAGTGGCCCCACCACCCCAGCACACCGATGCTGGCAGGAAGCAAGAGGCAGTTTGGGTCTGTTTGTCATCAGGACCCCAGGTAGGTCCTGCATAGCCCAGCTGTCATCCTGGGGGCACCAGGGCTGCTGTGACAGTAGGGTCAGAGGCATGGGGCCCCAGACCAGTCCCTTGCTGGACAGGGCAGCAGCTGAAGACCATGAGATGTGTGGGCAGTGATGTCCTTGCCTGCCTTGATGGCTGCAAGGGAGGCTGAGGCAACTCCCTCCTCTGAAGCCTCCCTGAGCACGATCATCTTTGTGTTCCCCCCCGTCTCCATTGCTGTTGGCTGCTCATCTGCACTGCAGTTCGTTCTGAGCTGCGGGTTCTTTTCCTGTCCCTCTAATCCTCCTCTCCTGCTCCCCTTGCTCCCTGCACGGGCTCCCTCCCCAGGGGACAGCACCTACGTTCCCAGCACAACTCTCCCGCAAAGCCCTGGTGGCCACTGGGCACTGCAGCACCCCTTTGCCCTCTGTCACCATGGGCTGATAGGGCTGACACCAGCTGAATGTCCATCTCGGGGGTTGTGTCCACTGCAAAGGAGCCAGGCAGCCTCCAGAATGTTCCTGGGCAGCTGTGTGCTCTCTGGCAGCTGCCTTTGTGCTGAAGCCATGATGTGTGCTCGCTGGAAGCAAGCTGTGGCTTTGATCAGCACAGCCTTGGCTGATCTTATGTCGTGTGTCACCAGCCCCCTGCCAGGGACAGACGGGACCTGTGGGAGTGTAGCCTGGGGGCAGGGACAGTGTGGTGTGCTGGGGAAAGTCAATTCTGTGGGTGATCTTTGCTTTCTGTTGCTGCAGGGTGTGTGAGCAGCCAGCCTCGATGGAGCCACATGAGTGGCCAGACGACATTACCAAGTGGCCGGTGAGCATTGCGGGTGGCACAAGGCATGTGCTGGCATACGGCATTTCCACCCCACTGCTCAGAGCCACAGCACTGCTGGTGGAAGGGGGTCTCTGGCGCAGCCTCCTGCTCATTGTCAGAAACACCAGATCAGGGTGGCAGTTGCTTTGTCAAGCCAAGGCTTGAAGCCCTCCAACAACAAAAGTCCCCCTGGCACCAGCTAAAGCCCTGGGCCCTGCCAGGGTAATGGAATGATGGAGACTGACTCGGTCTGGGGCTGTTTTTGTTGCTTGGCGGGGAGGAGGTGTTGATTTAGGCTCCAAGAGCTCAGGCAGATGGGGTCAGGCACCATCTTGCTAACAGAGGAAAGGCCTCGGGAGGCTCTGTCTGTGGGACTGGCTTCTTCCCAAGTGGCTGTTTTGACCTTATCCAGGCAGCAAGCAAAACCACGGCTGTCTGACTGCAGCCTGTTGTCATTTTCCAGATCTGCACAAAAAACAGTGCTGGGAATTATACGAACCACCTTCACATGGACTGCGTGATTACAGGCCGGCCCTGCTGCATTGGGACCAAAGGAAGGTAATGAGTTTTGCCTGCATGGAGAGGGGCTGGGTATTGGGGTGAGAAACAGGGGACCCTTTTTGGGTTGTAGACGCAGACATTTATCCTCCTTGTGCTTCCTGCATGCAGCCCAGAGTCCTGCTGGGAAGGGGAGTCCAACAGGGAGCCCAGATGGGTCTCACAGACAGAGCAGGACTCTGGGACGAGTGCAGGATAACAGCCGGCCTGAGTCTTTGGTGTGGCAGGGTGTCTCACTCAACCGATCCTGCAGTTTGGAGGGACTCACATCCCTGGGGATTAAATATTTCTCTTGGGGAGTTCAGTGCATTTCCTTGGGAATGGCCAGCGTGTTCCTAACAGGCTACATTGGCCCCAGCCTGGTATCTCTGAACGTTCAAGGAGCTGTCAGGAAATGACCTGCTGTGGGTTTGCCAAGGAGGAAGATGTTCTTCCTTGTGTTGCTCCTCAGCTTGTCTAGTTATCTAGTGCTTGGACCTGGCTTTCCCTGCCAGGGAGGAAAATCGTTGCTGCCCCAAGGAGTTTCTCTGTCCCTGGAAGTCATGGCAGGACACGCTTGGCTTAGCCCCCCCTTTCTACTCTGTCAGCAGCCGAGGCACAGGACTCCCCAAGCCCAAGAGACGCAAGTTCCCCAACCTCCGGTGTTTCTCAGCTGTAAATAGCTCAGCTTTAGCACTTGTTTTGGAACCCCTGTATGCAGGGCATTAATCTACAGGGGGGAAGCAGTGGGAGGTGGCTCAGGCTTGTGTTTGGGAGAGGAGCAGGAGGGGAAGTGGCATATATGGAGAGCAGCACCTGACTGAAATGGGAATGAATGCATCAGTGCATCTGTTGCAGATGCTACAGCATGTCAAGGGCTGCATTGGTTCTCAGAAAAATTCTGGATGAGATGAGGAGTGGTGGGTGGCCGGGGAGGTCACAGGATGGTCCACTGTGTCTTCCACATGTCACTGTGACTTGTCGTTCCTCATTTTGATTACTTGTGCCTCCTCCAGGTGTGAAATAACTTCCCGGGAGTATTGTGAATTTATGCGGGGCTATTTCCATGAGGAGGCAACGCTTTGCTCTCAGGTAAGTGCGGAGTTGGGGGTTTGTATGGCTACCCTTCTCACTCCTGATCCCCTTGGCAGCTTGGCAAGATCTGGGAGCAACTGTTGCGGTATGGGTGGGAATCCTGTGTCCTGCCCCTAGGCTGAGTCCCACCTTGAGCCCGGGGGAAGTTGCTGATCCAGAATGTAGTGGCAGAGCTGGCTGCATCTGTCCTTCTTGGGAGACCAGTTTGCTACTTGGGGCTGGCAGACAGAAAAGCCCAGCACAGGACCACTGTAGAAGCAGCAGGTGAATGCGACCTTCCTGCTCCATGGGGGACACATGTTGTACATGTGTTGAGGTGACAAGTAAGGGCATAATGCTGCCATAGGTAATGGGTGGGGTCATGTGAATTGGCGTTGGAAACAAGGGAGAGGAGAAACCCTTTTTCAGAGCTAGCTGCAGGCTCTGTTCTGACCTCAGTAACTGGCCATGCCAGGTGGTGCTGGCTGGCACACCCCACCACCCCACTTTTGCTGCCCTAGGTTCACTGCATGGATGACGTCTGTGGACTCCTCCCTTTCCTAAATCCAGAAGTCCCTGACCAGTTCTACCGCCTCTGGCTCTCGCTTTTCCTACATGCTGGGTAAACAGAGGTGCAAAACTTCTAGTGTCTGGGTGGGGGAACCGTGGGATTACCATGAGGGTTGTTCTAGCAGTTTCTTTCCTGGGGGGACACTGGGGGGCTGAGCTGTTGTCCCTGCTAAGGTTTACCGGCTGCGTTTGCTGGGAGGGATATTAGAGGCATGGGCCAAGCCAGGTGCTTTCAGTAAGACTCGGCAAAGAAGACAGATGAGCACATGGGGGCATTCAGTGGCTGCTGCTTCAGCTCCTGTACTCTGAACTTGGCAGGATCCTGCACTGTCTGGTTTCAGTCTGTTTCCAAATGACGATCCTGCGGGACCTAGAGAAGCTGGCAGGATGGCATCGCATCTCTATCATCTACCTGCTCAGTGGCATCACTGGGAACCTTGCCAGTGCAATATTTCTACCCTACAGAGCAGAGGTGGGTCTCCTACAGACTAGGGTCCCGGCAACTTGCCCTGAATACAAGCCTCTTCATGCCTGCGCCTCTCTGGCAGAGGCAGAGAAACCAGAGCTGCGCTTATCGCTGCAGTATGTGGATTGTGCAGATTTGTAGCTAGAAGTCAGCACCACACTGTCATCTAGCTGCCGAGCAATAACATCCCCCAGTGTACCCTGGGCTTTCCAAGTGACTGACCCATTCTGGCTGCAGTAAGATGGCTGCCTCTTGGAATGAACTGGGGTGTCCAACCACACGATGAGGCCTGTGGTAGGCTGGGAATTAAGATCTATAGCTGGTGCCAGAGACCCTCCACATGCAAGTGGCAGGCAGGAGAGGGTGAGGGCTAAGAGCAGAGCTTGCCTTTCCCACAGACTGTCTAGGGCTGTCCCTTCTCCACAGCTGGAGAAGTCTGATGTGACCATCAGGCTTCACTTCAGAAGGCTTGCATGGTAGGACCTTGAGGACCATCTTCCAGGTCCTTCAATAAGGAAAAGTGCATGGTGGGTGAGGGGACCAAGAAGATTGCCTTTAAAGACCTCTCCACTCTGGTGACTCAAGCCAGATTCACCCTTTTTAAATTGAAAATCTGTTCTGGCTGCTGGTGGCCTCACACCTACCTCAATCCTCACGTCAAACCAGGCCTTGAACCCTATTATCAGGATGAAGTCCTAAGCTGCGGCGTCTCTTTCCCAAGTAACACTGAACAAGGAGTTGAGTGATAAATAACTGTAATGCTTGGAGCTGGCTGTAGAAGCCAGGCAGATGGGATGTGCCTGATGTTACTTCTAATGCTCTTCTTCTGCAGGTTGGCCCTGCAGGATCCCAATTTGGGATTCTGGCCTGTCTCTTTGTGGAGCTCTTCCAGAGTTGGCAAATCCTGGCACGCCCATGGAGGGCTTTCTTCAAGCTGCTGGCTGTGGTGCTCTTTCTTTTTGCCTTTGGCCTCCTGCCTTGGATTGATAATTTTGCTCACATTTCAGGATTCATCAGTGGTTTCTTCCTCTCCTTTGCCTTCCTGCCCTACATTAGCTTTGGGAAGTTTGATTTATATAGGAAGCGATGCCAAATTATAGTTTTCCAGCTCATCTTCATTGCACTCTTCTCAGGACTTGTGATCCTATTCTATTTCTACCCCATCAAGTGTGAGTGGTGCGAGTTCCTTACTTGTATACCATTCACAGACAAATTCTGCGAGAAATACGACCTGGACGCACAGCTCCACTGAAAGGCAAAGACTGGCTTCTCGAGCAGGCACTGGAGATGGACTGTCTTTGCATTTGCTGTGCTAGTTCCATATGGACAAAGCTTCTAATCCAATGACACTTCTAACCCTGCCCGTGGTTAATTTAAACTGTCTCTTTAGCACTCGGCAGGCATGTTTTGCCTTATCTCAGAAGACTCTGAACAGAACGTTTGTGCCTTGTTCAATTGTATTGAACCTTTTCTGCTGCCATTATTTTTATTACACTAGTTTCAATACTACATTTTTAACCAGAGTTATTTACTACTGCTAAGGTGGTGATTAAATGGAAAGGTAGCGTTTTAGCTACTGTTAATTGTTTTGCATAGTCTGTGGCTATGTTTGTTACTTTATCTCACCAATACTGTTTCATGCACCCATAGGATCAATGCTTTTCTAGTACCGAAACTAGCCAAGACACAGATTTGGAGCCGGAAATAAGGGTTTTAAAAGCTTCAGAAAACTAGAGAGTCTCTTTAATCACAGAAAGTGCATTCAGCATACAGCTCAGAGGGACACATTTCAAACAGCACCTGTAAAAACATGTAAGAATGTTCTATTCAACTGGAGTTTGCTTCTCTGTGAAATGTTACAACCTCTTCTTCTAGGAGAGTGCTGGATCCCATTGTCTGGTCTTGGTAGGGCTGGATTCTCCACTCTGTCTGTTAAAGAAAGAAAATATTTGGAAGTGGCAGTAATAACTGCATGCTGGGCTCTCTTACATCCACAGTACCAGAAGGATCAGCCACTGCTATAGGTGACTGCTGGGCATGGGCACCATGCGGTAGACAGAGCTCTTCTGTCATGGCACACATTTACTACACTGGATGCCACAGATGTGGTAGCATTGAAAGAGGAAAAAAGCTACTGTGGTCACAAAGTGACAGTTTCTAACCCAGCTAACTGGAGCCACAAAACAAAAACGTGTTTGGAAAAATCATAATTACCAGTGCTCTTCAGTGACTGTGTTTTTAGGTGTTGAGGGGAAACAGACAATTTTAAATTTACTAAGCTTGGGAGTCTTGTCCACACCTTGTGTTTGTGTGCATCACTGCAGCATGATACCAAAATTAAGATGTCTACTTGGGCTACATACAGGTAAATGTATATGCTACTAGTGCTTCCTCTGCTGGAAGTGTTCTTAAATGCATCAACTGCACAAAAATACCATGACCAAAAGTTGTCTAGTGGTGTATCCTGCCTTCTGAGAACAACAAATCGACTGAACTCCATGTTTCCATAAACCAGAAAATGGAGAAATTGAGAAACAAAAGCTACAAGGTACATAAGCAGAGGTGTCTTTTGCTAACTCCTTACAGCTTGCAGTAATTGAGAAAGATGGCTCAGAATACACCCACTGTGGAACAGCAGCAACATTGTTTGTGTTTATGTACAGCCATGAGACAGTTCTGTTAACTGCAGGTGCTCTGAATGGAACAGGAGTGTTAGGAGCAGGGTGGAAGAACAGCCACTTGGGTATAATGAGACACACAGGAGGATCAAATGAACTGGGTGGTGGCAATCACCTGTAGCACAGAGACCACATCTTCCTAGGCATTAGTTAGCAACCTGCCACCTTCCTGACAGTGATTTCCAGAGATTCGTGAAGTCTAAAAGAACGCAAGGTCCCAGAAGCAATCATAAGGGCAAACAAAGGAACACTGCATTTCATGAGTCTTAAGACATTGTGGGAGCAGATTCAAAGTCTAAAATGTAAAGAAGGGCTAGAGATGCACCACTGCTAGCACTAAGGTATTGCTGCTCCTGATGTGGTTTGTTAACTGAAGTAGCTGAATCATCATTCCCTGACCTGAGAGAAACACAAGCGACACAACCAGAATGTGGAAATGGACGAGAGCCAGGGTGCGAGCCTAATGTAGACATGGATGTTCAGGAATGCTCCTGCTATACACTGGAGAGCAGCACCACGAGCTGCTCTAAGTCTGAATGCTAAGGCCCTGGGAAGACAAAGCTGAGGAACTGGTAGCTTGTAACGGATATTCAGGACTTACCTGACAGGTTACTTTCGAAGTTTCTTTATGAAGCTGACCTCATCCCGGTTTCTGATGCCATACCTGAACGGAGAGTTGTGCTGTTACATGCCAGTTCTCCAGAAACCACAAACTTTGAAATCCTACAGCCTCCTTTTCCCTGGGGCAGATGGACTCCTAATGTGTTCTACTGCAGGACAGGTTAAAATTCTCACCTGTGTAGGCAGAACAGGATCTGATGATCTGCCTTTTTAACTGCAACACCTTCTCAAACACAACATCTATCACCCATGGCTCAGTCTTTCAAGGACAGCTTTGATTAGGTAGGGCTGTCTTTCTAGGGATTCTCCTTATTCCTGCTAAGTTTGTAATACTTCAGACAAGCTTTTCTTGCTGGTGTGCATGAGGGCTGACATACCCAGCACTGCTGCGTGCAGCAGCTAGAGCACACACAAGTACCTCCTGTCTTCTTGCCCTGAGAATGGGCATGGAAACATGGGAGTGGTTTGTCAGCGTTGTTACTAGGATTGTCTCTGATGCGTGGCTGAGCAGGCTTGCCATTCTTTCATCCTTCTCCATGCCCTTCTACCTCAGCAGCTCTGCCAAGCTCTGTGAGGGAGACCGAGCACTGGCACAGGTTACCCAGAGAGGCTGTGGAGTCTCTGCTCTTGGAGGTACTCAGAACCCAGCTGGATGCAGCACCAAGCAACCTGCTCTAGCTGACCATGCTTGAGCAGAGGGTTGGACAAGATGATCTCCAGAGGTCCCCGCTATTCCTCACCCCATTCTGTGACTCCAAACACTCCATCTGATTTCCTCCCTCAGAACACCTTTGATCCCCTCTACCACATCATGGGGCCTGTGCCCATGCTGTGCGGAGTAGCTGCTCCCCACGTGCTGCCAGTTCTCCTGGAGCTGAACTGATGTGCTTCGTGTGCACGACACCACCCCTTGCCTTCTGTGTTCTACTCACTTCTCATTCACGCTTTCTCTCACTAATCTTGTCTCTGCAGAATATCTCAGGTGTGAACTTAGTAAGCATAAACTATTCTGCAGGAGTTTGGTGTGGATGGGCAAGGGGCAGTGTGTTTGACTGCCTCGCTGTCATCTGAATTAGACAAACACTCAGCACAGAAAGGCTGGGGCTGAGGAACTACCCGAGGCCTTCCTGTCATGCAGCTGGCCTCTGTCAGGGCAAGATGTGTCCCACCTGGGTGAAGTGCTGGTCCCACCCTGCAATCAATTTCAGAGAACCTAGCTGAGCCAGGCACACAGGTCCAAGTTATTCCCTCCCTGTGCACATGCTGTGAGCACAGCGTGACTCTAGCTAGGCTTCTCCAGGCCCCACAGATGCCAGAAGACACTCGCTTACTTACTCTCTCAGCTTCTTTCTGTCATCTGCCAGTTTCTCTCCAGCGTAGGTTAAGTGGTATGTCCTCCATATGTACTTCCTAAGGGGGGAAACACTCAGTGGGAGCTCCAGGAGGAGCTGTCGGCCACAGAAGCGACCGAGACAGGGTGGGAGCAGCCCGAGCCCCTCGGCTGCAGCCCCGGGGCCCCTCTCACCAGCTGAGGTGCTGGACGCCGCCCTGCCGCGCCTGCCGCAGCTGGACGTGCCGCCGCAGCGCCTTCTTCAGCTCCAGCACGGAAGCGTTCTGCACCACCACCACGGCTGCGGGGGGAGAGCCCCGTCAGCGCCCCGGGCCCCTAACCCAGCGCCCCGACGCACCCCCCCTCACACACATCCCCCCGCTCCCTGCTCCGGCC
>VXAA01002999.1:460973-508876 GCA_013399115.1 Anseranas semipalmata | reverse complement strand
GGGGGGGGGCTCGCCTCACCTCACCTCACGGCACCGCGCGCCTCGCCCCGCAGAGCCGTGCCCCAAGTGCGAGCACCCCCGCGCCTACTTCATGCAGATCCAGACGCGCTCGGCCGACGAGCCCATGACCACCTTCTACAAGTGCTGCAACGCGCAGTGCGGGCACCGCTGGAGGGACTGAGCCCCCGCCGCTGCCCCGGCCCTGAGGGGCTGCGCCATGGGCCCCTCGCCCGCCGCGCCAGGGCCGGGCTGCCGGCGGCTGCCCCCGCAATAAAGGTGTCTGTGGGTGGAAGTAACGGCGTTGTGTGGTGCTTTGAGAGCCCGTGACCTGACCCGCGCTGAGGCAGCCACGTAGAACCGAACAGGGGAGTCCGAGCCTGCAACACACTGAAAAATCAGCTTAAGATATAATTTAGTTATCTGAAGCTCTCTGAAGAATACTCAGCAAACCTTAGCACAGACTCAACTGCTGTGGAACAGACCCCCACACAAAGCAAGGATAAAATGTTAGCACTGTGGCCCTAAGGGGAGAAAAAAAAGAACGGGGGCCCTTTGCCCAACATGGGCAAACGCTGTTTAAAATCTTGCAAAAGCTAGATAGCGTGCATGTAAGTCTTTGAGCAGCTACAGTTGTGGCTTGGGTTTTACAGGAATTTGTCAGGGCATAGAGAGAGTCAAACTCAGTTCTTCAGCTCCAGCAAACACAGTGAGCACCTTTGATGTGCAATTTTAAAAATTCCAGCTTTTCATAAACACCTCAGTTAATGGCTCACACCCACCTAGCATAGACCATTTATATGGCTGTTAATGGATGTAACACACATTATCTTGAAGACACTGTTACAATATCTCAGTACTAAAGGATCTAAAAAGAATGCCTTTTGAAGCAGTATAGCAACTGAAAAATAAAATAAAAAAACATAAAACAAACTGTGAACTGTATTCCAAGCAAGTGTTGGGAAAAAAAATAAAGTGGGATCAAGTATTACCTGCATCTTAATGTTAAGCTTTATTCTCAGCTTAAATGTATTCAGAAGTAAAAAAGATTAAAAACTTCTTTCTTAAAACAAAGCATGACGGAGCACAAATTATAGCGTTTAATCTGTATTAACACTTATTCGTAAGGGCTAAACCAGTTTATTGTGACTGAAAATTACATCTTTTATACATGGATAATCTGCACCCATTTATTCCAGTTAACTTCATAAGGGAACACTCTTCCCATCCTGAGAGTACAGTCTATGGTAGGCTCATAGTACGTTGTTGAGGTTTCGCTCAGTTTGGGATTGTTTATTTGTTCTTCCATAACTGGCTGAGAGAAGAGAGACACCAGGGATGGCTTTTTCATGTGGAATCGTCTGATGCAACCAAGAGCTTCCAGACCCTGCAGAAAAATTCACATATTTTAGCTTGAGCAGTTGCAAAAACAAACAAACCAACCCACGCACCCCCCTGAATGCTATTCTACCTTTAGTGTTCTCAGAAACATTAGGCAATTTATATCAAGAGTGGTTTCATTTTCAAGCCTACAGGAGGACATGGGGATGGCAAAGACTCCTGCACAACAAAGGAAGTTCACATAGCTGGATATACGCTCATTTGTCATTTTGCTCATCAACTACAGTATCTCTGGAGGATAAAAGCCTTTCAGCACAGCAGTTGACGTCTGGATACTAAGAACACACGTTTAGTGACAGATCTCGGAGTTTAGGACCAGTTACAAATTAGAGCTGGTACAGATGTAAATCCCAGGCTTCTGAGTCAGCTCTTGCTAATGGGTTGGCATTTGTTCCCACAGCAACACCCAGCAAGGCAGCCTGTGCTGTAGGTGCTGAAAACATCTGCTGCCTATTGAGTGATCTCAGGTAGGGAGGCATTCAGATTTACTAGTGTTTGGTATATTACAGATAGAAGCTCTGTATGCTGTTTTGAAACCAGTTCTTACCAGATTTATTGATAATGAAGTTAGATTCAAAGTTCTCCAATCTGTAAAATGCACACGTAATTCCTTGATTTTGTGGACTTGAATTCAAGTTGCCTAGGAATCTGTATTGCTCTCCCACATGTGCACTCTGTGTTGCACTCTTAAACCTGTCTGCTGCTGGCCTGTCCCCTAATCCCAACTAATTGCCAACAGAAATTTTGCTGTGGCACAGGACATACGGGCATGCTGAGCTGGAACACCTACAAAGCAGGATGGTTGGGCAGTGCCGTGATTGGTAGCGTACACAACCTACCAAAATGTCTGAGCCTTTGGACAGAAGCGTGGCATATATACACTGGAATATTAATTTCCATTGTTAAACAGGGGAAGTCACACGGAAATGACTGTAATATTACTGCTATACTTCAGATTTTTAATCATTGTAGGGAAAAAAAAAAAATCAAGATCTCAATTGCAAAGTAGCAGTGGTGGCAGTCACACTTTTAGATGTGGAAAAAAAGTAAGAAACTCAGATTTTCTTGCCATGTATTGTTTCACAATTAAGGATGTATGCCTTCAAGCACATTTGCAAAAATGGAAAGTCTTATTTACAGTATTTTTTAACACAGATACATTTCAGTCTGATTCTGATGTCAAAGACTACCCATCTGAAAGGTATATAAAGAAAATATTAAGATTAATGCAGTGTTAATCACTAGAGAGTTTAACAGACCAAGTTAGTAGTTCACAGTGACAAGCCACTCTTCAGTAACCAACTAGAATTCCAACTGCCTGCACGTACATTTCAGCAGAAAGCTCAAATTTTTAAAAATCAGTAATACAGTAAATCCAAGGACAGGTAAAAGCAGGCTTCTTTCCATCCTCACTGTGAACAGTAACTCGCTCTGGCTTTGGTTCATTTGCACTAATGAATGGGAGAAGATTGTTTTCCATGGTTCCTTCACGATTGTCACCATTTTGCTGGGACTTCCAGCGAAGTAGGTGCTGACTCCTAAGTGCGGAAGCTGAACCAGACTGAAGTTCACACAGCTGATTATTCACATACCTGCAGTATCTCCAGGACAGCGACAGGCTGCAGTACGCCCATATAATGCTGCAGCAGCATGTCTTCTGTTATGCCTGGTTTTGTCATGATGTGATAGAGCACAGCTTCCATCATTCCCTTACACACAGGTTTATTTAGATTCCCATCCACAATCCTCCACGGTCTCCCAATGAAGCAGACATTCTCACAGGCCCTGCAAAAGACAGTGCAAGTCCAGCTCTGCCAGCTGCTGCTTTGAATGCTTTAAACACCCCCAGGGATGGGGACTCTACCACTTCCCTGGGCAGCCCATTCTGATGCTTGACCACCCCCTCTGTGAAGAAATTCTTCCTAATGTCCAATCTAAGCCTCCCTTGGTGCATCTTGAGGCCATTTCCTCGTGTCCTATCACTTGTCTGCACTATTTCTGATGCAGGCCAGGATGCCATTGGCCTTCTTGGCCACCTGGGCACTGCGCTGGCTCACGCTCAGCCGGCTGTCGACCAGCACCCCAAGGTCCTTTTCTGCTGGGCAGCTTTCCAGCCACTCTGCCCCAAGCCTGTACCGCTGCATGGGGTTGTTATGACCCAAGTGCAGGATCGAGCACATCACTGATGACCAGGAAAGCTTTGTTTCACTCGTTTGTTTGCATTCTCTCTGATATCCTCCAAAAGCTGTCAAAGAGACTTGCTTCAATCTGCAACGTGTAGCAATGGTGCTCAGACAGGAACCAAATTGTTCATTTTTAGTATTTTGGAAGCAAAGGATAGACCCTACATGCTAATTCACACTTTCCATATTGCAGAGTTGCTCTAGGCCTTTCCTGGCCACGTGGAAGCTGAGACTTACTGACACTGGACTTGCTTGTGAAATAAAATTCCTGTTGTTCCTGTGATACTGGAGAACATGCATATGAACACATCAGCAACATTAACAAGAACAGTGGAGGAAAACACGGGGCTCATCTTCAGTGCTCCCTGCCCATCAGAACATAAAACTAAGGTCTGCAAAGCATTTGCTTTCAGAAGTTATTTCGGTAATGCTAAGTGTTCAGTTATTCTGTAGACATTGCTGTTACTCACCTGTCCTTATCTGCCTGGGATAGATCTGTCGTAGAACTGCCTGGAAAGAAAAGAACATGCAGTTTTTAAGTTAATTAGCCCAAACTCTTTATCTAGTGGAAGGAAAGTAAAAGGCAGCTAAGCTGTAAAAGGCAACAGCTTATGCTAGAAAATAACAGAATCAAACTAAGCTGTGTGTTGTTGTCGGTTGCAAGGAGAGTTCCAAGATTCCACTCTGCCTTTATCCGTCTGCAGCATCATAGCCCTTCTTCCCTGTTTTCACAACCACATCTGTCTGCCCCAGCCACACTTTTTGTGGTTCCATTCCCAATTCATAGCAAGAAGTTTTACTCCTGGAAGCCTTAGTACATGGCTGAAACGACAGATAATTCTATGTACTGAAGGAACGAAGTTTCACACGGAGAGCTATGCAGGGTCTCAACTTGCAAGCACTCACATAGGTTTGTTTAACAATGCTACTGGTAGTCATGCTGAAGCTGAGCAGCCGTCAGAATAACTGTAGACTTAGGACTTGAGAATGCAAACTCAAGATTTTGGCATGGTTTAGTTTCAAAATGAAGGTTGTCGGTGCAACTTCCATGATCCATTATGGCATGGGTTTTAATTGCACAATTACTTAATGTAGGTACTTCTTCTACACCCAGAGGCTAACAGCTTTGGCTTAAGCACATGTAAACCCTTAGCTGGACTTCATCAGTAAGGCTGGTAAGAACTCTGCGCTTGATAACAAATACGTTTTTATCCCTCCTATGTTTCAAACAAGTAGAAGTTAAATCCAAAATAGTACCTTAGCAGTTCTTAACATGAAACTATTAAAGTCTATGCTATTTAGACAGCCCCGAGTCCATTTCTTGCAGGAAGGCTCCAATGGAACAATACTCAACTCCAAGACCCTATGGATCAGTCTGCACTGATATGGCAGTATGTAACTGTTAATGCAGGGTAAGGACAGATTCTGGCAGAATGCCACACAGGCAGTTAGCTTGTGATTCAGTCTGAAATCAGAGCTAATAGAAACAAAAACAAAAGAACCCCCCCATCCACCTACTCAGTGTAAATCCTGGCAAGGACTACTAGCTATTAAAAAAGAAAATTGGCAGTAAAAAGGACAGGAAGATGAAATCAGATGGGCTCATGAAAGAGGCTATTAATCTTCTCACTGCTATGTTCTGCATTCTGGTGACTGGTTTAATGACTTTACAGCTTTCAGTCATGGGCATTCTAGTTAGAGGTACACCACTAGTGCTGTGTTTTCTAGATTTAAAAATGTCTACCCTTTGGACTGAAGCCAGAAATAAGAAACTTCAGATCCAAATATGTCTTTGGAGAAGATTAAGACATGGAAATGGGGAAAACACATTTCATGAACATTCCAGGAACAGGCACAGGAAGGAATCTTTGATGTATCTGAAACCTCCAATACCTTCCAGATCAACTAGCGTAATGCCACTCTGTCTGGGAGAAACGAAAACCTCTCTGAGTGGTATGGCTTCATAAAGGATCTAGTATTTGCATATAAAATGGAGCTACCTGTTTGGGATCAGATGACGATAAGCTAGCCTCTATTTCTTGGATGTAGAGCACTCCTACGTACCTTTAGAGACCTCTGGGTTCTCCTGTAAATGGGAAACACCATCACACTGCTCTTTAGCTGCATGTTCGAGGCTAGGAATAAGCTTGCTGTGGTCAGTGCTTAAATCATCATTCTCTACTTCAAGCTCTTTGTCCTCAGGACAAGGTTTATCTTGATCCTCAGATGTGTCCACATTCACAGTGTCTGGAGCACGCACTGGGAGTTCAGCTGTATGTTCTGATTGTCCCCCCAGGGAGCCAGTTTCTCCATCCACGATTGAAGTTTCCTTCATTGTAATAGGATCGGTAACATCTGCATCAAAGTTACTTTCATTTGCACTTTTCAAACTGCTCTGTGACACCTGGCAGAGTTGGTTACCATCCTGAATGACATAATTTTGAGTCTTGCATCTCTTCCTTGGGGGTTCTTCATCACTGAGATTTTTTGTGTCTTCTCCCAGCTGTTCCTCCTCTCTTGAACATTCCTCTCCCTTCTTTGGTCCTGACAGCAGGCAGTCCTGTTGTACATCTGAGAGAGTGGTGTCTGCACCTTGCTGACCAGAATCATCTGGCTTATTCATCAGACAAACTGAATGTAATAGCCATGGCTTGGCAAATACAATTGCAACCAGTCGTACAGTATGGCCTCCTACTTCTAAAACCTGCTGCATTTCAATAAGGTCCTATGGAAAAAAAAAAAAAAAAAAAAAAAAAAGATTTCAGGAGCTTACACTGGAAAAATGTCAATATAACCAAGTATCATGGAATTACCATCTTTAAGTAGCAGCAAAGAAAGAGGAAGAGCTTAGTAGGATATTCAATTTTCTGTCCTGTTGTGCTGAAGTTGAAAAGATGTTTTGCCCCTTAAACTTCTGAGATTGCAACCCGAGACATTTCTGTTCAGCTTAAATTAAGTTAAAATGTAACAGGGAAAGAGTATTTTGGTTCCAGAAGTGAATGTTGGCACCCCTAAATTTCTGAAAAAGTTAATTCCTATCGTTGAGTAAGTGCTGCTTTAGTTTTTGGCTTTCCTAACTATGAGGCAAGATTGCTATTATGCAATCGGTATGTTATCTCTTGCCTAATATGAATAGCTTTGTTCAGTTTATATTTCCTTCATACAGTCTGGAAGATTGTTCTATTCAAGGGGAATACTAGGCACGTAGACATTAATGTATGGAAAGCAGCTGGCTGTTAAACCACCTGAATGTACTGCTCCAAGTTCCTGGTGCGTGCAGGTTCCACCTCTTCATAGCCACAGAAACGTTTGCCCAGCTCAGCTTTGCAAATCCCAAAGTGGGAAGTGGCCTCTATTGCACTACGGATCTCCAAAACAGCAGCTACATCTCTGGGATTATAGCCATAGCACTCTGTACACTCATGAAGAAACTGATCAACATCATAATTTTCTTCTTGGACTTTTATCAGTCTGGTAAAAGTTTTGGGAAGGCAGGAGACTCCCACAACCATGTTATCAAGCAGAGAAGAAACTGCAAAGCAAATAAAAAACAAGTGTATAAGCTGTGATGTGTTGTTACTACACAATGCACTATGGAAAGATAAATATTCTGAGACAGACAGATTAGAGGTGTTATAGACTATTCCAATTAAAAACAGAGCTCAGCTTTCCATGTTCATTACTGCAGCTTCCTTTTTCCTTTCTGCCTTACATATCTGTGTCTAAAAAGGCCCGTAGAAGTAGAGCAAGCTGGTTTAAAAGGGCCTACTCTCTTAGCAAAGAGAAGTATCACTGAAAGACAGGGTAGACTTACTGGTATTCTCTAACACTGGGCCAGCTAAACTCTTAAGTTAATGAGGGAATCATTGCTTTTTTCTTGAAGAAGGTCAAGTGAAGAGCCTAGGGCAAGGAAAGGCTATGGAGGACCCTATCACACTGAAATGTCTGAAGCAGCTGATCTGTGGCAGAAAGCTACTGGCCAAACATGGTATAAACTACAAGTTCACAATGTTTTAGTACAATCAGTATAACAAGCATCTCTGTGTTTGGGGACAGGTCCCTCACTCCACCAAAACTCACCCCCATTGTACAAAGCATTCGGAAGCCGAAGCAGCATAAACCCTTTTTTCAGTCCTGCATGATTAGGTGGCACTTTTGGCAGTGTTCTCATCTGCTCGCTACCCTTTTATCTGCAGTGCCTTTACGTCATGCACTGATGGACACTTACATGACAGCTGCACTTCTTTGACAACCGAGGAGAAATAAGAACTGTAATGTGCTGTTAGCTCAGCAGACCTGGAGGGCGTGTGTGGTAGCAGAGCTACAAGAAATAATTTCTATTTTACCTTTATCACAATAACAATAGGAATGGGCAGGGACAGCACTAGCCCTTCCCACTAAAGAGCTAAACAACTAAAGGCTTTCCTGGATACATTTGCATTACAGCAGAAAGGAAGATGATCTTCAAGAAGGAAGAGTGCTGATAAATGGCAAATATTCAAGCTCTAAATATTATCAAAATGTTTAATTACTGTAGCTAAAAGGCCAGAGATTAAACACTACTATTTCAGGCACTTGTAAGAGACAAGTAAATGTGAATTTCCATTCAAGGAGCTCTGAAAGATTTTCTTTTCTCTTTACAGGGGAGAAACCCTGGGTGTAACATAGTATAGTATGTTAAGTTATAGGAGGGACTGAAAAACTTCCTGGAGAGGGAAAAACAGAGCAGAGGATAAACTTTCTATTTGGATTAATAGTGTCATGCAACATGAAGTGCAGCCAAGGACTTGTTACCAACCACCAAAAGGTGCCTCTGTAAGTTGACCACTTGTTCATTTTCAGTCAGGAGAGAAAGCATTACAAAGCAAAATGCACGTCTAATGGAAAAAAGAACGCTCCTATTTGGAGACATTGTTCAAATCAGAAAACTTATGAGGTGAGGATCTATCTTTCCTGCTCCAGCCCACATCTGTGAACCAACCTGGAGAGCTGAGTCTTCCTGGGACTGGTGTACACCGCAGCTTAACCTTCACCTGGCAGGAATTGACCACGATATTGTCACTGGGACTCAGATTGCGTGTGCTGACGATTCCAGGGGCATAGTAGCCTCTCATCAGTAAGTAATTGGTATGAGATGCTTGACGAGCTTTTACTTCTATTCTCCGTTTGCCTCCAGAGCTGTCATCTAAGTCGTCATCCTCCTCTTCCTCCTCCTCAAGTCCTTCTTTTCCCAGACTAAGGCAAACAGAGGCATTTTGTTTGTTTGTTGCCTTCCCCCTCCCCAGAATAAGAAAGTGACTCATTACAATGAGCAGAGCAAGAACACATGCTATTCTGCATTCCAGTGGTTAGTCATGAACAGCTGTGAGTACGTCCATAGCAGGCTTATTTTAAGTGCTGAGAACAAGCAACTGTAGAAAACAAAATCAAGTGAAGGTCCATGGAAAAGGAAATAGCCTCTTTTCTGTGAACATCTCGAAAGGAACCCCAAATATCTCAGCTTACAGTGCTGAACCTCTTTGGTTGAACAGAGGCTTCATCATGAGAGAACACCTTCTCAGAGCACAAAGGCTGAGACCATAAGGGTCTCAGACAGGACAGACATGAGGCATGTCTGTCTCACAGGGTAGGGGTTATTTTTAAAGGAGAAAAGGGGGAGAAAGCATTACAGACCAAACACTTCAGTTACTTAAAAAACAAACAAACAAACAAGAAAACTGTAAACAACCTCAAAGTAAAGAAAGAATAGCAGTAGCAGCAGCCACGATAGATTTCCCAGGAATAAATTTAGTCAAGTCAACACTATTACTTTCCAGGACAGGACAAGAGCCATTCTGGATAAAGGTGAAGCAAGTAAGGCTCTGAACAATCTGATCTAACTCTGAAGTTTTCTCCATTTTAAGCAGGTTAAGCCAGAGACAACCAAAGGTTCCTTCCAACCTTTTCTAAGATGACTTAGACCTGAAGTACCTTCTCTTAAAACATATTAAAACCAAAAGAATAAACATCATTTAGAAAAAAAATAGTGTGAGCACATAACCAGTTGGAAAACTGAACTCAGGTGCCTGCACTCCCAACTGGGACATCTCCAGAGTTCAGTGTTGTATTTCTGCTAATGACCTGGGTGATAAAGTAGCTTATTAAGTTTGCAGGGGATCACCAAACTGGAGAGGCTGCAAATATGTGAGAGGACTGGATTCGTGTTCAGAATGTTTACAGCAAACTGGAAAAACAGTCTGGAAAAGAACAGGAAGAAATTTCATATGGATACATGCACATACTATTTATATTATAGTACTATACACCTGCACCCACACAGAGGGGAAACAACTAACTATGTGCAGGAAAAGAATCTTGTTACAGTGAATCACAAGCTGGACATCAATCACCACACTATTTTTTTTTTTTTTTGGCAAGAATATAGCCATTAATCATCTCAGGATGTATGAGCAGGCATATCACCTATACATTGTGGTGTAATTGGCACAGACCTGCCAGCAAGACCATGGCGTTTGCTTCTTGACATCACAGTTCAGTTCAGAGGAAAATAATACGAAAGACACAGATCTGGATAACACATCAAAAACACTACTAAAGGAACCGAGGCTGCTCATTTTAAAGAATAGCAGATTATGGGAGGACTATGATAACAAATATTCAAAAAGCTGCTGTAAAGAGAAAGGGAACACACTATTTCCCATGGATATTGGCAACGTAACAGGAAGCAACAGGTTAAACACAGCAAGAGATTTTAGTTGCACTCTAACAGAACATGTGATTGTAAGTATAATTATTCATAGGATTAGACTGCCTAGAGAGAGTTTCAGTTTCAGTGGTATCCAATTGCTGCAGGTTTAAAAAATAAAAATTAAATAATGGATGATACATAGAACAAATATTGTGGAGCCAGGTTTCACTGATAAAGAAATCCTAGTAAATTTTTGTTACTCCTTGAAATGGGAAGTTACAATGTTGATGAAAATGCTCAAATAGCACACACTGCTCTCCTTACCACATTAGCTCTGATGACAATGAAATACCTGGCAATTTAAATGTCACATATGTGAAGGCAAATGTAGTCCAAGGCTATAATGACAGGCACGAACTAAAGTACCATTAAGTCTTCAGAATGGTCCCTCAGAAATAAAAATCTAAACAATATCACAGTAAAACGTGCCATGACACAGTGCAGAAAATGCTAATGCCTGTCAAATTTCATTCAAGTTATCCCCAAATCTTATTTACTAATAAAAAAACAAACAAACAAACAAAAAACAGTCTTTACCTTTTTATCACTTCATTTTCTACCATAGTGCTGTCCACCACAACTATCTGCTCTGGGATTCTCACATTGACAGATACAAGTCCCAGGGAGAATAGGGAAAGCATTGCCACACAGTGACCGCCAGGTCCATCCATAGGAAATGTAATCATGCCTTCTGATGCTTTGTTTTCTTGATCTTTAAATGAGAAGTTATCTGGCTGGTCTGATTTTTCTGTATCCTTGAGCTTCTCGAGGAACTGAAAGGACTCTGTACAAATTGTGCTGGGAAACCGCCATGTAAAAACTCTGGACAAAAAAAAAAAATTCAATGAAGCATAAATCTCTTGTAGTCTGTTCTTACTGTGTATTGACTTCAGACCAATAGTACACAGAGCAGCCAAATAGTTAAAGTTCCATGCTAGAGCTGGTGACCAAGTATCTTCTACAGCTGCTTTCACAGTCCCTTTACTAGGTCCAGAACATCAGGTATTTGAGCGCCATGTAAAGGTCAGGTACTGTATAGCAAATACAAAGCAACGACCTCATCTCCTGCTTGAGCACTGAATACACTGACAGTTAACTACTCCTCCCTCCCCTGACATCCAGGGTACAGTGCAGCACACATGTACTGCAATTAGAGAGGAAAAAATCTTTTCACCACATCTAGAACTCTGGTGCTACCTCTCCTCTCCTCTGCATGTCTTTTTGTAAAGGCTTGCCCAGCAAACTTGGCTCTACTCCCTGTATGGGTCCACTTGCTAACTCAATGAAGGGCTAACATACATAGATGTTACCTTCATCTCTTGTACTTCAGCTGTGATGGTCAGGTTCTTTCCTCTAGGTACTTCATGTGTATTCTCTCCTCCATGCCAAGCGTACCAGACTGGATTCTCTTTATTTGCTCATGCATATGCAGTGACCTTTTTGACACCCACCTGTAGTAACTCTGAGATAGCTGATATGACATGGGTACAAAAGGCAAAGCCCGGCTTTTCTTTGGACCTAGTGTATGGTTTACTCGACGGCGATTGACCAAGCTTCTCTTCTGACACTCTAGGAAAGCCTTCACAAGAATGTCATCCCGGTACTCCCGGTACAAACGAAACGTCTGCAAAAAACGACAATGTAAAAGGCAGCGTTAGCTCTGAACCCACTGTTAGGCTCACCTACTTGAGGTTTATATTAACTAAATGAACATGGAGCTACAAGCCAGAATGTAAATGATACATATAAATTCACTTAACTACACTATTTGTTTCTTTTATCGGGTTCCAGGCTTTCCACAGTAAATGCCAATTAAATTAACTAAATACTAGAGAACACTTGAAATTGAAAATGGGATCAGTCTCCCACTAGAATTTAATATGCAAAACACATTCATTTGCACCATGTCTGGATGGATTCTTCCCATCATTTTACCAGGCACACATGCTTCCACAAACTTGACATTTTAGGCTCCACTCTTGCTGCTGATAAGATATTAAACTCCTTTTGAACTTTTAACTTTATTTTTTGAAGTGCTTCATTGTTAGATGATACATTTTTGTGGTCTCCAGCGCTGAAGGAGAGGCTGACCAAGACCAGTCAGCTGGATACTGGGACTGTCTTTGTGGTATCTCCTCCAGAGCATAATTTCAACTGCTCAAGTGGGCACTAAATCATGATACAGTTTGACCCACTGGAATGGATATGGAGTTTATTTCATATGATTTTCAGGGATCGCTCCAACCTTACATCTTGCAATCTCATCCTCTGACAGAAAAGCAACATACGGAAAAGCTGCCTGGAATATATAATTTCTTAAAAGCAGAAGAGAATCATCCCCACAGAATGGATACAAATCTCAGCTTCTGGGTTTCTTGTCTCCCATTTGAAAAAGATGTCATGTCAGGGTAAGGAAAAGCTCTTTAGGACTGTATGACCGGTAAAGACTGGTTCAGATTTTGTACCTGAAACGACTGGCAAGATTTCATCTGGTTATCTGAGAGTGCCAAAGTGCTCTGAATAAGATTCTGTAGCACTAAAAAATGAATATCGTAGACACTGAAAGAAAAAAAAAAAAAAGGGGGGGGGTTATTTGTGATGATGATTTTTGAGCAGGAAGTACCAAACTATTAAATTAGCACAAAAATGGGCAAACTCAATCACTTGCTTCTTTGAAACAGATATCTAGAGGTATGAGATCACTACAGCTGAGAATCATTCATGTAAAGGAGCCTGTTACATTTTCCTTGACCCTTCACCCTGAATTTTTGGATCAGTCCAGATAATCTGACACAAAACAAAGTTCTCTTTGATAACATCTCCTCCTCTTAAGGTACAGCACCCATACAGAACGTGTAAGTGTTGTTATAATGGTAACAGACAACCAGAATGACAGATTATTGTCTAGTTTTATTTGAGAATATTCAAACAGGAAAGCCTGCCTTATTACAGATGCCAGAGAACTCCTCACCAGTAGATAAATCTTCTGCTTCCATCTCTACCCATCCCATAAGACCTAAGACTCCTCAGGATGCTTACAGCCTAGCAACACAGAGGAGGTGCTCCCCAAGTACAAAAAAGCCATCTGCCAAAAGCCACTTTCCAAAAATCTCTTGGCATTTTCTGCAAACAAGAGGCCTGGGCTTATCTGACAGTCTTGCACTCAATGTACTATCTTTTATCTGCACATGAGCCATAATGAAATGGATTTTCTTAGCGCAACTGGGGCTTCCCAGCGCAGTCTTAATACTAAAGTTATTTAAGCATTTATGAAACAAGTATCTTGGGATTTCAGTGCTGGCTGTGTAAAGCACCCAACACAACAGGGTCCCAACCCTGGAGGACAGTCTGGGTGCCAGTGAGAGCTACCTGCAATTGTTTTTTTTTCCTCCTATGATTGTTTTATCTAGCAGCTCCTGCTCGTGTCTTATGATAAGCTTCCAAGAAGTCATGCAATTCTTTGACTGATAAAACTTAGAGAACTCCCTATTTCTTGCCACTACAAGTAGCAAACATCACCTCACAGGTCAGAGAACCAGACTGCTCAGGTAGAAAATGTCTTTTGGATAGAAATTTCCAATTGTTGTGGGCAAGTCTAAATATTTCACACTTAGTTTTCCTTCCTCCACTCCTCCCCTAATGCTGTTATTCAGGAGCAGATGCTGTTTTTTAACGGACAATCTGTGCCTGGCTTTGTGAGAGAAAACAGAAATATTTATCTCAGCTGAAAAGCGCTTCTCTTGTGTTCTGCAGTTCCCAGACACCCCTTTCTGCATCTCTTCACAAGCCAAGAGAAGTCCGAGAATTGTAGAACAGTGCAAAGCATTTCAGGGATGATCTTAACTACTTCCTAAGTTCTGGTGAGGACAGTAAGTGGTATAAATTTCTTTTGAGTGGCAAAGGAGATTTAAAAACCTGGAGATAAAAATCACATAAATGCTGAAAATCCAGTTTTCCTAATGGAGAAATTTTGAGAAGGTCATTGCTGCTGTCATTTTATTCATCAAATCCATTTACTATGTCAGAGATCCCTGCAGCCTTGTAAGTGTATTTTTCTAGCAATAAGTTTTACATTGCAAAAAACAGATGAAAAACATACTGAATTGGAAGACTATATATATGACTTTCACAG
This sequence comes from Anseranas semipalmata, assembly GCA_013399115.1. Lineage (NCBI taxonomy): Eukaryota > Metazoa > Chordata > Aves > Anseriformes > Anseranatidae > Anseranas > Anseranas semipalmata. Next base: position 494,415 of record VXAA01002999.1, on the reverse strand, counting down.
ATGTGAGGGCTGACGTGACCTTGGAGTCCCAATGGAAAAAAATGGTGTTAGTGTTACTCACCTACTGAGACTGTCCTCTTTTGTGTTTTGGTTTGTGTCTTCTCCAATTGCCAAAACTCGAAATCTAGTTAAGGGAAGGGAAAAGAAAACACTGTGACAAAAGTAACATGCCTTATACTGAATCTGCGCCACACTGAGATCTTGATTTTATATCAGCTGTGAAATGCAGAGGTTGACCTCTGCAACTGTTAATAATGTAAGAACTGAAATAGTGCAGGAGTGCTCTCTGCTCCAGCAGCCCTCAGCAAAACTGTCAGATAAAACACATGCATGGGAGACAGTACAGAATTGTACAGATTTGGTATTTTACTGAGTTTTTAGACTTCCAGTTACCATCCGCAGCACTTCTGTAACATATAGCTGTTCCCAAAGTAAAAAGAAAAATTACAAAGGTGCTAAATTTGTTATCATAAAATCGTTGAGACCCAGATTTTAAACTCCTCTCCAGTTAATATTCATCACCAGAGAGCCTGATTATTTATGGCTGGGGAATGCTATACAATGCTAAGCACTCTTTGGTATCAACAGTTTTAGACAGCAGCATTGAAATGATTTAGCTGAGTAACCAGCTACAAATTGTGATACAAAATGAGACCAGTTAATCTGGAAAATGGTAAAGGAGAGTCTTATATTCCATCCAAAATGTTACACCTGAATACCTACGTTGCTAGGAACAAAGTTGAGGATTTAACCATTTATGAAAATCTGACGTTGGAATTTCTGGTTTTAAAAATATATATCTATATATATATATATCTTATTTAGCAAAATGGAAATGATTTGAAATAAGCAAGCTTGCGCAAATAACTAAAAATTAGCTGTATATATATTTAGGAATTATGGATTTGAAAGAAACGTTGCTTGTTGCATTTACTGAAACCTCTTTTGATACCAAGAGTACAAATAGCAGAAGGTATAAATCATGCACAGCAGAGGACAGGTCTGCTCTGAACTGCCCCCCTCTCCCACTGTCTGCCCGTGTACATAATCAAAACCACTATTACTAAAATACCTGGAAAAGAGTTCCTGCAAAGTATCAGGAATCTCAAGTTTGGGATTCCCCAGGGTTGAACTGAATTTCACTTTCAGTCTTTCCACAAACTGCTTAAACTCTGTTGCACAAACCTTTAAAAACAAGAGAGAGAAATGTTACCAACCTCAATTTCTTTGAGTGGGAAAAGACCCTCTACTTTTAAATTGCTGATGGAAAATTCTGGTAGAGATAGCTTAGTACTGAATTATCAAGTCAGAGAAACAGTCCAACAGACAAGAGAATGCATCAAAAAGCTCTGTAAAGGCTGTATTTGCCGATTTACTCAACAATTGCAGGTTCTGTTTGAAATCAGGCTTACTGCTACAAGCAACCCGCCATGAAGGTATTTTTAAAAAATGATTACACACAATTAACAGCATAAGATCTCTTGCTAGAGCTTTGTTCAGGCTTCTGCTTAAGTCTTTTTTTTTTTTTTCCTTCATACCCTTCACAGTCTCCATCATGTTCTACATTAAGTTTGTTTGCACAATCGCTTTTTGGAGGACACTGGTTAGACGAGAGAAATGGTCCTGTATCTCTCCGGAAACAAGTTTTTATTTGCTTTGAAAGAGACCTGCGGGACAAATGATGGAGGGGAAAAAAGGACCCAACAAATAGGATAAGGAACTAAATAAAATTTTTCTCTCCTATACTGTAAAACAACCTACAGAAGAAATACATAAAAATAGTGTGAGAGTCAGCAGTCTCTTTGGGCGAGAGCTAGCGGCTTCAAAGCTTCTTCGCTTTCCATTCAGGTCCTCTCCCCAGAGAGGAAAAGCCTTCTCTCCTTAGCTTTCTGGACAGAATAGGTGAGCAAGGAGAGAGGATGCATACCGTATTTTTCAATTCCTTATGAAGTAAGAAAGTGTGGCAGAAGAAGCAAGCAGAAAACATACAGTTTGTTCTCTGCAGTTTGTATATTGCAGTCTGCATACAATTCATCCCTAGAAACTGGCCAGCAGGATCAAAGATGCTCCCTTGGACACTTATTTATGGCCACATTCCAACCAGCACGTTGGGTCCTTTGGCAAAGCCAACCTAAACAAGCCAAAGCACAATACTGCCTGCACTTCATATGCATTCAGTATCTTAAATGTAAGCATGACAAATCACTGAGGAACAGCAATTACACCTCAGCCAGTCGCCTAGGGATTCCCGCTACCAGATTTCACAAAGTTTCTAGTGGTCTGAGAGAGTAAAAACTCCACCTGCAAATCACTAACGATGCAGTGCTTTAGGATCATTAACATCAAGAAAGAGAGATACAAGGTTGCAAGGTAATGCAGGGAGACGTGCATTTATTTCAGTAGTGTCTCACCAGTGAGCAATTATTCTTTATTTAAACAGACATGAATCTAACAACAGAACTGGTTGGGATTTTCTTACAGTAAGATGAATTGTCATTCCTGGATAAAAACAAAGAAAATCTTACTGTGACATTGCCCAGTTCTGATGGAGTTTTGAAATTCAAAATGGAACTGTTTGCACTGGAAATATAACAGCTTTTCAGTTTGGAAGTTGTGGTTGATTTAAGTCATTAAAAGCTCAAAACTTAAATAACATCTTTTGACTGATCAAATCAAAGCTCTCATAAAATTTGCCTACAATCTTGCATTCACCTACACAAGCAGAGACAATATTTCAATATGCAACTAGATTAAAAATACAAAGTTACTGAGCAAAGATGTTTTCTTGCTCAGATAACAAGGAGCCGAAAAGATTTAAAAAAGTCAGTGCACATGGATGCTCAGTGATGGATATTTTCTAGAAACAAGCACACTGAAAAAACAGTATTTTTGTTGCACTATTTGCATGCTTTTGGAAGGCTGCCTGTGTCCATCTCACTCCCCAAATAGCAATGATGCTGCATTTTTACAATGATGCTATTTTTAAGGTAGCAAAGAGTACAAGGAAGAGATAGGAAATGAAGTCACAGTGCAAGTACTCAGTAATCCAAGCAACGTAAGCAGTCTGTGACCTTTCAGATTATTTCCCTCCTACCTGTGGGTCTTCATAGTTATTTTCTCTATTCATGAAATCTTCGATGAGGGCTTTATCTTGGTAAACCTCAGCAAGGCAAACTCTGCAATAGATACAAATGAAGGTGTTGTAACTGGTTGAAATTCTCTCAATCCAATACTGCTCAGAGAAATTAACCTCCATACATCATTTGAAAAACAGGATTAAAGGAAGAATTCTTTCTAACTTATCACATACCTGGATCATCATTGCAATCAAACCAACTTATCTTCATTTCATATGGGTTGTGATAGAACTGAATATAAGACCTTCTGGTATTTTGTTTGTTCTCAAGAAAATACAAGATAATAAATGATAAACCTAAATTTTCTTTAGGAAAAACTGCTGTGCCACAGCACATACACAGTGCAAGAAAAGCCCCCATGCAAGTCATTTGTTTCAATATTTTGTAAGGAATGTGAGAAAGTGGAGCAGAATAGGAAGCAGAGGTGTTCTGGGAAGGAAGAAGGGTTGAAAATCTTAAGTGAGGCAGCTTGGTTCATCTGCAAGAAGACACCAAAGTATAAGAGAGAGTTACTCGTCACTGGTCTTACATATCCCTGTATCTTTAGCTTAAGAACCATCTGAGAATCTAATTCAGACATTAATAACCCAAATCAGATTCAACTTTTTCTTCTGTACATGCTTATCTTTTCTGTCTAGCTGAAGATGAGCAAACAGTAAAGCTAGTTACTTTTAAGTATGTTAACTCTTTTTTCCTAGTTTGAAAAAAAGCGATTATAAACATTTCTAAGGATCTAACAAGACATATGTAACTGACAATCTCATCTTCCCTTTTATGGTTTTGCAGAACTTTTGTCTTAGGAACAAAGGTATAATCACAATGGATCAAGCCAAATTTCCATTTCAATCAGTATCCCCTTATAACAGACACCAACAGGATACAGACTGGAAAGATGGAAGAAGAGGCTGCTCACAGAGTGATACCTTCTCTGTGTAATCTCCCAGCTTCCAAGAATTTGCTTAACAGGGAAATTCCTGATCCAAAGACAATGTATTTACATTTCTAATGTCTTTAAATTTAATAGCCTTTGGTGGATTTTTCTTTCATTAATTTATCTAGTTACTTTCTGAATCCATGTAAACTTTATCATCTAAAGCACCCTGTGTCAAGGATTTCTAAGCTCAACTGTGTGCTGTATTAAAAACCACCATTATTTTGAAAGCACTGGCTATGAGCTTTATGCAATGTCCCCAGTTCTTATACTGGTTAAGTAATTGTTCCTTTGCAATAGCATGAATACATTAGAGAACCATAAAATCATTTGACATCTCCCCTCAGTTCTCTTTTCCAGGCACACGAATAAGCCTGTTTAGCCAATCCTTTTATAGTATCTGTTTCTATCTCTAATTATGCTTTTTACTCCCCTCTAACTTTTCAAATGTACCATATCTTTTTTCTGAAGTTATGGGGAAAAGAAGAATAAGCAGACAGAACGCCAGCCTACATCAGAGGTGTACAGCACTTTCAAGATGCAGGTGCACTCTGGATTTACATAGCAACATGATATTTCTTTCGCTGTTCTTTATGCCATTAATATGCCTTTCCCCATGAAAAGACAGATTTGGTAGCACTAGGGTGCAGAAAATTGGAAATTTATATTCAATGAAACAAGATAAAGACATGGAAGGAACATATCCCTCAGTTTCAAGAGAATTTAGCTTATACCTGGAGCAGAGACAGAAACCTTCTTACTTGTAATTAAGATAGGTCTGGGGATTTCTGACAATGTAACGAGCTCTTCGTCCAACAGAATGGGAAGTTTTATCGAGGGACTCCTCAAAATTGGCATGCATGATATCCCGAACTACTTGCCAAGGAACAAAGGGCCCTTTTACCTATGAAGAATGAAAATGTTCAGAGTTAAACTTCAGTTTTTATGTACACAAGTGATGGTTAGAACCAGGAAGAACTCCTAGGGCCAGTGAAATGTGTGTTCAATACATAGACCCATTAAATAGAGGTCCTATTAAATACCTTTGCATTTAGCACATGACTAGCAATTCGGCACAGCATGAGCAAGCTGTCTTCTTGCACTGTCCAGGTGACACGCAGACGTGTCATTCTCTGCAGGGCACTCTGGTCAGCTTCATCATGGTAGCGGAGCCTTTTGCTTTTTTCTACAGAATTTTCTTCTAACAAATCCAGAAAAAGACAATTATCTCAGCACTACATATTCTGATGAATTCAAACTCCTATCACAGGCATTATAAATGCTAATGTGCAACTCCAAGGAGCAAAAGCCCAAATGAGAGACTTACTGGGCTAAATACACAGTCCTTGCTTTGGAAAACATGGCTTAAATCAATGAAAAAATGAGTTAAAAAATCCAAAAGCGGAATTTGACTGGACATAACTCAAGTTCTTTCCAGTATTACGTTTCCATAAGACATAGTACAGTCAGACTATTCAGTATGACACACTGCAAGGGAAGTGTAATGTAACCAACACTGAAACATCAGATGTGTCAAATGTATTTTAATATTTTTTTTTATTTGATCCGTAGAAAAACTGAAAATGCAAGAGACTATGCATTCAACCAGGTATATGCAGGGTAAATGGTTATAATGTACAACTTGAAAAATACTATAGCACCAAGCAGGTGCTTTCAACAGAAGAATGACTATCTTCTTTCCTCAAATGTCATTATGTTTTAATTTACACTGAGTTTTTCTTAGGACTAGGTGCTGCATGAGAATAGGAAACAGAGTAGCTTGCTGTTGAAAGATACCTGAGGAGCAAGCCTGAAACATTACAGCTGTATTTTATATTGAAGAAGGTCAAAACAATGTTTCTTGTGAGTAAAAGCACAATGCAGCAAACATTTTCAAGAAGGAAAAGGTGCTCACCTTGAGTAGTGTGAGAGTGGAAAAGCAAGCAAATAGGCTTGTAGTTCCCACCAATAGCTTCCCAGCCAATTCAGAAGACAACAGATGTTTCTCTACTGTTGCTGTTTGATTTATTATCTCAACGTTATAAAGATTAAAGAAAGAGATAAAGTCTGATAGGAAGAAATGTTGTTAACTACGATCTTAACATTTTGTTTCTTTCCTTTTGTGCTGCTTTGTCAGCCTTGGTTCTGTCATTCAAAAGCAAAAGACTGACTATATCAGGGAAGCTTGCTGTTACATACCACCTCAGACACAAAAAGGATCAGCCTAGATATGCACAGACATGCAGTGGATTAAAGAAAGTTTATCTGTCTGGATGTGAATCCCTCAGGGGACAAGGAGGATTATAGGGCCAGGAGCAACTCCCAAAGTTGAGCTTGTAAGAATGAAAGCACAAAAACATAGAAGGAACTATACAACAGCAGTTGAGGAAGTAAAATCCATTACTACCTCGCCCAGGAATGAGCAAACAAGCACTTTAGATAGCAAACTGACTACCTACAGATTCTTCATGGCATGATGCTCTAAGTCAGCTATCGAAAGGTAATGGTGAATTGCAATGAGTTGATCTGGCCCAGACACAATTAGAATTTCTTTAGTTTGAAGTGGTACAGTCATGCGTCACACACAGGTTACAGTTGCAGCATGCTCCTGTTCTCCTCCAGAGCTAGCGTACAGCCCCAAAACATCCGAACCTTTTCACTAGAAGAGGCAACCCAATGAGACGGCCAGTAAATTTCCATTTCCCACACTGTCAGTCACATCAGCTTCTCTAAAGCAAACAACAGTGGGCAGATGCATTAAAAAGAATGCTTATTTTTCCTAATGTGTGCTAGTTACTTACCTTTCTTTTTCTTCTTTATTGTCTTTCCAGTGTCTTTCCTAAGCCTCTTCCTCTTTTGGCTTTTTCCACCTCTCACTCGCTTGCTTCGATCCTGGGTGGCTTCTTTACTTATTTCAATACATTCCTCTTTCTGGACAAGAGACTTAGATCCTACCTTTGCTTCTCCCAAAATATTAATTTTGTTACCTAAGATGACATACATTTACAAAAGTGGATCTTTATAGCAATTATATTCTACTACAATATTTAGGTATAAAAAGCAAGCACCAGTTTCAGTGTATTAAGACAGAAGCTCTCTCAAACTTGCCCTTTGTTAGTCAATGTGGCATTTCATGCCACTTCTCAGCAGCTTAAACAGAATAAAATCCTACGTAAATATGGAATTATCAAGTAATTATTAAGTCTAGAGTACAGTGCAAAAACACAAGGGAACTGAGCTGAGGTTTTATATTCAACCTGAAGCATTTAGATGTTAAGCTATGCAATTTTAACAGTGCCTTAATGAGGATTCATTACAGTGAGCTTTTTATAACTTAGGAATTTAAATTAAGCTAGACTTGGCAAAAATGGTTTAGCAGTTTCAGCGTTACAAGCGTTTAATGTTGCGCATTCTTCTCAATTTAATATTTACATAAAAGGCTAGCTCCTTTTAATTTATCAAATGGAGTGTATAAAGATGTAGAAAGAATTCTTTGTAACAGGGCCTTTAACCTTAAAGTCATCTCTAGATGGCTTTAGGGATGAAGAAAACCAGAGGTCTGAAGGTGCAATAAGACAGTTTGCAAGCAGATGCCCTTATCTAGCCATATCTCCATACAGAGTACACCCAACAACTTGGCTGCAGAGCACCTACAGCCTAACGTGCAGTTAAGTACAAGAGTACGAACACTCTTAACTTCAGCTAAAAGAAGCTACAGCTGTTTTCAAAATAAAGCCAGTCATCTCAATACAGAAGTATGAACAGGCCAAACTTCAGTTCATTTTAGATGTTAAACTGCCTGAAGTGTTGGAACTCTTACATGAGAAATATTTGTCTTTTCTCATCTCCACATTACTGAAGGCTCCAAAAAAATCAAAGCAGCAAGAAATTTTCCACTTTTGGGAAAGAATGAAAGGTGAAGTTTGGATCCAAACCAGTGGCAAATCACCCAAAGATAGAAAAAATATCACTTACAAATTGCTTCAGAAAATAAGGTTAGTGTCCTGCACTACATGGGTACAAACCAGACCTCTGATACTATTAAGGCCTTATCAGAAAGATATGGGACCTAACATCCTAGTCATAGAAGACATTGGGTCCTTCTGGACTTTCTGTAAACTGCACATCAGAAGTTACAAAGGATAAAAATTATTGTTCCAGATATCCATCAAGTAGGAAAGGAAATTATTTACTTATGAATTACAATGCCCCAGAAGCATCCTAAGTTATTGTAAGGAGACAGGAATAACCCATGTAATGGATACGGGGTTTGACAAAGACAGTACCAGCTATAAAACAGTCACAGCCCCCACCAGCATCATCACCTTACCTCCAGTACTGAGCGGAAGAGGGTGTTTTGTTAAGAAGGTTTGGAGTCTCACTGTCAGTCCGTTTTCAGAAACTGTATTTTCCTAGGACAACGCAGCTTTCAGAAAAGCGATATGCAAAAGGAGTGCACCAGTTTTAACATCACTATAATGATATCCTTTGAGTAGCATTCTATGATTCTACGATTTTTTACTTCGTGCATTTCCTTATTCCAAATGTTTCAGTTTTCATCTGACAATTTCTACATTCCAGAAAGATATTAGGCACCAATAAGTAATCTAAAGTTTCCTGCTTAATAAAGTATTTCTCCTTTGGTTGAATGTACTATCAAATTCAGTTCCTATAAAATTTATGTCCAGTTCTTTGATTCACTCCAGCGCCAAGATTTACCACATTTGCCATTCATTTATTTCCAGTGATGCAAAGCCTTACTGAGACATAGGACTGAGAAAGCATGCAAGCAGCAACATTTTGCAATCAGTGTCTCAATCCTTAAGAATACAAAAATCTGCAAAAGTCATCACTGTATACAAATTTAAAAATACTCACCTTGCTAGTCTTATTGATGATGTAGCTTGTCCATATCCAATTACGTTTTAAATGGCCATAAAAGCTGGAATCCAGACCTGCAGCACCTAACCCATCCCCAGGGATAGTTCCATTGTCAACCACTTCTCGGCTGCCTCTAAGAGAAAGAGTAAAAGAAATATACAGTAATTATTTTGTAAAAGCAGCTGACGAAGCAATCCCTAAGTTACATGTGTGCAACGTGGAGAACTCTCCCCCTACCCTCCCAGTTTATACAGGGTTGGGAAAGAAGAGGAGAAAGAGAAGTAGTCCCTCCCTTAACCCTGTTCCATAAGTAGAGTAACAACATGGCTTTTCCATTAAGTTTTAATGCCAGATATTTAATGACTGAGCTTTCAGTTTAAAGATTATACCCAAAGCAACTTCGTTATTGTTAACTAAGTTCCAGTGGTCATGTTAAACACTGTTCTCATTATTATTCCTACCACAGAACTAGAGAAAATACTTGCTCAGATGAGAAACTTTCTCAGGGCATCTGTGGGGAAAATTTTCCACAGGAACTAAAGGTCACCATAAACCTGGCATTTTTCACACTGGCTGTCAAGCACTGATCTCTCCAGCTAACAAAATACATTAAAACTTTGTTTAAATACACATACAAACAAAAAACAAACAAGAAAAACAATGCACATGAAATTCTCTCCCTGAAAAGAAGAACCAAAACCAAAACCAAATTCCATTTGGTTTCCTCAAATACACACTTCATTAATTTTTTTTAGGTAACTTCATATATCTATCAGGAACACTGAAAATGCTTTTAAACACTGTTTATTAAAATAGAATAGAATATTGACAACAAAACTAAACTTCAGTGCACAACAGTATAAAATGTGTAACTGCTATTCTGCAAGGCTGTCACAGGTTGCAAGTATACAATCCTCTCAAGTATTCTGGCTGTGATTAGGCAGAAGACGAAGCGCTTCTGTATTTCACCAGTGTACACCATACTGGGAACTGATCTGTAAGCAATATGTAGGAAATTGCAACACAGAAAGGAGAGAATTCAGAATGTGACACTGGGGAGCTTCTGAAGCTACGTGGTACTTGAGATACCATGACATAAAGCACAGGAATGGAGAATCCTTAAAATTTTCCCTTGCATTAACTGTACTTATGAAGCATTCCTTCCTTCTCGATTTCACTCTCCCCAAGACTCTTGCACCACACATCTGTACTACTTTGGAAGGAAATCTGAACCTGGTTTTCCTTTTCTGCTACAATAAATACCCACGTGACAGACAAGTTGCTTGTAAAAATGATACATAACTACACTTCTTTTAAATCAGACAGGCTCTGAATTACAAAAAACAAACAAAAACCTGAAATGCTCGTCTCAACTGCATTTGCTTTTGAGTAACGTTCTCAAAACCAGAACAGTTCTTTTTACCCACTCTATTGATTCAACAAAACAAGCATGAAGCAGACATACGTGGTATATTCCAACATTGCACACTTTCGTTCCAGATTGTGTTTATCCACTGCTGATTCTTGTTCCATTTCTACATCTAGTGCAGTCTCCTCCCCTTGAAGATTACTTTTCTTTGAACGAGGATAGCGGACGACTCCTACACATACAAATGGTTTTGACCATCAGGTTGAGAAGTTACGACTTCAACCCATTTTCAATCCACCCTGCTATGACAAACTACTGCTCTCACCAACTTACCAAATGGTACTAAATAGATCTTTTTACCTAGCTAATTAGAGAAATACAGAACAGTTTTGTCTGGGGTTTCAGTAGCAAACTCTTCTTCTTTTTTTTTTTTTTTTATAATGTATACTCGTTGCAGCTGTATATCCTATTTAAAAATACAAAAGGACCAAACACAAAAATAAACTCCAAAAAACTGGGGTGCAAAAATCCCTTAAATTCCACTTCTCAGCTAACTGAGGCTATCTGTCAGAAGGTTTAGCAGCATGTTTTTAAGGAAGAGAGAGCTCTGCTTAAACCGATAGAGGACTGTGGCAAAAATATACTAGTAACTATTTTCAAAGAGGCTTTTTTCATAGCTGGATTGAAATCTAGCAGGACTATTACAAATATTGATACTTCTAATGGGACAGCAATGATTTTTCCTTTAATACAGCTCTGAAAATGTCAAATGTATAGTTCTGTTTCTTGAGATGTCAACGTCACAGAATAACAAGGACAAAACTCCAAGTTCTAGCTTTTTTTCATACACAAGGAGACCAGCCAAGAGAACAGAACACTAGAAATTACAAAACAGAGCCTGCCTCGAGTTTCTGGAAAGAAGGAGGAATTGTGGTATGAACAGAGTAAACGGTATAGGTGATAAGAATGTACAATTATACCATACCCAATGGTGTATTAAGGCAGACACACTGCAAATCAAACCAGAAGTTTTCCACATCCTGCATGGTATTCAGAACATATAAGCGTCTCTCAAATGGGCGGCTACTTTGTGCCAAGTTATAGTGGGGGTCACAGATAGTGGTATCTACAATCACAGCATTTCTCTTCATATACACAAATACCTGTCAAATACAGTATGTTTCAGGCTGGTAGAAAGAAATAATTGAAATTGCATAATTTACAGGACACAAAATCTAATGTATTTTAGGATTGATTAGCATTTTCTCAGTCTTTGCTGTTCTGAGCCAGTACTCTGATACTGCTTAAAGACACCAACATCCGCCATATTACACTGTATTCCCAAACTTCCTTTGCCAGTCATCCAGAAATTTCATTTCTAGATTTAGAACAGTTTCTTTCCCCCGCTGTGCACAGGACTATTCCAAGTTTCCACAGAGAGCGACTAGTTCCTACATGCCCTCATGCAAGATGAGGCCCCTAATTATTTATCTTATACTCATAAAGTATATGTTGGGACCACCTTCTCCTTTGCACATGCCCTCTATTTACAAAAAGATGCGTCTGAATGTCTCTATTTTATTACGAGTAGTGACTTTATTCTGTCTGTTAGACATCCAAGGCCTAACACCTTAATGGACGAGAATGTGGCATGCTCATTTTTCATAAAGTCTACAAGCTCCCAAGTCATTATCGTTTGCAACTTTCTGCATTATACGTTTGAGTACTCTCTCTCCAGAGAAAGGCAAAAATTCCAGAGAAAAATTTCCAGATAGGCAACTTACAATATGTCACTTGGAATTGGAGGTTTGCATACACGTCTGAAACATCAGTATTTTACTTAGCTACTTAAGGTGATTACAAACCCCCAAATCTTGCATTATTTCACTGAACCAAAACCATGAAGAATAATGGTTAAATTTTCAAAAAATTACCTGGTCTTTGTCTTGAAACTTCTCTGTTGGGCCAAACTGTATCAGTCCCATATAACATAATCTTTGAAGGTTTTCTACCACTGAAAAGATGTACCTCCTGCAGTAATGTTAGAAGCATTACAATTAGCATTCATGAAAACAGTAACAATGATACCAGAAAACATGCCATTTTCATACAGCAACCTAAAGTTTCAGGAAACCAGCTGCTTTTTTGAAATAGTGGATTTTAGAATTTCTGAAGTGTCTGACTTGTCAGTCCATAGAAAATAAATAAAATCTCAAAGCTGCAAGTTTCCTTTCCTCAAATCACAAACACAATATTTTAGCTAATTATTAACAAAATTTTGCTAGCACAGAACAAAATTAGCTAGAAATACTTTATGTACAAATGATTTGAACAAGGTCAGAACACCAGCAGATCTGCAGACAATTTTGTATTATGAGAAGACATGCATAAGAAAACAAAAAGAATAGGGGCTGATAAAACTTCACATGTCCATATAACTATAAGGATATTGTCCAGTTCTTTAATGTTGTAAGGTTTAGAACTACCTGCTCCAAGAAACTGCTTTCATATACTTACAGCTTTGGCAGAGCAAAAAGTGCATCATTTCCTATGATGTCTATCTACTTAAATGGCAAAATTCTGGAAGTTTCAGGAAGCTTTTGAGAGATCTCGTTTCTGAGAGAGAGTTTGTGAAAAATCCAGCTTTGCCCACATTTAACTTCATTAAGATCTAAGTTTTTCCGTGCAATTACATGGGAATTGAATTTTGGCACCAGTTTGCTCTAAGGCTGAGAGAGATCATTTGAGCAGAAATACCGAAGCAAATTTGGCTGAGTGTTTTCACGAATGAGGAGGCAAAGAAGCAACTTGGTTATACGTCATACTGTTTTGCATAAAGCTATCGAATGGAGCCTGCACATTTCAGAAAATACCTTAAATCCAGTTTCGTTGTTACTAAGATTTAGCAAGTAATAGGTTAAGAATTCCAAACCTTAGCAGACAACAAGACTTGACAGCTGATACCATCCAGCACTATTCACAAACAAATTACATGCTTGCAGATTTGCAAAACATTGTATAAGCCTCCAACCATCCAAATCATGCCTTTAGCAACGATTTCCTTGGGAAACTAACATGTGCTAACATGTAGAAAACTAACAGTGCTATTGATTCCACATATTCAAATTACTTTCCTTTAATTTTGCTTTCCCTTTATATCTTCAGTCCAATCTCGATTTCTAAACCTTCTAGCTGAGGAATGGCAAACAATAGCAGACGTGCCAGTGAGAGCACATATGCAGAAACTGAGTGTTATGTATGAGAGGCAGGAGTTAGGTAATGTGGCACCTTCTGAAAGATTTATGAAGGGCAGCATCATTTAGACTCTATTAAATTCTGAATTTAGCAGCAGTCAGGAGTGTGTTCTGAACAGAAGTAACATCCTGCTGATGAGTTATGAAGGACAGAGCCTCCCAGTTCTCAAACACTGTCTGACAGCATGCATGAATATCATTTATTAGTTTCTTATTACCTTCTATTTGGGAGAGAAAAATACAGTTTGGCACACTATCCTTAGAAGATTGATGACCCTTGTCTTCAGTAACAAAGTTCTCTTTGACACAAACAGGAAATAACTGAGAAAACAGTTAGCCACTGTTGTTTCCTCTCGAGAGCCACTTACTTTGACTCATCTGCTTACCTTTTGTAGAGAAGCTGCTGTCGGACTGACCTTGGAAGAAATCTGATCAGTGTGTGCTTTTTTAGTGGATCATTTAAAAAATCTTCAAGACCATCCACCTAAAATTATTTATAAGTTAATCAAAACATGAAATATAACTATCCTTTATGGTATCAAGCTTTGGTATCAGAACTGTCTACTGAAATATTTTTTAAGCAAAGGTTACTGCTTTTGTAAAATGGTTAAACATTATCTGTGTTAATCAATCAGGCAGAAGATTCACTGAGATTATAAAAAGCTCTTTGCAAAATACAAGCTTTAGAATTTGCAGTATTACAGGGCTATACATTTTTCTCAGCGTGGCTGTACAACAACTAGCTTTTCTGTAAAAGAAACTATCAGGAAATACAGTTTGTACTCTCTAATGGGTAGTTTTGTTAAAGTAGACTAAGATGATATTTGTTACTGCTTATAGGTACAGTTGAATTATCAGACTTTAAATTAAACCAAATACAAAACAAAAAAAAAGCACTATACCTTGTAGCTCACTTGCACTATCTGAACAAAGATTGAGAGAGGCAAGCAGAGAAGAATGTCACTAACAAGAGCCCATCCAAACCCAAATTCTCTGTGAACTGGCAGAGGAGGGACATAGCGCATCCATGACATATCATCCACATACACTAGGAACAAGACAACTGGCTTAGATTCAGATTCAGACAGGACAAACTCAATACTTACACTAGTAATTCTACTGCAAGTGTTCAAGCAGAACACATTTGGCAATTCATTGTTTGGATACATGAAAATCTAACGTGACCTGAAAATTACCTATTGCATTGGTTTTCAGTCTTTTTTTAAGTGGACTTTTACATTTTTCAGTGTTGGTGAGGACTCTAGAAAAGCACATTTAAGCCTATAATAATGTTTGCTCTTCTTTGCTTACGCAGACATTTCAGAGGATGCCTGAAAGCTACCAATATAATGAGTTCCCATGTTCTAAAGTATGAAGGCGGTACTTACACTACCCCCATAAGACTTTGTTTTTCACCAAGATAATCTGTTCCAAGACTTAACTATCCTTAAAGTATATTAAAAAAAAATCTGGATACACAATCCAATTCTTTTTCTACACCCAGTAGCATGGAGAACAGTTGATCAACTAACTATAACATCTGTCTTTGCTTTGGAAGACATGCATCCTGTCCCCCCTACTACAACTATTTTTGTATAAGAAATAGAAGGTGGCAACATTTCCTAATTTAGTTTAAGCACTAATTATGCAACTATGGCTTCAGTATAGACCTATCCCTACTAAAATTAAATCTAAACCTTTTCTTCAAATTTACTGACGACAATTTGGAATTCAAATTCTGCTCTCCAAACTGCTAGCAAACCTTCCACTTGTTATCATCCATAATTTGAGCATATTTTATTTCACTAAGTCATTAAGAAAAAAGTATTAATTACTATTGAGCCCAGAATAAAGCTCCTATATGATATCCTTTTCAATTTGAGAGCAAGCCATTAATAATCTCTCAACACTTTTTTCAAGCATTTGTGTTCCCACCTTAATGTGTTTTCATTGAAATCATATTGTCAAACAGTTGTGGAAATACTACACTGAACCATAGTAAAGCCTGTAGTAAAGCTAGGATGTGCCACTTCTTACCTGTTTGATTAGACAACTCTATTTCAGTGTCGTGTGCAGGGACTTTAGGATTTGTCACAGTTTCAATAATTTGTATGGTCCCATCTGTCTGGGCTTCAACTATAGCAGCATTCACATTCAGTCCTTGTTTGCTGCCTTTTTTCTCACCATCACTACCTCCTTTTCGGTCTGTTCCATTTAAAGGGTGTCCATAAATTAAATACCAGAGGAACATGTGGACCATTCTTAAACGGGGCATTTTGGGAAGAAAGCCAAGAGAACGCCCAAGTCCTGGAACTGGGAGGAAAGATTAAATACCAAACAGAAATGAAAAGTGGATTAAAACAGGAAAAAAAGCTACCCCTACAAAACTGATGTGAAAGAAACAAAAGCTATGAAAACATTGGATAGTGGTCCCTAGCTGAGATTGCTTTTAATGTAAGACATCTCTATAAAACAAGAAAAACAACCACTTGTATCTTAGGAGAGCCCAACATCTGAAAGTGATCATTAATGACAAATGGAAATGTGAAAGATGATGGGAACAAAAAGTTAGATGTACCTGTAACAGGGTGATAGTTTTTTAGCTGTGCTATGCCCACTTTTTCATCAGCTTTTCCTGTCTGACTATTATTTTCATCTTTACATGAGCTTTCTTGTGTTTCTCCAGACTCGTGAACTGCCTCTTTCCCCAGGCTTTCTTCCTCAACATGGTCCTGGGATGTTGGTGTCTGGGGAACTTTAACCCTGTATCAAAACCATACAGCACTTTGGTAAAAACATAAGCAAACAACCGTGTCTTAGATAAGTTGAACGGAGATGGCATTGCTGGGGCTGGTAATTAAAAGAAATGCAAGTCTCATTACAAAAGGAGGATGGCCTTGAACACTTGCTCCCATCAAATGATACTGAATACTTTGATTGAAAAAAAGAGGTCCTTTTATGGGCTTTTTTGAAAAGATAAGCCGGGTAATGTAATTTAATATGCACAACCCTATTCTCTCTTGACATGAGATTCCTTTTCTTATATTAAGCTTTTCAGACATAAGGTGCAGGTGGAAGCTTGTGATTTGCATTTGAGAATGCATGCACAGTTCCTAAACAAGGGACCAGAATTCCATCTTAGGGAATTGATCTCATTATGAGGCTATATGATCATGTTCCTTTTTTTCTGCTTCACCTCCAAAGTCCTGAATCCTAGGCTCTCTGTTGCCCAGGGGACTTGCATGCAGGTGGCAATGTCAACCTAAATTTAGAGATAAGGTGTTGAGAAGGGGAATTGCTAAGTGGAACATCTTCAAATCCTCCTCTTCTTAAGAAAACTCTCAAACAGCGAGTTATCAGTACCAACTCATCTTCCTTTGCAGATGTTTTTAAGGTTAAGGGTGAACCAGCCTTCTGTAAAACTACCTTAGGCTTATAAGGCTTGTAAGTGTGCCAAAAATTGAAGTTCAAATCTTTAGCAAATTAAGAAGTTAATGCCAACACTGCAAAGTCCCACTATGATGACTTGTTTATCTGCCCACACTTCATGTGCAAGAAAATGCTTAAATCCCAAAAGAAACAATGGGAATTTCTTCCTCATTCATCTCAACAATTCCAGTATTTCTCTGTTTGCAGCTAAAGAATTCTAAGCTTCCTCTAAATACTGCACCAAGGTTACAGGGCTAACTTGGGCCTCAAATCCACTACTAACCAAAGGACAGAAAATTAAGTTTGTGTTGCCCATAGGTAAGCCTCATTCTCTGTGAATTGGCAAAGCTCTTTAATTAGGGCTGTTCTAAACTAGCTGGGTGTGTGATACCATGTGAAGAGAGCCTCTCTGAAATGTGAAGCAAAAGGAGCATGGAGAAGTCAAGACCTTGAAGCTAAGGCTTAAAGTTCAAGGGATCAGAGTTCAATTTCTCTTCTTTCCCGTCTTTGGGAGATATTCAGCATCTCGCTTCACCTTCGTGCTTTGATTTCTCTGTTGTTAAAGAGGAGGCTAATTTTTCTTTTGCTTAATTTGTATTTATTTCCTCTGCATGTTTTTGCATCTACTAGATGTAATAAGCCAAGTTCTCCACAAACCGTACAAACCATTATTGTAACTTGCCTGCTTGCTGTGCTTGAATTGGAGATTCGGAAACGCACCTGCTCAATGGCACTTTTTACAAGTGGATCATTAGGACTCACGGAAGGATGAACGACAAACTCTACCTGTTAAGAGCAGAAGAAAACAAATAAGAGGTATTTGTGAAGATATTGGCTCTTAATCAGCTCCATAAATTACCAAAGATTTACAGTCAATAGCCACAATGGATGAATCCTACAAATTTTTAATAATTCTCAGAATATTTAACACCTTTGGACCAAAAGACCTATTATTAGCTAATATTAAGCAAGACATCAGGCTGCATGGCCTCTATACTCATAAAAACTCAATGTCATTTGTACAAACTTTTTTTTTTCAAAATCTGAAATATTTGGAGAACACAAACGTGCAAACATTAAGCTGAAAGGGATAAATGAAAAGCCATACCTCGTACAGCCAAACTAATACATATTATTGCTGAAAGTATGCACACAATTCAGATTAGTAAAATTTCATGTGTGCTCTACAGTAATTGTGCAGCAGGTGATTTTCAATGGATTGTTTCTCTCTCTGCTTATAACATTTCATGCTAGAGTTACAATGACAAGCATCAGCTGTACAACTACAGACTACAGACATTTAAGCTACAGACATTTTCCTTCCATAAACCTCAATAACAGTGGATTTTTGTTAAAAAAAAAAAGTAGATCACATTCTGTAAGTTTCAACTCAGAAGCTAACTTATAATTTCTCATATACTCTCTGCTTTCAAAATGAGATTAAATAGAATCGTGCTGTAGCCTGACAGTGCAGGGAGAGACGAGCAGCAGAACCTCTCAGAAGGGAGATTCAGAGACTTTGACCTAGGGACTATTCCTTGGTCTCATGATTATCTGCAGTACAATAATTGAAAGGAACCAGAAATCTGGTTTTCACAGCAGCTTAGTTTGGGACATGTAACTTCTGGGCAGCTTGACTGAGAGTTCTGCTACAAAGAGTAAAGTCCTCCCTGTATTTCTGTACAAAGGTCCAAAACATTTGGTAAATCAGAAGGTCATGAAAAAAGCTGCTTCTGTTGCCAGGGTTTGAGCAGTCACCTTTTTACTAATGCCATCTTGAATGACAGTAGTACGATAGAGTCTAAGGAGTCCTTCTCGTGAAAGCTTCTGTACCAATCGGATGATAGACTTTTTGCAGCATTTAGTGGAGACACCTTCTTGCTTCTCTTGATCCATGACCATTTTCTGAAGCCTACAAGATGCAAAACCACTGCATTTTAGCCCAGAAGTGCTCCAAACTGCCTAAGCAGTTTGCTAGAGGGTATGGGGTAAATTATTTTTTACCTACTTCCAGCAATTACTGCTCATTTTTCCCTTTTGCTATAGATAACTAGGAACTTGGCCTCAAATTTCAGTTGTACTTTTTCTGTTACCAAGCTTATCCTTTTCAGGTGAACACTTCTGTTCTTATGACAGCTTCCCTAAGGTCAAATAAACCTACAGCTTTTCATGAAGGGTGCAGTTTATATTTCCAGTTGTGGGCTCAATTAAGCTTGGGGCAGAAAGAGGTTACTTAGCAGTGTTCAGAGCTCAAAAACGACACATGCATTCACAGTACAGATACACATATCCTATTTCTTGAAGCAAGATCATTTCTCCCCTTGTGGTAGTCTGCAGGAGCACATTCACTCTGCTCTCCTAATACCTATTTTCATATACTTCTTCACAAATGCTCCAGGCCCTATTTCTGGAGAGTCAATTCTGAAGAAGATAAGGAAGAGTATTAAGCTAATGAGACAATAAGTGAATGTACACATGGACTTCAACTTTCACTGGCAACTAACATAATTAGAGTGACAACCAGTAAATTTCCCTGGCAGAGACTGAAGAGGGGCAGAACTTCCACCAGTAAGGGGGCGACCTGTGAGCTTCCTACTGGCAGCACCGAAGGGGAGAGCAAAGACCTGAAGTATCTTCTAAGCCCGCGCTTGGACGTGGCTAGATGAATGAGCAATGAGGCTGGTGCCAGAAGATGAAGCTCTAGTTTCACAACACTCTGCAACTGAACTAGGTGACAGAAGGTTTCAAAATTCTCAAACCAGAGGAGAATAAAGCCAGGATTTCTTACTAAATTCCTATAGCAAGCAGCCCTGTGTATATTTACATGCCAGGATCTTATGTGCTGACACAGAAGATGGATGGTGCCATCCAATTTGCCACAACAGAGTCCTGCCAGTTTGGAAGCTGGGACTCAAGGAGAGCACCAGAATTGCCATTTCTCTTTGAAAGTGAATCTTAAAAGACTGAAAGATTGTTATAACATTCAGGGAAATATCTTCAGTCCTGACAGGACAAATCATGAAAACACATAAAACCATTCCACGCAAAACAGCAAAGAAAAGCAAACTTTCAGGATCCCACTAAAATCCTAGTGACAAATGATGGCTGAGTGACATGAAGAGCCTCTAAAATCAATGATAGAATAACACAAGAACAATTTTCAAAACCAAGTAGATATAAAACTTAGGCAGACGAAAGAATCCTCAAGCAGGGAAGTGCTGTACCTTACTATGTGGCCCCAGGCACTGGCATACTGTGAGAGGAGAAAAAATCTTGATCTCTAAGAGTTGATCTCTGGTCAACTCTGATCAATCTCAGTAGAGATCTCTGATCTCTATTTATGTGACATACACTATTTAAAATTTCACTTGTTTAATTATCTGTAAAGAACTATTATTGCTTCTAAACAACTGACTAATTTTTAAGATTCAGTATAATTCTAACCCCTCCCCATTCCTTATTGTATTCTCTCTATCATTATAGCACATACTGCCATTAGGGACATGAAAAGCCAACAGCACACAGGGCTGCTAAAGTAGAGCTTATACTACCACAACAAATAAGGCCCCCCCTATGCTGTTTTTAGGCAGACTCACGTGAACAAGCTTTCAATTAGCCGGAGGTTTCGGACAGCTTCCACAATGAGATTTCGGCGCTTTAGCAGTCTGTATGTTTCATGAGACCGCTCCACTGCTGTAGCTTTGGAACGCTTTTCCTTCTTTTGGTCACATATCTTCTAGCGCACAGCATGGACAAAAAGATATTTAACACAAACTATTCAATGTCTTCAGCCTAACATTGGTTCTTCACACAGTAGCAACTCAGCCATTCAGAGTTTTAATGTATTTATTTCTAAGAAACTCTAGTCAGATGAGGATTATCTTTTATCTTTTATCTCCCCATCACAGGCAGTGAACCAAGGCAGAAAACTAAGACTTCCATGCAGTTAGATGCAGAGATTTATGCACTCTGCCCATTCCACATTCTGAGCCAAGTTGACTTGACAGTTTTGGCCTAGAAAGCTGCTAATGGCATTAACATAGTGCTGAGTCCAAGCCAACATATCCTGTCTCTCAGAAACACTTTTTGTCTTGCGCTTGGTCCTGCAGCAGTGAGGCTACACAACTTTCATGTCGAAGCCCATGTGCTCTTCCTGGTTTAGAGCAGACAAACCAGATAATATGCACCACTTGTATGCACTGGCGGGCATTAGGCGATAACACATTAAGTCAACATGGGAAAATTGTAGAACACTAGTCCAAAATACCATTCTCGGTATCTACCTTCCTATCTGCTGGAATAATTTTCACTTATAACTACAACATAGGTAAAATATGAATGTGCTTCAAAATGAAATAAATTATAAAAACACAGAAACGATCCCATAAATGAATACAAAAACTACAGCTGGAAGAAGTCTTGTTATAAACATACACGACTTAGCTCAGACAGCCATACCAAAAAGAAAATATTAAGACCCATGATCTTACCTTAGGGTCCTCAAGTCTGACCTCCTCAACCACAGCCACATCCCCATCTTCATCAGTAGAATGAGCACAGGTGGAAAGACTGGACTCCTGCTTTAGAGTTTCCAAAGTAGAACTCTCCCCCGAAAGATTGTCTGGTTGTTCATCAGATTCTTCAAGAATTTGAGGGGAAGGCAGCTTCTTCCCCGCAGACTTCACAGCTGTTGGCTTTAGGCCTGGTTTAAAAGCAAACAGCCTTGTAATTGTTCTGCTCTTACAGCTTCCTGTAAATGTTCAGCTCTCTATGAAAGGCCTCCCCCATTCCCACAGGTAACTGTACTTAAAAGCATTCTGCTACATTTTTCACATAATCTTCTATCCTGCTGGAAGCAGTGGTTTGATTGTGAATAACTGCATTCAGTGTCCAAAGGTAAAGTTTTTTTAAATAGTGAAGTCTGGAAGTGTGGTCTTCAAATAATTCTCTATGTGCAGAAGCCTCTTCAGAGGCAGGCTTACATGATCATGAGGGGCCAGATTAGCTTATTGAGAAACTGTTGTTTGAAGAAAGAGTTTCTGTCACAAAGACTCAAGTTCTGCCAGAAACCTGAGGGGCTCTTCTGACTCAAAGCAGAATGAGAACAAGGATTTAGTATTACTCCCAAGACAATCTACTTAAGATCAGGAGATCTGTTCTCCTCTCTTCCCCTGAAGTGCACCAGAGAAGTGGTAGGAACATGCAAATGGCTAAAATAAACCACCACATCCTTTTTAAAATATGTCCCCAAAAGGCTGGCAGCTTTCACATTAAGGTGTTTCAAACGACTCAAGAGAAAAATGAAGCAATTAGCTTCAGGAGAAAAGACATTTTTATTACAGTATGCTTAGGTGAGTAAGGTTGTAGGTCAAGTCATCCCAAGACTGCAGCGTCTTTACAGAAGTTAGTTACCATCTTATCTAATCTCAGACAAGAAGTCAGTATTAGCTCATGTGCAGTCACCTCACTTGAAGGTTTGTGTCAAATACATTTGTCCATGTACTGATGCAAACTCTAGAGCTCAATTCCAAACATTTCCAACCGAAGGAAAAAAAAAGCACTACTAAAGAGGGAAGAATTTTTTATGTTTGAATAAAAAAATTTTAATTTGCTGGTCTGTCAGCTCCTGTTCTATTTTCTATATTCTATATCTATTCCTGTTTCTATATTCCTGCACCTCAGAAAATGGTTATGTATCCGATGGAAATGATGCATTTTAACGAGAGGCATGGACACCTATTTCCTTAGTGAGGAAGAAATGAAACGTTTTAAGAAATACAAAGTCTGTTCAAATCCCTTCTGAAGTTTTCAAAGACTTTAAAAGCTAAAGCTCCACCAAGATGGTGTTCTCTGATGGGCACAGGCTGAGCTACCAGGTACTTTGAAAAACAGAGTCCACAACAGACACCCTATCAGTACGTCATAGAACATCCAAGGTAGATACAAAATTTACCCAAGGATGCTGTTTCTCTAAGCAGCTTAAGCCAACCTGACTGCTAGCTAGCATGGTCTCCCCCCCTATGCTCATTCTTAGCCATACAGTCCTGCCTCCTTCCTTACAACAGTTTGGGAATTCGTCTGACCCTCTGCAGAATCATTTCAGCTCTTAAGCCACCCAAAAAATAACTGAATATCCAAAGAGCAAGGACCATGAGCCCATTTCATTTGCAGTGGGAAAAGGGGAGAAATAACACAGGGGTAAGGAGAAGCAGACTTATTTTCCCAGTGATTGGTGATAACCAAAAATGCTGTCTGGCACACAAAGACAACAGCACATTTCAACTCTGAGAATTTCCAGAGATTACCACATCTACAGCATTACAAAACATAACAACTTTGGGGAAAGAAAACCTCAAAAAAGCACAGAAATACTCAATAAAGCGTAATATATATATATATATATATATGACCAAAACTTTAACAGAAGCTAATAGCAATTTTTTTTTATATATAAATAGAATGATCCATAAGAAAAATGCAGGGTTCTCTCCAAATTTCAAAATCATGATTTACCTTTAACTGGTGTTGACTGATGGGTACCATCTTGGAAACTTGATTTCAGCAGAGAACCTGAATTGGCCTTCTGACCTTTTCCTCTCTTCTTGCCATATTTTACTTCTTCTTCATTGTCAGACTCTGAGACCAAAGTGTCATCTTCTCCAGGAAATGCATCTTCTACAGGAGGAGAATCTTCTGGCACTAGAGCCAAAGTAACTGTAGCTAACTGCTCACTCCTAGCCTTCTCTCTCTCAAACTGACGATTTAAATCACTCTCCTCTGCAAAAATGTATGAAATATACTTTGTTGTCCTTTGCCGACCTTCATCCTCCATAAAACCCTAAGAAAAGAGTTGGAACCTTATTTTACTACCTTAGTTCTATATTCTTGCAATCTGTTGTCTCTCCAGCATCAACAGTGGAAATTTTTTCTAACCGTTCTCCCCTCACATCAAAAGATATTATATTATCCTTTTTCTCCAAATAACAAAAATGTTGACTAACCTTAGCATAGAGAAATCAAAAGAAGTACTCTGCTTGAAAAATAAATAAATCTGTACTACCTGCATATTAGAATGAAATGACTACAATATTAGGATGTATAAAAGTCTAAGGAAGAATAAACTTATATGCATTTAGCACAGAAATCAATTTTTTTTCAGATTTTTTTTCTGTAGTATAGAAGTTACTCTGGAATGCTGTGAAGCTGCATCTGGTACAATCCCATCAGCTAGTGTGCATCATCAGAACGTGTGTTCAGTACGGACAGCAAATATGGGGCAATGTGCATTTTTTCCCCAGTCTTTATTACACCCAGTCACAAACCAATATAAAATACCTGTAGGTCTGGGTCAGCAAACTCTTAACTCTGGTTAGCTGCCCAAGAAAACAATAAAGAAAAGATTCTAGGAGAGCAGTTATGTTACATGCTAACAATTAGGCCTAGATCTCATATTATAGTATGTTAAAATTTTAACTGAACACTTTTTGAACACTTCTCTTATATATCTTTTGCTCAACTGAATTCATAATCTTTTCAATTTTACCATAATTCTTTCACTGTCAACTCTCAAATCCCTACTGTTTCTATTGTTTGAGGTTAACAATGTTATAACATATTACCACAGTAACCACAATTGCATTTTCAGTTTAAGTATCAAGATTATTTTCTTTTAACCTTACCTTGACAACTTTGTACCTCTCCAGAAGACGACAGAGCATCCTTGCTTCTAGCTTCCCCACATTCATAGCCAACCGAATTTCTGCCTGAGAAATACCTTTGGTTCCTCTACTTTCAACTGTTTCAGAAAGGAAAAACAGAAAATATCTCAGGGAAATAATCTGACTGAACTGTATACACATACATTTGTTTATATGCTCATATTTATTCTGAACAACTGTTACTAAGTCAAACTCATCTCAAAAGCTATGTGTTTTTGAAACATATGCCAGAACATAAACCACTAACAACTAAATACATTTTCAAAGGCATACACAATATACAGTCAAACGATGTCATAAAACATGAATTTATGCAAAGCAGTACCCCAGCAGAATGAGGTTCAAAACTGATAGTTTCATATTAAAAGCAGGTGAATTCTGCACCTGATGGCTTTCTACAGTCAGATATTCATTCTCCATTATGAAAGGAAAAGGAGTAGAAGGAGAAAGAATGCTCTTTTCTTCATCACCTTTTCTTATCCCACAACATCCTTCTGTTTCTACCATGGTGTTTTATTTTGGTGGTACTGAATAGCTGATAAGCTTACAGGGATGGCAGCAATAGATAGGAAGCCCAGTCATAAGACATTAATGACTGCTGTTACAAAGGAGAAAAAAAGGCCAACAGTCCTCCCTGAAACATGATCATGGAAAAATAGATTCTGAATTATTGTTTGAATTATGAAAAAAGACCAAAAAGCACATCATGTTTTTTTTTTTTTTTTTTTTTTAAGTTTAAGTTGAACTGCATTTAAGTCTCCTTAAAGGCAAATTAGCTTGCAAAGCATTTAAAACATATTAGCTCTTTCCGGCATCTCTAGAAGCAAGACAAGAAAAGATGAACTAGTAGGGAAAACACATCAAGTTACAAGTTCTTAACACTTTTGTCTCTTCTTAATTTCAATAACTAATTGACATTTTGAATCAAGGGAATCTTGTTAAATATTCAGCATTACGTTCTTGTCAGAGATGAAGCCTAACAAGCAAGACTCAGAGTTCCTTTATACATGACAGTCTCAAACCAAAACAGTGACAAGGAAGTCCCAGCTCTGATCAACCCCAGCATGCTTTACCTCAAAGACTCTGACTATCCAAATGGCTGACACAAAAGGTAGGAGAAAAGTATTTTCCTCTTCTTATGCATTGACAACTGAGATACAAAAAGATTAAATGACTGCCCAACCATCTACAGGAAGCCTACATCTCCCGTCTAATCTGAACATAAAGTCCACCTTTTCCATGAAAAAGTAACACTTGGATGCATAGAAAGCAATCAGAACTTTTTTTTCAAAACAAAACAAACAAACAAACAAAAAAAAAAACAAAAACAAAAAAACAAAAACACAATACCTCTCTCTCTTACTCCTCTATAAGGAGTAAGAAGGCAATGGAAAAAATCTTTAGCGTGTTATACCTGTGATACTTTAAGACCCCTACCACATAATACTGTAACTTAAGCTTAATATGAAGTTAAGAATCCTTAGGTACTCCAGAATTAAGCAAATCAAACGAACATTTTGTTAGTCTTTGTAAAAGTAACAGATAAACCATCCTGCACACACAAATATCTTACTACATCACCTACTTATCTCATAAGCCTGGGTGAGCATATCCCTTTCACAAACAATATCCACAGGCTGGACAGCTTTTGTAATAATCTCTTCTTCATCATCATCATGATAATCTTCCATTTTCTTCCGAAATTCTTTTAGTAATTTAAGGCAACGGACCATGACATCAGTACCTGTGAACATGAATGTTAGTAAGAACTCAAAACAAAATGCAGTTTGCATGCATGTGTGTACGAGTTTAAACTATGTTATTTTCTCAAGCAGCATGAAAAAAGTAGTGCAATTTGGAAGAAAAGACCTAAACAATTGCTTATTGTTATATGTGTCTAGGAAAGGTTTGCAACAGCTCTTCCCTATATATGAATCTGTCAAAATAATGACTAACAGAATTTTTGAGATGCTCCAAACATTCATGGCTACATCAACATTAGGACTGCTCAGTGCACTGACTTATGAGTGGGATGGAAAACACTGCAATAATGGGAGAAATTCCAATAGTACAAATAAATCTGTGAAATGTGTTTTCTGATGTGCTGATCCACAGAATTACATCTTCAGAACACAAATCTGTGAGATCACTCACTGGGTATAAGACCCCTCCTCTCCCTCCCTCCAGCCTCCAAGCATTTTTTACTTTCTATAAATGTAAATTACATAATGATCAACATGCATGCATACAAATAGAGAAGGAAGCATACACCAAGCACCCTGAAGAAAAGGATCAAATAGAACAGTCCTACCCCACCCAAAAGGAATCTTAGAGCATAACTAAAACATACAATTATTTTGTACAGTTCCAACATCACTATCAGAAGAACAGGTTCTTCTCCATCTTTGTCTGCAGATCCCACAACACACGATGTCAGTTATATGACAGAAGCTCTGTGTGCAACCATTTATGAGACACTAAGCTTCTAGATTTCTTGTCCAAAGTCCTAACCTACTCTCTACACCTAGGGAATGGCTAAGTTTGTAAACACACGTGGTGTATTATAACAACGTGCAATGAAAACAAAGACACAAAATCTACAGTTGTTGTATACAAGGACAGAACACACTGCTGCCCATGAACCAGAAGGCACTCATACACAATTCAGTCCCACATCTTAACACATTACTGTGCGCTGGCTGTGCACCCTTCTGGGATCTCATAGAAGAGTGGGGACAGATAACTTCAGGACAGCTTTAGCAGTCCCGCTCCTTGATATAAGGATGATCCACTATCACCAAAGTCATTCAGCTGCTGCTGAACCATTTAAAAGACCGGTGTTTAAGACAAACTAGAACTAGATTACTGTACAATGCCAGCTTATCAAGTGCAGCAATTGACTAGCTACTGCAGAAGTAGCCAATTCATCCTGCAGCAGTGGGTGGGAACATCTACAGCCATCTCTACTCCTCTCGCAGAGCCCTGCTGTCATAAATGCCAGGTGAAAGCTTAAGCTGAAATCATTAAGGTTTCAGTTAATGAATTCTATCTTATGTTTATAATATGATGACTTACTGAAGCCTAGCTGACATGAAGTTAATCCGCTGTAACTTAATCATGGGACTGAGCTTCAGGCCAGATGATCCCATTATTTTTCCTCATCTGAATTCTTTCCCTGCCAGACACTGCTTGGGATAGAAATAAAGTTCTGATATTTTGGTAGGACTGTAATCTCATCCTCAGTGTTTTTACAGCCCATTAATTTTCACTTGAAGCAGTATTTGAAAACAAACAAAACCAAAATCTTTTTTTACTTTAGCTCTTGCTGCCCAGTAATATGCTTCCCATAGCAGATGCTGTGGCTTCATCCTGAATGTGTTCCACATATTTCTATCTGCTTTCCTGTATAACTCTGGAGATTAAAGTATCTTGCACTCGTACGAAAATCAGCTATCATTAATTTATCCTAGTTTAATACCTAGTGTTTTTTAAGGCATTTTTGTGGATTTTCAGCTCTTATGCCCATAAAATGGAATTATCATTCAAGTTAAAGATTCACCAGGTGGCGTTTTTCATGGCAAAATGTTAAGTAGTAAACTCAGCTGCTGCTGTGTCAATCTGTGACAACACATAAATCATCAACTGCCTTGTGTGCTGCCACCACATTTATAAATGGATATGTATTCTCTTCTAAGTAAATACTTCGGTAATAAAATATCTAAACTTCCAATTATAAGCTCTATCTTTTTACAATACTATCTAGTCTCTTGAGTTTTATTTGCAAGTGTCGCGAGCTCATTAGAACATCTCTGACACAATTCAGTATGAGAAAGTATAAAAAAATAACATGGTGCAGTACTACCCAAAGACAGTGTAAGAGACAATCTAGTTGTTTGACAATGACAGCACTAAACCATGTGACTAAAGGTATCATGTCATACAAACCACTGTATGTATGTTGAGACACTTGCTTAAACCAGAAATACATTAACTATGTACAATGTATACTTTATAAAAGTTTGATGACAATTTTTTCCCATACATTTTATTGTACACACATCCATTTTGGAGCATCTTTGAGGATCTCCAATGCCTTCCTGAAACTCTAAACTTAAGTGAATTCTGGTGTATAAAACTCCCTGATATTCTTACAGGATGAAGGCAGACCTGCACATTTCATGACAAATGATCTTCTCCGACCAAAGCTGCGCTTAACAGAACTCCTTCAACCACTTCCTTATTTAGTCAGTGCAACGTGGGAGATTTCTCTTTGACCCTTGCTAAATGCTGCCTCTACTTTTGGCCATTGCTTCTCTTTGTTTAATTCAGTTTCCCTACATATTTCCTCCCCTCTACTTGCAGGAATTTATTATCTTATCAAGAGCCTTAATCCACCTCCATGTGACTGGCACTCACTTTTGTCCTCTCAAAGTTCTCACATCTTTATTGGTTCTTTCACTTCTTCCTTTATGACCACTCCCTATTCACAAGGACTATCTCATTTGTGATGTTTAGATCATATTAAAACTATTCCCCCCCCCCCAAGCAGTTCATTGCATCTCTGAGAACAAAAAAAACCCTGTTAATCTTTTAGAACTATTTTCTTTTTTCCCCCGGCAAATCTGATTCTTAGGATTTTCTGTGATAAAAGAAGATTTGATTTTGATTCCTTTAGCAATTGCATTAATTCTATTGGTGATACTACCCTTCTTCATACCTTCTATTATTGCTTCTTATAATTATTGCCCCATCACATTTTATCTGAGAGCAACTGCTCGTTTGTTCTCTTTCTTCATGCAGTTCTAGTCTACCTTCCAATCATACAATGGAAAGACATCAACAGTTCTTGCAAAGCTATTAACTTTGAATTCAAGGGAGATTATGCATTACACTCTCCCTCAGTAGATCATGGCTTTTTGAATAGCAGTTGTAGGCTATCTTGCTTACTTAAAGAATTCCAAGGTAGCGTTGTAGAAGCTTACTTTCATAATTTGGTATTACCTTTCTTTGTCTTGTAGGGCCCTCCATTGGGTTGTATCTCTTGTAACGGGATGGATATTACCTTGGCTAGGCCAGCATTCATCATATATTGATAGAGACGTTTGAAAGTTCTCTCACAAAGACCCTAACACAAAGAGAAATGACAAAAAGCATTCTGGGCAAAAACTCTGCATTTCAGGAAGTCAACAAAATTTCCTATTCATCTTTACAAAGAAACAAACAAACATTACAGGAAGACCAAGGACTTCTCTAATTCTATGACTTTTGCTATCACAACTCTCTATCCTCTAGGTGATTAGTATCAAAGACATTCATACTGCCTGCTTTTAAACACAGTATTTTGGGGCAGGATAGCAAGGAAGGATCTTAAAAGCCTATTATGCAGACACCCAGCAGAGCTTGAGAGGCTTCTACAGTACGTTCTGTTCCTCCAGCTCTATCCTCCAAACAAGCAGCAGCAGCCGACTATAAGAATTGCACAATGATATCCATTGACTGTATATGGATAAAAAAATCTGGTGCTGTGACAAATTTTTTCTGATGCTGTAGCTGGAATAGAACTCCTTGTTTATGCCAAGCAGTGACAGTAACTTGATCTAGAGCAATAAGGCAGTGAGATTTTTTTTTTCCTTTCTTTCTTTCTTTCTTTCTTTTTTCTTAATTCAATAAACTAGCAGGTTTTTAAGATCCTTATTTTGATATCCTACCCCAAAATATTGTGCAACTTTAAAAACAGACAGTATGAATTGACAGCCTTTGATACTAATCACCTATGTTCTGTATAAGAGAGAATTTGAAAAAGAATAATGAATCTCACCAATTCTTCCCTCAAGTTTCCTAATGTTTCCATCTGGTTTGAACGAGCACTTAGCATACTTGAGAGCTTCTCCATCAGAATATCATATTTACTCCTCCTAACCGAGAAAAGAGAATTATTTGACATTTCAGCATGCGTATAACTTTATAAGCAAGAGTTGTATCTTCCCAAAATGTTAATTATTAGAGAAGGTACACTGAAGTACATTCTTAGCTTGTTTTAGGACTTATAGTTTTTTTTTCCTTCTGTGAATAGCAGGTGAGAGAATTTGTCACTAAGAGACCCCAAGTGAGGGAACAGTAAGTAAGCCCAGACTGTTGCTGCATTGGAAATCCACAGAAGCGCAAGTTCTGATTGTAAACAAGAAGGGAAAACAAAATTAAAGATGTGTTTCAAGTGAGAATACTCAAAATTAACAGAATGATTTGAGCTCCAGTAAGATAGGCTTAGAGTAGGCAGGTGACAGGCACCAGAATACCCTATTGTTTACAGTTCCAAGAAAAGTCCAGCATCTGGAAAAGGAGTTAATAAAGAAATTGAGAACAGCTAATACCAGGGAACTGTGATGGTTCAGTGACAACAGAGCAAACTTTCATCACAGTAAAAGGTCACAGTCTACCCATGAGATCTTTTAAACACCTCAGTGGCACATACCTATCAACATGAAAGCGAGTCAGAAGTAGAAGAATTGAGTGTTGCTGTGCTCCACTTGGTAGTCTTATCACATGAGACTGCATTGTTATCAGACCATTTCTGTCCAATACTCTTCGGTGATAATGAATTTTTCCAGCATCCACTCTAGAGAAAAGATAGCAAGATATCTGTAAGCACAGGAACTTCTGCAAACAAATACTAATTATCCAGTATTCCAACACCCTTCACCTAAATTAGCCGCAGTCTCAGTCATATGTTATGCTAATTTTCAAAGTGACAATCTCAAAATTGTACCAAAAATTAGATAGCCTGTGAAACTGATTCATTGTACACAGCATTTTATATCACTTTCTCTACAAAGCTTTTGCCTTGCTCAATGAGCAGGAAACAAACGAGAGTGGCCGTACGATATGAGACCATTTGGGAATTCAGCTTCATTTGTTTCAGAACTCTGGACAAGAATTATGGGACAATGATATACAGTCCCCTAGGAAAAAGAACTGAATACATTGCTGTAAATTCTAAGCTATTCCCTTTTTTAAAAAAAGAAGATTTCATGTCATGATAAACAAGCCAGTTAAAAACAACCTTTTCAAAGTAGCTCTTACATAGGAGTTCAAAAGTAATTTTAGGCATATAACTTAAAGCATCGTGACCTAGTTTTGTGCAAAAGAAGGGAAATATATTGTGAATTTCACAATATATTGATATTCACAATATTTGTGAAATTGCAAATAAAATACAGAACCCAATGCAGCATTTCGCAAAATACTACAGAAAGATGATTCTTATAACCTTCCCCTGAACTACGTGCTAGCAAACAGGCTTTAGGATCAAATGTATGAAAACGAATTTATTATTGTTATCACATGGAAGACTCAGCAGGGATTTGATCACTGCTTATAGATACCTAATGCACAGAAGTGAAGGTTCTCTCAATTTCTGATTTTCCCAGAACATTAACTGCCTGTTGCTACAGAGAATTTACAGCATGATCTAGGCATTCTTCACTTCTTCCTTGAAGCAAAGAGCTCTGGTCACTGACTGATCATCTTGGCATTTTTCTTTAATAAACTCCCTCCTATTGCAGCAACATCTCTAGTAATAGCTTATTTTTTCCTGTTCTCTACATTGTATTCAGTCCTCTGAGAACTGAAATCCTTTAAAGCCTGTGCATTAACCCAACAGACAATCCCTGGTTCCATGAGAAAATACCAGGAAGTATAATGAGCTCAAGGAAGAGACCAGTACCTCCTGTGATACAGGCTCCAAGAATCAAACGTTCCTGTTAGTAAGGATGAGATGCTACCGATACAGATATGAGTTCAGTGAATATACAGGAATACAGCAGTTTATAAGTAGCCAGTGGAAACTTATTCACTTGAATTTAATTTATATAGCAAATGTAAACTTACTTGAAAGCCCCACTGTGAAGATCCCTCTGAAGCTCTCCTTGCCACCTAGCACGACCTAAACGCTCCAAAATGCAGTAGGAGAAGTCAGGGAGTTTTAAGTCAGGATCCCCCTCCCAGCCTATCAAGGCTCTGTAACGCTGGTCTTGGGAGGCAACAATGACTAGCTTCTCTCCCCATCTAACAGAAAGGAAAATAGCAAAACTTTATTAGCTCTGTAAAAACAGAGAGATCAATCACTTCTTCCCCACAAACGCCATTTTTCACAGAATTTGCACAAACTGAGTTACAGGACTAAAGTATGAAAATTACGTTTAAAATCTTGCAATGCCAGGTATCCGGATTTCACTCACTTTTCAACAGCTTCTGTATACGTATAACAAGGCTGCAGATCCTTCCTCCTGATCTGATCAGTGATATCTACTCTCTCTTTAAAATACCGGCAGGAACCTTGTATGCCGTCTTTATTATCCAAAACCATGTGGACAGGGTAAATGTCATCTAAGGGAACAGGATCCCTCTTGGTCTCCAGTATCCCCGTCTCAAGGTCTATCTCCTCGTACCTGCAAGAAAAGCAGCCAACCTTTACACGGGCACCAGGGAGCCGCAGGCTCCTGCGGGCGCTCGGGGGCGGGCAGGGGCCAGCAGGGCGGGGAGCCGCGGCCCCGCCGCGGGGTCACCTCACCGGTCGTGCAGGCGGAGCGGCGGCCGCGCCCGCGGCAGCAGGTAGAAGCTGAGGTCGGGCTGGGCGCTGAGCGCGGCCCACAGGAGCTGCTGCGTGGCGGGCTCCAGGGGCAGCGGGAAGGGCGGCGAGCGGGCGCCCAGGCGCTGCCACAGCG
>VXAA01002999.1:446249-460924 GCA_013399115.1 Anseranas semipalmata | reverse complement strand
GCTCGGCTCCGGGTCTCGCCCAGGCGCTGCGGCCTCGCCCCTGGGGCTGCTGAGCCGAAAAGCGGCGTGCGGCTGGGCCCGGCTCCCTGCCTCGGCGAGGGGGCGGGAGGGAGCGGTGTTTTAGCGGAGATACGGGGCGGGGGCAAGAGACCGAACGTGGGGTCTGGTGTCTCGGTACAGGGCCGAGGGAAATGTGTTGGAGGCGAGGTTAAACTCCTCAGTGTGTAAGAGGGCACCTACCACAGCTTGTAGCAGCAGCTCTGGGACACTCAGTGGGAAAAAGGTCACGTTTCCTGAAAGGAAGCAAGGTAAAATCTTTAACTAAACGCTCTAAATGCATACAGTCCCCGAAGTGAATAAGCTTTACGTTTAACAGACCGCATGAGCCGTCACACCTGAGGAAAGCCCTCCTGTAGCGGGGCTTCGGGTGTGGCCTTCTCAGTTCGTGCCTCAGAACCGCCCTGCTCCTCAGCTCTCTGATTAAAAACTCGCTGTAGCGTCTGCCTTCCAGCTTTAGTATTTTGAGGCCCTTCAGTAGATTGGGAAAGGCTCTGAAAAATAAGTAAATCAAGCAAGGTTTCCTCTGTTCTTCAGGAAATGTATTTATTATGGTGACTGTTATGCTCAGTTGAATGAGGAGCTTGTTTCAGTTCATAGCGTTCATGACTACTGGGGGTGCAAAAACAGTAATATTCTATTAGTAAATCATTTCTGTATTTCAGTGTGACCATTCTATATTCATTTCAGCTTTATATTAAGGACATGGTGACTGACTTTGATGAAAAACATGATGAATATTTAATATTCCTTCAGCAGAGAAACCGGTAAGAGACAGAATTGTTACCACTATTGAATATGTAATATCTATTGTGTACTATCTAATATCCTATCTAAAATCACTAGTGGTGCATATTAGTTTCAAATCTTGGTTATGATGTGAAGCCTGGTTTGCTGTGTCTTAAAGCATTCTGGCAATTCTCTTCCCTTTGTTAAGTACACCAAAGTCCTTATTTCTAGAGGAGACCATGATATTTCTTCAGCATACCTTAAAATACATATAAATTTATTAATAAAATAGTTATTGTTTCTATGGCTTGCAGGGAAGATTTTTGTTTATAGCGCACAGGGTTCTAGAGTCAGAATTCACAGCTCATGCTGCCTGAGGATATTGTTACGAGGCAAGGTTTTTCTATTGTCAGAAGAACAGAAAATGGCATTTAAAAGTAGCTAAAGTTAAATGTGCAAAGTCAAGTTCTGCGAAGATGGGAGATGAGGACATCTAGGTTGCTTTTGTGAACTTTTAGTTATCTTTCAGGCAAGTTTAAAACATTTTTCTTTTTATCTCTGTTCATATGAACCTTCCTGCTTGAGTCAGTGTACCACAGATGGATAAATTTCATACACTAATTCAGAAGGGTCTGCATAACTTTCTCACCATGTTCCCTCCCTTACCACAAGCCATAACATTTTTGCTCAAACCCTATAATAAACAGAGCAGTTTGGTCACAAGACCAAAAAAAACCTACAAAAGCCACAGTTGTGTTAGAAGAACAACGAATTTTTCTGAACACAGGTTTCTTTTGCATGTAGTCTCCTAAAATGGCTTTAGAGAAGGATAAAAACGAGTAATTTAATGACTGAAGCAACTTGCTTTATTACCAGAGCTCTAATTTTGAATTTTGGTGGAGGCCTGCCACCTAATTACGGCATCATAAGCAGGTGGCAACTGTACCTTTCAGAAGAGGTACTCTGGATGCACGCATAAATAAAGTATTGCGCATAAATGGCACGTTTGGATGGTGGGGGCTGCAGGGAAGCCTGGGTGGGAGCAGGTCAGGTACTGTCCTGGGCCAGCCGCATCTGGTTCCTGCTGGCTCCAGAGCTAACAAACAGCCCATCGTGTGCCAAAACATAAGCCAAGTGGGGGAACCTGGAGCTGGGTTTAAGAAAGTGGGGTGGCTGGTTCTGGTGCATCTTCCTCTGCTGAGTGGTGTTAATCAGAAAGTTCAGAGCTATGGAATTCCAATCCCACATGCATTCAACAGATTCTTCTGAACTCCTGTTTTACAAGCCAGAGTTACATGTTGCAGTTTTGCAACTACTGATTTATTCTGACCAAAACCAACAAAAAAAATTCCACCTTCCACAACAAATTGTAAGGTTTGCTCAAAGCAGTTTTAGAGACCTTAGTAAATTTTCAGTACTCCTTACGTACTCATTGCAGCATCTACTTATTAACACAGAATTATTTTAAGAAATAATAATTAGGTGAAATGTAATGTCTTTCTGGTACCAGAACGTAGTTTAAAAACTGAAAACCGCTCAGTAGTGGTGTCAGTCTATGCATAGTTATGGACACTTGTAGCTTGTGTTATTTAAAAATTTGTGTGGATTTCTATCACGATATGCTTATAGACATTTCATTTACTATAAGTTCATCTTCTCTGCACTTCTTAAAAAACAAAACAAAACAAAAAAAGACCACAAGATTTTAAGTTTTAAGCAGAGTTTAAATTTCTGGTATCTCTAACTGCACTATTGACTTGGGGCTTTCTCCCTTAAGTTTCAAAACATCAGTAGTATTTTTTCTCTTTTTTTTTCTTGAAAAGAGCATTTTTAAGATTTCTAAAATTCTAAACAAATCTCTCTCATATTCTCGAGAAGAAAATTTAGGGAGACTAAATGCTAAATGGAAAAAATGATGTGAAATGATAAACGACATAGAAAAAGTCTTAGAAGGGAAATACTTGGTTGACCTTAATGTGTCACAGGGTGTCAGTACTCATACAAGCATTAAAGAACAGGCATAGGTGCTGGAAACTATATTCTGAAATTGTTACTTGAGCTAGGAACGTATTTTTTTTAGTTTTGAGACACTGTGCCTTTGTATTTATTGCCACTATGATCATCTGTGTATGCTCGGCATATGGATGAGTTATTATCCTTTCTACTTTAGGCTACTGAGGCGTTTAAAAAGAAAGGATCCTACACAAATCAAACTGGAGCAGTTAGAGCAAGGATTTTCTCTGTATATGAATGGCGCTAATTCAGAGCTGAGAAATTACCGCAAAAAATTCAACTCACATGGCTACCTCAAAAACGAGACACAGACCACCAGGACAAATGGTAAGTTACATCAGAGTTTTATGGAGGTTGCAGCCTGGAACTGTTTTAAATGTTTGCTCATCAGAGCTGTAATTCGGTCAGTGCGGTTACCTCTCAGGCTGTGCGAGTGAGGCAGCAGCAGCGTTTGAGCTTGGTGGAATGAAGTTCCATGGTGCTCTTTCATCAGGGTGCTCATTAAGCTGGTTGTGTGTTACAAGAGGTCTCTGCAACACCCTATCAATTGCTCAGTTGATCCCTAACTAATTCCAATGTTTAATTTCCCCACCTTTCCACTTGTTAAAGTTATAACTAAAACTAGAAGATTAGAAATGTATATAAATTGCCAGTGTAAAATAATTGTATACCTTTGATGCATAACACCATTCATAGGTTTTAAGATCTGATGGACTTCAGTGTTGTCTGGTGTCCTGCAGACAAATGCATTTGATTAAATAGACTATAATCAAATTATAGACTTAAATTTTGTTTAAGCTATCATAGTCCTCTTAAAAAGACAGCTAATCTTTATTTAAATATTTGAAGTAAAGAAAATTTGCCATTTTTTTCCAGTGATTAGCCAGTGATTAGCTAGCTTTATTTGAAATGTGTATTTTATTTCTAGTTTAAGTCTGTCTGTCAGAGAGAGCAATGTAGTGGTAGGAATAATTTTGCATGCATGAAGTTATAACGAGTGAGCTTAGTGGCCTTCTAATCCATTTAGCTTAATGAAAATAAATGATTTCACTAAATCCCAGTGTAAAGCAGTTTACCAGCCTTAGTCTGTTATCCTCACACTTGCTGCAGCCTGTCTTGTAGAGTGTATCTTTTTAATCTGTTGCTCTGTAGATAGTATCTGCTTAAGCTTTATTTTTGATTATAAATGAAGACAAATATTTAAAACTACTGCTTAATATGGGAATTTATGATTGAAAGTTTATTAATCTCAACAATACTGGAAGCTAAATTTTCTTTCAGTAACTGAAAACCATAACTCCAACCTCCCTCTTTTTTTTTCTTTTTTCCTTTTTTTTCCCCATCTCTCCCTTCTACACTGGGTACATGGTATTTGTTTTAGCTGTCTGTTATATCATTTCTTGCAGGTCATACAGCATGGGGGTGGGGAATGAGCTAGTTACCTGTGTTCTCCCTTAGTTTTAGTGTTTCTGTAAGAAAGTAAAAAAAAAAAAAAATTGTGTGTAATGGTGCAAAAACCTTCATGTTCTTGAATATTGATAGAAAGGAAATTGTGTGTTTTTGTCATACTGGAATGATACACTTTTAGGTAGCTAAAAAGGGTGTAAACCAACATCTTTGACTTTTTGGTCCAAAAACTGTGCAGGGCTGTTTTGGCAGCCGCTGTAACAGAACTTTGTCCAGAGGAGTTTCCTCTTCAAGTTCTGCTCTGCAGTTGCTATCTGCACAGTTGCTATCTGCTGTAAGCCTAACCAAAGTGTGTGTGTTTTTTTTTTTGTTGTTGTTTGTTTGTTTGTTTGTTTGTTTTGTGGTTGCTTATTGCCCCTTGATTCAGTCCAGGTAGAATATTCATCTTGTCTTTGGGATTTGAGGTACTTTTAAGGACTTCAGTGGCAGTCTGTGTTCCCTTCCTCAACTCTGTCAACCCTGAGACAGTGCCATTATCTCTGGAGAAGAGAACTCGGTGTTTTGCTGTTTCCTAGCTATCTGATGTTCTTATTTTAAACTTGTGTAGCTGCAGTAAAAGATACCAAATAAATCATCATCCTGTCATTTTTCTTCTTCCATTTGATTTTACCACTAGAGTCCAGTGTGGGCGTTATTGGTGATCTGTATAAAATTCTTGCCTGGAGGTAGTATCTAAGCAATTCTGTAGTCTGTTTCATTTTTAGGCATTTCTACTCAATGATTGAATATTATTTTACTCGCAGCAATTATTTCTGGCTAAGATACAGCACTGAATTTTCTTCCCTATCCATCTCCAATGAGAGTTATTGCATCATTTATTACTTCTAGAGCATCCATCTATCGGATTAGTCTTCTCTAAAAAAAATTGAGAATGTGTGATGCTTAATAGTATAGAATGGGCTCTTTATGCTTCCTGAAAGTGTCATCATA
Organism: Anseranas semipalmata; assembly: GCA_013399115.1. Taxonomy (NCBI): domain Eukaryota; kingdom Metazoa; phylum Chordata; class Aves; order Anseriformes; family Anseranatidae; genus Anseranas; species Anseranas semipalmata. Next base: position 455,728 of record VXAA01002999.1, on the reverse strand, counting down.
AATCTCTTTGTCTAGACTATTTCCTTTGTCTGTGTTCCTTAGGAATAATTAATGATAATAGTGATTGACACACTTCTTACACTTACGCTTGGTAGATGAATTAAAGTAGATGATGGGCTTATAATATGTCAGGTAGTGAATCTGGTCTCCACATACACTGTCATTTATATGGGTGTATAACCCAGACAGTTTCACAACCAAGGATGTACTGCCAGTGAATGTTGGTGTAGTTGGTGTGGCTTAAGGGTGGCGTGGGGTCTCCTTCTGTTATGACTACTAGTTTAATGATGTACTATTAAGTCCCTGGCTACTAGAATAGACACTGTCAGCTTGAGTCTCCAAAGATACTCCTACTAGGGAATGATAACTGTGGACCTGTTTTGTGTGGTGAAACAGGTAACAGTTGGTATTTATATCCCATCCATCCCATGGGAAGAACGTTTTTGCACTGAAGTAATGTTTGCAACGGAGGCAAGTAGCTCAGTTGCATCATCTTCTACTTGGGATTTGAAATACTGTTTTTAGTGGCTTAGATCTGGTCACAGGAATCTATCACAAAATACTCAAACAACTTTGAGAACCAGATGCTCAGCAGTGGTGGCATGAGTCCCACACTGTCCCCTTTTCTTACTTACACTTGTACCATACATGATTGACCTCTGGGGCAGTTGCTTAGAAAATAAGGACTGCTTAGGAACTGAAAGTTAAAAGTGCTTTCAATTTTGTCCAAAACAGTGACTGAATCAGACTATGCTTTTAGTATTGTAACCTCAGGACAGCTTGCCCTTGGTGCCTGAAGAGCCCCACAGCAGTCAGCATGAATGCTGAGGACTGCAGGGTGTTCTTGGAGTTACTTAGGAGTAGCCTAACAGAATAGCAGGAGCTGTAGTTGGACGGGATGTTTTGCAAAACAAGATATCAGGCATCTTGTTTCCTCCCTGGAGCAGTCCATTCCCTTTCCACTCTGTTCCCTGTCCTGTTTCAGGCCTCTGGGAATGAAGAAGATACTTTGTGCTGAAGCAATAGGATAACCTTTTGTTCATCTTGCTCTGTAGTTTTATGGTCACTCTAAATTGACGTAAGCCCGCACTGTTGTACCAAGAATGGTCCTACCCTCCAGCCGCTTTCTCCTACATGCTTGTACTAGCATTTGTGCAATCATGGAGAACCAGAAAGTGACAATGATTAAAAGTAATCTTTGTTTTATATTCTTCCTCAGTTAAAATTTGCTGATACATTTTCTGAACAGTTCACTGCACAGATGCATGTAGAGTTGTCCAACCCAAAAAAAGAAAATGTGGTGTTGAGAGTTGGGAATGAGCGACCTAATCTAATTTTGAAGTAAGCCCTGCTTTGAGTGAAAGGTTGGACTAGGTGACCTCTGGAGGTCCCTTCCAATGTAAATCTTCTTGTGATTCTATGACCTTGGTAGGAATACTGCTTCTTTTATTGGCTGTGCCAGTTTCTGCTGGCTTAAGATGACCATTAAATTATGGCTTAAAGAAAAAAGGTTTTGCATCAGCTATTTTTCTCCACTGAAAAGAAATGGAAGCTGTAAATCTGTCTTGGACATAGGAAATGAGATGCCTTTATTTAGGATGGTATTGAGAGTGTTGATGATGTCCTTCCTCCATTGAGGATGCTGCTGTGACCTGCAAGATGCATGTCTCTGTCTCAGTCAAAGCTTCTTCTCAAAAATCCATTGCTCCACTGTGCATGGGCACCACTTCCAGCACAGGGACCTTTTGTTCTGCTTGACCATAGACAGAATTTTCACCAAAGTTCTGACACCAACTCTTCTTCACCTTAGAAATGAAGGAAAATGATTGTTTTTCCTTTGTGTCTGACTTGTCCATGAAGAATGCTTCTCTGCACAGTATGTTAAATGCCTAAAACATTGTGTTTAATCTGCCAATACCTTAGTATTTTGCCTTAGTTTGAGAGTAAATATACACAGTTCCTGTGTAAACCCAGCATAACATCTGTTGTTCACCAGGGCCCTGTCTATCAAAGTCTGCTTCCTAAGGCACCTTACCATCTACCCAGCTAGGAGTTAGGATGATGTCCACAGCTATCCTAGAACGTATTTCTATACTTTCATACCAGTGATTGTAGGGCTTTACATGCTGTTGTGCTAACGTAGCTTTAAGCAATTTATTCTCTTGAATACACATGATGGTGGTTATCCCCAAGGAGGTTCAAAACTCTTGCTACTAGTACATACCTAGCCAGCGTTTGAAGTGGAATGCCTTTTCAGTTATTAATGCTATTCTCATATCAAAGACATAATTCTTCTCCCCTCATTGGGGGGAAAATGATGTCAAGTAAGGTGCTTATCCTCAAATATTGTATTTCTCTTCCCTGTCTTCTAATTCTTGTCTCTGTGTTCTGGAACAGCAGCCCAGCTAAAAGCAAGAGAGTTGCAAGAGCACAGCACGCAGACTGCACCAAGCAAAATACAACGCAAAGGATGGCTTCAGGTAAGAAACAGTTTGAAGTAATGCATCTCTGAATGCATATAAATTTAAAAAAAAAAAAAAAAAAGGAAAATGCATATAAATAAAAATACCCTGCCTGCAAGAAATCTGGGGCCATTAGCTTCATAGTTGTTGGTTCACTGTAGAAATCTCAATGGTCTTTTTTCCTTTTGGCCTAAAGAGGGATCTGACTTAATTCATCTGTCTTGACAGGTTAACAGAACAAATGTGAATTCTAAACAACTGATGCAGGTCACCCAAATGATTACCCTACTTGGTTAGCAATTGCCCTGGTGGATGTCCAGTCCATGCTTGGGTGACTGGTCATCAGGAGTCTACCTCACTGAGGGTCAAGTGTTCACATCATGCAGGTTTTCTTTTCTTTTGGCAAATACCTTGCATTCAAATTGTAAGGCTGCAGTACTTTCTTTATAACCATTACTGTTTAGTTGAATTCACTTTCTCGGCTGTTATTTCTCTCAGTAGATTTCTGCTTATATACTGGCCTATCAGACTGTTTACTAAATTTGCCAAATATGTGGCTAGTCATAACCTACATCATTCTCCTTGCAAGAGCCGAATGAAGGAGGTACCTCCTCTGGATAACTGGATTGGGAAGTTAGCCAAATACAGGAAGCTGTGCTACTGATCACTAGCCACTACTTGAGAGTAGCTTAGAGTGACATCTCAATGCTTGAATCTGAATGGGTGGGAGGATAGCAGACTTCTCCGTTAGTGTAGAGGCATGTCAGAGAGGCACCAAAGCATGCCAATTCCCCAAAGCAGGTTTGAGGGCTTCCCCCATGAGGCTGTTCTGTAGGTACTTCTTTACGTGCCTGTGCTTCAGTGATTCCACTTCAGTTGTTTTGTTGATCGCTATCTCCCTACTCCTACCATTTTTTCACTTACCTGGTGAGGTGAGGGAGCGAACCCCAGTGGGGACTCGGTTTGGTGCCAGACGCGTGATGTGTGCTGGGTGTGACCTGCTCCAGGGACAGCAGCAGGCATGGAGTTTGACTGGGGCACTACACATGTCAAACCATAATGCAAGGGCCCAAAGGTGAGCTGAGAGAGGACAGAAACCTTCTGTGGGACAGAGGGGAAAAGGATTGCTTGATCTAGATATTAGGTAAAAGATGATTATTCTTTTTGTACTGCTGATGGCACAAAAAATGTCTAATTTCTTTGCATGTTTCTTTTAACAGAAAACTGTGGAGATTAAAACAGAAAGGGGGACTAAACTCTGCATTAAACCTCCTCTTGAGTACTCTGAGGATTTTGAACCTTATGAAAGCTTGAGCATGGAGAGAAACAGGGATGATCCTCTCCATTACTCCCAGGTACAATTAGCAGCTGCCTTCTCTTGTTTATGGTAGTGTCAGCTGAAACGTGAGTAGGGCAAGTATCAGTATTTACCAGAACATGCAAACCCAGTATATAGTGTTGGCAGTAGGCACTGTGGGGTATAATATTGGATAAGAATTCTAGGATGTATTACCTATAATGTGGTATCTTAAGTCTGGAAAAAATAAAAAATAAAAAATAAATTCTTAAGTTTGAAAGTCTTAATCCTCATCTGTCCTTTCTGCAGGCTGGTAATGGCTGAAACTAGCCACAGCTGACTTTTGTCCCCAAGACATGCATTCTCCATTACCAGGCTACAACCAAGGGATTGGTGGCAGCCTGCAAATTTTGGGGAATCCACTTTAGGAGAAACCTAAATGCAATCCAGACTTGCTCCATCAAGCTGAACTTAGTCTTAACACTGAACGCTATTTTAAAGAGGCTTAAACTAAGCTTAGGTTTATACAATGCTCATTTAGGGAACTAAATTACTTGATTTTTGAAACAATAATAAGAAATGAAATAATGACCTGCCCTTAACCACACAACATTTTAGCTCAGTTTAAGGATTTGCTTAGTGTTTATTCACCAGTAGCTGCAAGGATTATATTGCACCAAATCTTTGGATAGGCTACCCTTATAAGCGTTGTCTTTCCAAATGTGATCATCTCTAGTCCTATGTCCTACTCAGGAACATTAAATTAAAAATTTACTTAGTAAGTAGCGTGGGCGTAGTGGGTAGATAGTGATTTCTATTTTAAGATTTTTCTTTTATGACACTCACACACTTGACTCTCACATCAGTCAAGGCCTGACCTTCTCTGGTCCAGTTTAGACTGGCACCATGAACTTGGGAACGGATCATTCACTCTGATCACTTGACAGCTCAGGTTCTGGGTGGTTGGCCCTTGAAAGTGTAGCTGTTTGACCTTTTGCAGTGTCTGAGGTCCATGCCTGTGTGGCTAATTGACCTTAGATGTGGAGTAAGTCAAAGAGATTGGCCTGGGGCTATGTGACTAGCAAGGCCATTCATTGGTGGCTTTTACCGACAATCTGATCTAAAAAAAGCAATACAAAGAAATAAGCTCTGTACGCTTGAGTATGCTCTTGAGCAGGTGTTTTATGTTGTTGTTCTCAATCACCACAGTGTCTGGATTTGAAAGGCGTTCGTCTGTGACTTTTGTCAGTTTTGTCTCTGATCTTGATGAAGTTCTAGAGATATATGTGGATCTGACCATACTGTTATTTATAATGTTCCTTTGGGGAAAGGTTTTGGGGAAAAATAAGTTTTTATAAAAATAGCTAAATTATAGAATTGCTAATTTCTCTTACAGTTTGCTCTGTAGTTGAATCCCATGACTCACAATGTCTTTGGTCACAAGTTTCTTTATCCTTCATTACTTAATTTTTATTTCATTGTTTTGTGATTTCTACTCAGCTGTTCATAGATGACTACATTCTAAATCTTGAAACAGTTTTCATAAGTCAGGATTCAGTGAGTCTGAAGTAATGTTTTTGAGGTTTGGCATATCCAGAAGACACTTGTACTAGCTACTGAGTCACTTGTACTAGCTACTAAATCAACTATCATCTTAATTAGCAAACAAATAGACCTAGTACCACTGCCTTCTCCCTTCACTGCCTCTTTGCCTTCCCATACCATGCCCTGGTCCAGCATATGCTGTCATTGAAAGATGAGAAGCTGTTCCCAGTACAGGAACTGCTAAGCTGACTATATTCAGAACAGGAGGTGACACGGTATTTAAGATGTATTTAACATTATGAATTTGAGCTTCAAAACTCCTGTAACAGAAGATTTGAGTCGAGCAGGTCACATTACGAAAGCTGATGAATCTCTCACTAGACATCTCTTAAGGTTTTTCTTAGTGTTTTTAGACCTATAACTTCCAGTTACACACATGCATACACACTTAGTGCATTGGTGGAGTGTATGTGCACTTCATGTCTTTGTTCTCTAGTGGAAAGTTAGAAAAGCAGACTACCTCCATTCTTCCATTTCTTTCTACCTTTCCTATATGACTTTTGAGCTTATATATATATATACATATTTTTTTTTTTGCTCTGCAAAACAGTAATTTGCTTACAGTGATGGATTTTTATAATCACTTATGTGTAAGTAGTAAGCTTTTAATTTTAAACCAAAATCCCACTTATTTTTTGTATCCCAGATGGGAATACTTTTGTTTTTCCTGAAGTTGTAATGTGTTCTCTTGAATATCTTACAATGCAGATGTCATGAGGTTTTAAACTAAAAGAAAGTCCATACAATTCCCTGTCAAGTAGCTGGAAATACTAGCCTTGTCTGTCATGAAGACATGCTCAATATCAAACTTCAGGTTGCTTATAGACCCTCTTTTGAACATTTTGAACATTTGCCTGTTCTTTGTAATACATTTCTGTCAACATGACTTTTTTAACAAATGTAGTCTGTAACAGGAGAGCAGCTTGAAGCTTTCATTACAAACTGAACATACACTGTCACAGTTCATTTGTACCGAGCATAGCTTCAAATTTTCATTTTACTCATATATTTGCTTACCTTTACTTCTATCAAAACAGTACCAGCAAAGGTAGGGAAAGTGCATTTGAGATAGGCAAGGTCTTCTCCTTTTATATTCATAAAAACAAAAGGCTCTCGAGAATCATTTATGCTGTTTGTGGCATATGCTGAGAGAAGCTGGGCAGTTTTTTCCACAGTAAATTAACAGATTAATTTTTGCATAAAATGCTCTTACAGTGGGTCCAATTAAAAACCTCTTTGCAAACTAACTGGAAGTTCATTGGACTACAATTCTTTTCTACTGCTTTTTCAAGTATGGATAAGTACATGAGTATTATCGTATATTAAATTACTTATAAAGAAGTTGCTGTTGCAGAATCACAGCATGGCTGAGGCTGGCAGGCACCTCTGGGTCCCCCAGCTCCAAGCCCTGCTCCAGCAGGGCCACCCAGAGCTGCTGCCCAGGCCCATGGCCAGGCAGCTTTTGGAGATCTCCAAGGAGGAGACTCCACGGCCTCTGTGGGCAGCCTGTGCCAGGGCTCTGACACCCGCACAGCGCAGCAGTGCTTCCTGATGCTCAGAGGGAGCCTCCTGTGTTCTAGTTTGTTGTCCATTGCCTCTGGTCCTGGCACGTTGTAAAACTGGAAAAATGTATGCCCTTGCCCTCTCCATTACTTACCTCCTGTTTGTAACTTATTCCTAAAAATTGGTTTTGCACGTAAAAATTCCATGGCCTACAGGATTTTCCTGCAAAGACTGTGATGAGAAAGAACATAGGAGATGTAGAATGATTGTTCTTTACATGTCCTCACCAGGGAAGTGAAGACATGACATAGGAATATGAATATTTTTAGCTGCATCATGCCTCTGAGTTCATGAGAAGATTTTTCTTTCTCCTAGGGGAGGAAGAGGCAGCCACATTGGTTTATTTTAAAATAAATGTTTGAGCTTTCCTGACAAATTTCTTTGTCTGAATTGTACCAGAAACTGAAAAGCAGCTTGCAACTCAGTGTAGAAGAGAAAAAGATGGAAGAAGACTCTCTTTGTGACGATTATGACTTTGTTGAGGAAGAAGTGTTTTCAGAACCATCGCCTACTGAGGAAACAATTACAAGCTTTGGAGGCCTTCAATTGGATAGCAGTAGATCATTGCAGAAAGAATCTTCGGAACATCAGGATGCTGGGAAAGGCTCTGGCCTTGATTCTGGTGCCCACACTGTGCTGGAGTACAAGCAGGATCAAAGTAGTAAGTCTCTGTGTGTTATATACTACTACATTACTGTAATAATTCTTTGAGCGCATTGCTTTTAAGGGAATCCTACAGATCTGTGCTGTAATTCAAAACACCGGTGTCCACAATCAGGTGCTGGAAAGGTGTCATACCAGGGTAATGCCCTTGCTTCTTTTTAGGACGTGTGCTCCCCTACTTGCCTCCATTCCTTCCTGGGTAGCATAGAGAACCAAGTTTGAGTTATGTCTTTGGGCAGACTTTTGGTTGGGGCTATTCTTTTACTGTATGTCCTTATTGAAGTAGTTCTTTTTGAAGTATTTCGTAAGTTAATAGATTATGAAGAGCAACCTGCTTCTCATAGTCCCAGGGCCTATGTCAGGCCTGTATATAGTTAAAATCAGAGGTACGACCTTAAATTTGTACGTATACATGGATAGACACCATATAATTTTTCTTTTCTAAGTAATGGTTAAATAAATGTGAAAATCATTGCCATTGAGTATTTAGAAGGTCAGATATATTGATGGCTTCGGTAGCAGATTTGACAAATTAATGGGTAGCAAGTTCATTGTACTTTGAGCTAGGTGCAAACTTCAGTGTGGTGAAGAATTGCACCATATATTCCGTATTCTTCCCTGTGCTTCTGCTGCTCACTGCTGTCAGACACAAGATCTTAGCATAGCTTGTTGTTTGTTCTGATCTGGTAGGGATGCTCTTATGCCCAAGGGAGCTGCACACTGGGATTTGCTATGCTGTTTGTTAGAGGAAAGACAATTGAGGCTGTAGGAGTACATGGCTTCTCAATGTTGACAGCTACTTCCACTTTCAGCTGTAGCTTCAGCCTTCCAGACCAGCTTTTCTCTCAAGGTTTCACTAACAAGTTTCAACCCCTCTGAAAGGCCTCAGGGATGCAGGTTTCAGGTCCAACATGGGGAGGAAAAAAAACAAACAAACACGAAACTGGTTTCTGCATTGCATTATAATGAAAGTAACATGCAGAAAGACTTAACTGGTTTTGACAAATAAATGCTTGCCTTTGAATACAGAAGGCAGAAGCACAGTAGTGCTGACTATCTTTCTGGTACCGGGGCTTTAGGTCCAGCTTTTATATAATCACATAAATCACAGTGAACGACTGCATCACCCAGTCCTGAACCTGTACACCACAAGACCTAGCATTTCTGTGAATGAATTCCTGGTATTTAGGAAAATTTCAGTTTTTGTTCAAGTGTTAGCAGTACACGCAACAAAATAATCATGTCCTTGCAGACTGCTACTCCCAAGTCAGAGCATTTCTGCATTAGTAGTATCTGTATGACAAGTTTCCGTTCTGGTTCTCCATGTGCTACTTACGGGACTGCGTAGGAGTGAGCATACACCATGGTACATCAGTTCTTCTCATCTGCCTTTTCTGCTGATTCAAAATCATGGTTATCCGTTCGGAAATTTATCTCTTTTATTACATTCTCATTAGCTCCCTTTGTTTCACTTGATAGGTCTTCACAGTTTATTTTTGTTAGCACAAATGTTTGTTTTCCACAGCAGCAGAAAAAAATAGCTCTTTAGCAATGCTAGCCAAAACCTGTGCTGACATTTTAACCCCTCAGTCTTCACCCACTTTCTTTGTAATACCTCTTCATTTCTGCTATCTGACGTCCTTTTCTCAGATTGGCTTTCCTTCTGAAGCTACTTTGGATTGTCTCAGAGAATCCACATCAATAAAACTTCAAGGTTTTCCTGGAAGTGTTGTGTCATGATGGGGTTAGGGTTACCAAAACTGCTTGTCTCTTCATCTGTCCTGTTTGTAATAGCCACACATCAGGTGCATGCATTGTCTTAAGATGATTCTCATGTTCCAGTGTAATATTTCTAAGGTGCTGAAGTATGATCTCCCCCCCCCCCCCCC
>VXAA01002999.1:431574-444837 GCA_013399115.1 Anseranas semipalmata | reverse complement strand
CAGCCTGAAGAGGATCAATCTTTGAATGAATTGAGTAAAGGAGTGTTCTTCTCAATGTCATAGAAATGAGTGGGGTGTGGATGGGGAGAGGCAGCAGCATAAGAGAGAGGAACAATGGGNAATCCAGGCAGCGAAATTTTCCCAGTCTCAGCTTTCTCCATTCAGGGTTCTGGATGACTGTCATAATAGCATGTGCTATTCATCCCTAATGGTAGATGTATCAATTTGAGAAAGAAAATCTATCTGGCTATGAGCNTCCAGAGAGAAGTTTCAAAGCTGTGATGTAAGCAATGGAAACATTAGTAATTCTCAAATGACAGAGGAAATAAGTACTCTTATGTAAATTGCACTAGGCAGACCTCTCCTGCTTTGAAACTTCTGAATAAGACAAAATTTTATGAATGTATTTGGTTATAACTGTATTAATAAGTGACTTGAGGTTTCTTGTTTATTTTTTTTCCTTTTCTTGACAGTAATGCTGGAAAATACCTGCTGCAGTCAAGATACATTGGTCTAATGTACTTTACAGTGATATATTTTATTTAATTTCACTAAGTCAGTGCAAGCCATGCATATGTACTTCTACATCAATAGAACTGCATCAATAAAAGGAAGAGAGGATAGGGGGTTATCACTTTACCTATGCCATCATAATTAAAGTGGCAAAACCTTAGCATTTAAGGTCCAATAAGTTTTTCCTGTCTGACTGCTCCTAAATATCTCTGAAGTTGATTTTTTCTGTTCCCTTATTATCTTGCAGAATTGAAGCCAGTACGAGTTCTCTCAGCAAAAAGAAAAGATAATGCTGAAATGTACATTCCTGTCAGACCAGTTATGGTAAAAAATAAAATCAGTCGGCCACTCTCTGCTGAGTCCTTGCAGCCGGAAAGACATGAAAGAATTTGCTATAGTAAGAAATAAGAATATATAATGTCAATAAGGAGAGTTTTCAAGCTGTTTTCCCCTCTGGTTCGGTGTAATTTCAGCACGCATCTGTCATTATGAGATTTTTCTTAGCTGTTGTCCTTTTTTCCTTTGTTTGGTTGGTTTTTTTTGTTTTGTTTTTAGCACCTCAAGAGTTTCAACTTTAGTAAAACTGTGAGAAAGTCCAGAACCTGTACACTTTAGTCTTCCGCTACATCTCTATTAGCTTCCTTCTCTTTTTGCTTCCACACCATAGGACTTTGTCTTCTTCCATTCAGTCCTTGTGTTTGCTCTGTTTCCCACTTTCCTGATGGAGATCTAAATCATGTTCTAAAATCAGGAATTTATACTTTGTTGAAAGATTTCAATACAATGCATTTGTAGCAAGAAAGGGACACAATTTTCCCACAGCAAAGAAAAACTAGCTCTCTTGCTGCTTTGGGTAGAAAAATGATGGATGGGTGCAAGGACAAGCACTTGAGCACAGTAGAGCGGAACAGAAAATGTCATCGTTTATGTTTACTGCAGTAGTAGTGGAATGCAGTCAAAATTTAGTATCATATGCATCTAGAACCATAGTGTGCTGTGATACCGGTGAATTGTCCCATTCTTTGTGCCACCTTTGTGCACATGGAAGGAGAGAGTGTCTGTTCCTTTAAGGGTGTTTGGTCAGGGACCTTTTCAATACAAAAACAGCTTTTTTTTTTTTTCCCTCGTTTTCCTTCCAATAAGTGGAGGAGGGATCCTGCCCAGGGAGGTGGTGGAGTCACCGTCCCTCACGATGTTTAAGAAGCGCCAGGACAAGGTGCTACAAGATATGATTTAGTAGCTTAGTGGGTAGTATTGGTGATAGGATGATGGTTGGACTAGATGATCTTGTAGGTCCTTTCCAATCTTGTGTTTCTATGATTCTATGATTTGATTCCACCCTGAGCACTGCAGATCAGTCTCCAGTGCTGGATAGATATGCCAGTATCTGGTACCGTACTGGAACGTCTTCTTTCCTGGACTGGAGAACACCATTTTGAAGTCACTCCTGCTTATTCTAGAAACCTGCTGCTAAGGTGTGGTCTTTACCTGGGCTAAAAAAAATATATGCAAATCTAGTGGTTGAAATCATGGTTGCAGTTGTTATTTCAGCATAGTGCTTAATCAAACAAGTATGACGAACTTGAGTTTTGACAGGGCTGACATAAAGTTATCAGTTACCATACTCCGTGGTGAAGAGACTTTTCAAAAAAAGCAAAATCCAGATGTATCTCAAGAAAGCAATAAAGATGGTGGTTTTGAGAAGTCAAAAAAAGTATTAGTTTCTTAATTGGCGGAAAATTTTAGCCAAATTGAGGAAAAGACTAATTCTTTTTGGCTTCAGAATAAATCCTCTTTCTAGCTTCAGAGACCCACACCTGCCACTGTCTGAGCTGGTGCTTGCTTTGGCCATTTTCCAAAGTCATGTAGCATTTTCTCAGGTTACAATTGTGCTTGTTAGAACTGTTTCTATCCAACTGTCACTTTAAATTATTAATTTCATTTCACAGGGAATGTATAGTACAGAAATATAAAAAGGACTTGATTCTACTGTTGGATTTGCAGACATGACTAATATTTGTTTAAAGTGCAAGTGGAGATGGCTTAGGGTATTAGTGCACCCAAATCTCAGTTCAGTTTTAACTTCCTGTTTGTTCAGTCTCTTTTCTTCCCTTGGCATTTTTATTTTTATTTATTTTATTTTATTATTTTCCTCTCTTTTTAAACACGTTTACAGGCTGTGATGTTTCTATTTTTCTGCCATGTGTTTGGGAAGATGGGGGTGTATTTAGACGTTTTGATGGCTACTTAGTTGATAAGGCCATTTATTTTGTCTTGCAAGTAGCAACTTCTGGCTGCCTTGGTTTTACTTGAAGAGTCTTTGGATTCCTGCAAAATAGCTGAATACCAAAGCTGCATTGAAAAATTCTGGTGTGCTGCAATTATATGCATTTCTTTTTCAATTAACTGTTGCAAGGCATTTCCATTAAATATCTGAAAAAAAAAGTACAAAAACATTTTAAAGCATAAAAATCCCATTTCTCATTTGTCAGTTTTCCTCCTCTTATGATACAGTTTCAGCTGTTGTCTAGGGTAGATGTGACCTGGAGTCTTAATGTAAAAACAAATTAGAGCAATTCGGGTTTGCTTGGGATGGTTACAGACTATTAATATAGCCCTATTTCAGTAACTGAATTGGATGCCTCAAATGTATGCTGTTGTAATGTTCCATACCTGTATGTCTGGACAAATGGGCATTCCTTCCTTCTTTTGGTGGCAGGACCATTAAGTCGACCAGAAAGACCACTTTCAACACCTCGAAAGAACGTGTGTGAGAAGGATCCTGATCTGTCCGTTTCAGCTGTGCTTAAAGCTATGCAAATTGAAAATGAAGTCTTGCAGCGAGATTTGCAAAGACAGGCAGTTTCCACAAGCCCTCAAAAGGTATGGCAAAATACAGAAGAAGGATGTTTGATCAAGTAGTAAAGACATTCATTCCTTAAACATGAATTATAATCTTAAAATTCTTACATAATTATAAGATTGTGTAAGAATGAATGGCAATGTCTCTAACTGTAACTAGATTTGTATTGTTCTTCCATAGGTTATTTTTTGTTTTTGTTTTTTAAATCTGCTTCCTTGGGATATCATCCCATAGCTCTCTCTTGATTTCAGGGATCACAGAGCAACTGATAGACTAGTCACGTGATACTTCTGTACAGTCAAATGCACAGCTGCAGGCCCATTTGAGCCATTTTCTTTCTGGAAACTTCTTAAACAAGATCATACGTGATTTCCATGTCAATAAATCCTACCTTCCTACTGTACTCATTAATATGGGCACAGTTTCATGTTAATACATGCTCAGCTTGTGGAGTATGCAATTTGTGTGTATATCTCTTATCTCCGATAACAATATTTAATGGCAATTAAAAACTTATTAAATAAACAAGGAAATAAGGAAAAATCTATTCCTTTCAGATTCAGGTCCGACCATTATTCCTTGTTAAGACAAAGAATCGGGAGGTTTGTGCTGACAATCCTAGCTAAACATCAGGTGTAACGATATTTGAGTTCTCTTAACAGAACGAAAATAGGTAAAGAAATTTGGGCATAAACTGAAATTTACAAAACTGTCTGTTTTGGACAGTGTTCATGGATTCAAAGTCTGCTTCCACTTTGGTGTTTGGGATCCTCAGGCAGACTGATACTCTCTGGTATGTAGAGAACAATGTGAAGGAAACATGTTTATCTTTTTCTTGTGTAGAAGAAGTTTTCTGTTTCACCTGTTCTCTCTGCAATGGCTGAACCTTCAGAAAAAAGCCAGACAAGGACCACAGTCACAGAAGCTGTTGAGAGTATTTGTCCTTTTGGAAGCAGGTCTGTATACTTCCTTTAAGGCTAGCTTCCTTTTCTGAGGGGATATTTTTTGGTAGTGAGCGCCGCTACACACGATGGTCTTTAGATGCCCAAAATCTTGGGCACCTATTGGCAAAAACATGGAGAAGGTTCTAGCCTTGGGCTGATGGTTGTGAATCGGGGAACTGCCAACAGTCTGTATTACCTGTGAATTACCTCTGTTTGTATTACCTGTGTATTCCTTTCTCAGACTGCTTCAGATCTAGCAGAGAACTGGAGCCCAGTCTTTTAACTGTGTGTAACTAAGGTGGGATGCTGTGACAGTTGTCATTTAGCACGGGTGTACCTGGGATTCTTCTGTGGGCTGTGTGGGTTCATCCTATCATCTCTTCACCTTCACACCAAGAAAGCTGTTTCTTAAAAATGCAAGAATTACAAGGAAATAACATATAAAAGAATGTGTGTTTCAGACAACAGAAACTTCTGAAAGTCCTTCAGGAGACTGAGAGCCATTCTGCCTGTGACAATGACATATTCCTATCTGATGAAAAATCTGAAGCAGATTCCGTTTTAAGAGAGAAGGTCTGTGTATATGCGCACCGTAACTGATGCTTCCTAGTACTACTGAAATACAAGTGCATTGAATGATCTTCATTCCACCAATTCTGCCCCACATCAACTAATAAACCTATGGCAGGGTAAGAGAAGAGAATTTATCATCCTCTTAGATTACAGTCCACTCCAAAGCCTAAGAAGCACTTCTCTGTTCTTTGTCTTATTAGCACGTACCTCTTTGAACTACTTAATTCTTATAGTCTTTGAGGTAGAAGGGAACATAAGGGACCTCTTTAGTCCACAATTACTACTGCAACTGTTTCTGTGTAGCACCCTCTGCTAGAGAACTAATTGTTGTTTCCTTCTCTGCAGTAGTAGGGCTTTTTGAAGACCCCATTGATGTTCTCATCTTACTTGGGGTGCCTTTTCTCTTCTTGAGAATCGTGTTTTAGTGTTGGATACATCCTTGACTCCTCCTTTTGATGATTTCGCAACGTGATTTGTGTTTCCCTGGTGAATGTAGTGAAGGTGATGAAAAATCCAGATCCCTACAGAGGGCCCCAACTGCACAATATTTTTAAGAGGCTGTTGGGATTCATTCCATAGAGCTGTTGCAAAAAGTCCATTTAACCAGTTCATTTTGTTTATCTGAATCACTTAATTTACTTCCTAGCTTTCAATCTTAACAGTCAAGAAAGCTGTTTCTTTGGTATATTTGTTGCAACAGAAGAACATTGCTTCTGTACTGATAACATAAAACTACACAGAAATACACCTAAGCTATTTACTTTCTTAGTCAAGGGTATCAAAGCAGCTGGTACTCTGAGAAATTTCTCAGTTTTTCATCAGAACATACTGGTGTTTACCAGATTACTTGAGCTCTAATGTGTTTTGGATGACTTAACCATAGCAATCTGATGCATCTCTTTCTGAAATATGTCAGCACATTTAATGGGTGCTATCTTGGGTGAAGTCCTGTTCTACTGTGTAGTGATCTCTGCTAACTCATGTTTTTAATAGACCTTATAATTTCCATATTAAAACAGTCAGTAAGAATAAGGTCCTTTGTTAATCATCGAGGTGATCTAAAGCACAATAAAGCACAGATTCTTCAGCAGAAGTTGCTCTTTTAGAGATGTTTTCTAAATGAATTCACTCTCCCGCTTGTCTCCTGGTAGTCTGGTTCTATTGGACTGCTTATTGGCAAGAGAATGGAAGTTGTTTGGCTGTCTCTGCCCTTCGTGCTCTCACATGCTGCATGAGGCAAAACATCAAATATCAGTTAGCTTGTGCTAGCTTACAAAAACCTGAACAGTTGTTTGAATTTTTTTAAATTTAAGATGGAAACAATTTGGCCAGTAGAATCTATTTTAGAAACCTACAGTCTCTGCAATACGAGTGATATTTTTGTTAACTCTTAGCAAATACACAAACTGCCAAAAAAATGTTTGTTTAATAAACAATGTTTGATAAAAATCAACCAAAAGCTGTAAAATAGTAGAATTCATGTTGCTCATGCCTCCTTATTTTGACCCTTACCCTGTAATTTTACAGTACAGTTTGTAATTACAGTTCACATGTTATTCCATGAGCAGAAAACCATTTCCTCTTTTCATCAGAATGACAAATGAGTAAGTCAGAACAGAGAGCAGTTTTCTCCTTAGGCTTTGGAGTGGGTGAAATCTAAGAGGGTGATAAGTTCTTTCTCTTAACCTGCTATAGGTTTATGAGATGGTGTGGGGCAGAATTAGTGGAATGGAGAATGATTAAATATCATCTGGATAGCTTTGAGTTTGCAGGCCTTTTGCTTCTGAATTGTCAGTATTGTAGTCTTAACAGTCTTTATTGTTGCAGATTTTGTTGTTTTGTCAAATTGTTTGTTTTATTTCGTTTGAGTCCAGATGACAACAAGTGTGGAAGTACGCGATGCCATTTATGTGACTATGGAACTTCTTTCTAACTGGGGAAATCCAGTAAACGTTGGCTTGAGAGAGGTGGAATTCTTTGATTTATGCAATGAAAAGATATTTGTGTCTCCTCATGATGTGGACATTCGAAATGCTGACTTCCCAGGGGATTTGTGCTGCTTGGTCAATAAGAACTTAAATGTAAGACAGCTTAGTTCTGGATGTGACAATTTATCATTTTAATATCTCTTTAATATTCCATCACTAAGTTTTTGTTTGTTTGTTTGATAGCATGATGGCATTTTGAAGCTGACTTGCATAACAACTGGCTGAAAATTCAAAACGTAAAAATTAGATTTATTATTAACAAATCCAGCTTTTCCTGTTC
Source organism: Anseranas semipalmata (assembly GCA_013399115.1). Classification (NCBI taxonomy): domain Eukaryota; kingdom Metazoa; phylum Chordata; class Aves; order Anseriformes; family Anseranatidae; genus Anseranas; species Anseranas semipalmata. Next base: position 437,676 of record VXAA01002999.1, on the reverse strand, counting down.
AAGATGTTAGTATTCAGTTATAATATTTTAGAACATAATTTGATTAATTTGTTTGACTTAGTTAACTGAGCAACTGGAGGGAGGCACATTTAACTGTGCCTCTTTATATGTAAACACTGTGATATCATCTTGGGTGAAGGAGCACATTCGGTTTTTAAACTACTGTAGTATAATCATAGTATCTGTAGAACAAGATCACGAAACTTTAAGGACAGGGGATTTCACATTTTTTACAGTCTGCTGTTAAACTAAGTACTTCTTGTGATCTGAAGGTATAAGAGCTTCACTGCTAACTTTTTGTTCCAGATGTTAAATGTGAATTTCAGTAAACTTAAGACTGAAATGTACTTATTTTCTCCTGTCCCCTTGTTATGCTTTTACCTAGGGAAGGACCATGGAAGAATAAGGATGGTTAGGTAGGTGGTTTTGAACAAGAGATTAAGAAAAATGTATGGCATGGTAAAGAAAACTACTTCATAATGTTTCTGTTAGATAGTAAGATGAAGGGACATGAGGTGCTTTTGCATACTAAAGGCAATGGACTCCAAATACCTGGAATGAAATCCCAATGCTACTGAAGAGATCAGAAAACTTCATAGCCCTTCCTACAGCCATAATTTCAGTTTTTCTTGGGATTCACTGTATGTCTTTTGACTGATCAATGATACAAAGTGTTCAAAAGCCTCCATGGGATTTCAGAGCTAGGATTCTAATAAAAATTAGTATGATTTTAGTGGTTGAGTTTACTAAATGACTTAGTCTTTTAAAAATACAAATTCTATCTCATTTCATGCTAATGATACTTTTCTACTTGCAGGGTGAATGAGAATAGAAAGAGGGCAAATATTTTGAAAGTTATTTGAAACTCAATGTGGAATACTATTTCCAGGCAAATATTTCTACTTGTAACATTTTTCTTACTGTCTCCTGGACATTGTATAAATACCCATTGTCATAAATACCCATTCTCATTTATAAGCCATGCTCTATGGTGGTTTACACTCGGTTGTAGTAGTAGTTGTGATTCTCAGACTTTCTGGATAATTATATATCATGTAGTAATATAATTATTAATCCATTAAACAGCATTTTTCATATGAATATATATCCCATTATTCTTAAGTAATGAAGTTTTATATTTCATTGATTAATATATTCCTTTGATTTGTTACACTATAATCTCCTCTCTTGAAGCCAGGGAGGTACTGCATCAGAGAAAATGCAGTCTGGACAGGGAATATGGCCTTAGAACGTGGATATATGATAACTGAACTGCTGACTCCTTCAGAAGTCAAAGCACCTTTTCCAGTTTGCGTGCATTTCAGATTATACAGGAAAGCTTTGGGGTGCATTAGAAAAAAAAAAAAAAAAAACAACAACAAATTAATGAATCTCCAAGCAAGGAATATTTTCAACAGAAGGGACACTGACATAAAAAATTCCTTTGTGGAAAATCCACTTCACCACTGTTAATTCCGTCTTTGATTGATTGTTTAGGTGTACATTGTCTTTGAGAATAGACATGTTCTTACTGAAGGTCAGGGTTTTTGTTTGTTTGCTTCCTCCATTGTACTTAGTGATATGCAGTAAAAGGAAAAAATGCCTGGCATAATATCAGGTGCCCTCATGTAGGAAAATAGTCTGGTGTCATTCCTCTTCACAGTGCTCAAGCCTTCCTTTCCTCTGCATCAGGCATACCTTCAGTGCACACACAAAGCAGTGTCTCAGAGGCCAATCTCCCAGAAAATCTAAGACCAATGGTTCCTGCTCCCACTTTTTTTCTTTGATCCAGTTTAAATGTAACGAGTACTCCTGGCATATCAGATTCACCCTGCTAGTTGAAAGAACTTTTGGGGTAGATTTTTTCAGTGCTAATTGCAAACATGGTGACTCCAGAGCAGAGTTCTTAATGTATAATGGTGTTATAAAGAGTAAGAGCCCTCCACAGACTAATAAGTTTTGGCATGGGCTCATCAAGGTATCTTGAAGTTCTGGTGTCAGATCTTTGAAATGAGTATGCTCAGTCCTAAGCACTTCCACTGATAAACAAAACCATCTCCACAGTTGCTTTTCACTCAAGACAAAATAATCAGCCTGGCTCTGGTATGTCTTCTATTGCTTGGAAGATGATCTGCAAAATTACAGAACTTCTGGACAGAAGCACAGACAGGTCTCTCAAGCTTCCATTTTGGCTCCAAGTCTGCTGCCCTACTGTTAAGGCACCTCTGGCACTGTCTCAGTATACCCAGAGAACCTACTGATTTTTAGGCCATCAGGTCCTGACTTGAGAGGTCTGGAGATGGATCACTCATCACATGTCTGCTGCTGGAAAATTATTTTTTTAATCATCCTTGTTCATAGTATGACTTGAGTAACATGATCTAGCTTTGAAGTTGATCCTGGAATTGGGTTCATACTAATTTGAGGGGGTATCCTTCATTTCTTCGATGTCAAGAGACTCTTTTTTTTTTTTTTTTTAATGTAAAAAGGAATAAACCCTTCCGGTGCTTGTATAGCTGTTTATACCCCAAACTGACATTCAAAACAACAATAATGTCCCAAAACTTTTTGTGAGGCCTCTGGCGCAGAGACATCATCAACCATCAGAACTTGGAACAGGTAGATAAACACTCTGAGAAACGGTTCTGTTCATGATATCTTTGAGCAGACTGGAAGAGATCTGTCCTTAGCATCATCAGGCATACATTTAAAGTACTTGATAGGAAAGTTTTTTATTTACTGTCTTCAGGAAAAACTGAGAGACCCAGTTCTAAGTGAAAGGATGAGGAAAAATACTGACTTTGTGTACCTACTGTGTGACTGTATGTACTATGGATCCTTGAAAATAGAAAGGGAGGTAATTTATGTGCTCATCTCAGATCACTGAAATGTTGTTTGCATGTATATTTAAGTTTTGCACTTATTCATCTCTGTTTTGGGGTAACATTTGATGTCAAATATATTAACATTCAACATTTTGATTTTGAAACTCTTTATTCCTTGCTTCTTTCTGAACTGCCACACATCCTTTTTCTCCATTTCTAAACATGTACAGATAGCACTTTTGAACAGTGTCCGGTATTAGGCATACTTGGTACTTTAAACTGTCTTGATGTCAGTTGTCTGTAAAATGCATGTTGGAAGTTTCTATTTTGTCATAGAAAATTTCAAATATAGCTCAGAGGAATATAGCTGCAAGTAAAATTAGTTATCTGCACAGCCTGATTAAAATAAAGGCAGTGAAATAAAATTGATGATTCTCCTCCTTAGATTGTAAAACAGAAGCATAAGCACTTTAAGAAATTGTAAAATGATTATACAGTGTCCATTGTCTCAGTGATCCCCTCTAGTGCCTGCAAAGCTGATTAATTTGATTAAAATAACTGGACTTGCTTTGACCCTGCAGTTACAAAGCATGGCAGACTGCCTGTCGTTTGTGGGCATGCAGATGTCTCACTGGGATGCAAGCAGCTGACCTTTATCTACTAGTCAGGTTGTGAGCTGTCTTACAGACAGGAGAGTCGGATTTACTGTTTGAAAATGAGGTTAAGGTTTTGCTCTTAACATAGCAGATTTTATTAAATGGTTACTTTTTTTTCTAATTGATTTTTTTTTTCCTGTGGGGGTGGTGAGTTAGTTAAAATATCCGTCTTTAGAAGAAAGAGTATTGGTGACAGTCTGCTTGTATGTGTTTTTAGACAACAAAGGAAAGCTTCCTTTGGATGTGCCCTTTCCATCCGCCCATCCAACTTTACTTTGTTATCCGCAATCCCACCCGGTCACGTGACTTTGGTATATCCAAGATCAAGATTTGGAATTACAGCACAACAGCTCCTAGTGTAAGTAGCCTTTTCTCAACTCCTCTGTATGTATGCTGTACTTCTCCTATAGAAAATCAGTTTAATCTTCTTTCCAAAAGTATGAAATAAAAGTAGGTAATGTTTCCTCTAATAAAATATGGAGCTAGGAGGGGCCCATGTCTACTGTAGATTTTTGCTTCTGTTGTTGATTGTGTTAGCAATGTAAACATTAACATTTTCATAGGCACTGTTAGCATCTTCTTTCCAAGCTATCACAAATCTCAAAAGACCTAACAAAAGGCTTGCATATTCTGTCAGGTAATCTTTTATTGTGGTGAGAAATAAAGATACAAAGGTAAGTGCATCTTAATATTCAGGACTCTGAGTTGCTTTGTCACAATACAAATAAATGTGTTTGATTTCTCACGCATATAGGTATAAACAGGCTGACTTGCTCAATTTTGGTTTTGATACTTTAATTAAAAGTATACTAACTGCATGCACCTAATATAACTAATAATCTAGTGTTACAAGAGAGACATCTGATGGCAGATGGTCTCTTGTTTGTGTTTGAATGTCACCATGGAAATTATTCTTGTTTGTACGCTGCAGTGTTGAGAAAAAAATCCCAGGTACTGGATCAAAGAGGATTTGCTGTTCTAGATTATAAATAAGAGGCTTTATCCCCCTGGTTTTCTTCTCATCCATGTTCTTATATAAGCATACATGGTAACTTATACATATGGAAATGGCTATGGAGTGAACAGCTTAAACAAGTTTACTGTAACGTGATTTATATTTATTTTCTGGAATCTTAATAGCTTTTTTCTATTAAAATGTAGGCTACAGAATATTTCATCGTAGTTTAAGGGTGTGAAAGGGACTGCTGGTTTTGGAGGTAATAGTATGGTTTGTTACCAAACGTGTTGAATATATGGGAAATACACACAAACATATTTGTGTGTTGCAAGGCAGTTTTTTTTAATAAACTGCTATGAGGCAAACTGTAAAATCTATTGCAAGTACAATCCGATGGATTTCGGTGGCAGTCCAGTAATATACATGGGCTCATTATTCTTAATGTGAAGGAATAATACAACTGGATAATTTTCTCTTTCAAGCGATTATTCCTACTTGTGTATGTTTCATGCCCATTCTCTTGAGTTGGAGATCTTTTTTTACCCAGACTGGGGTGCATTATCTGTAGGGTTACAATTTTGCAGTTCCTGGCTAATCTGGAGCTTTGTTCCCACAGAGTTAGGTTTATAGAAATACTTCTTCCTTCTAGTTTTTGACTTATTGCTCTTCCTTTTTCACTTTTCTTTGAGAAGTCAGGCAGAGGCAACATTGTTTTCTGTCCAGGTGTAATTCACAGGAAAGTATCTCCAGTTCTAAGCTTTGTCCTTCATGACAAATACCACTGAAATGTCCAGAAAAGCAGTCTCTGTTGCCTTATTGGAAAACAGTATCCCAGCAGGCCCTCTGTGAGGGCTGAAGTTGCAAGCTGGGAAGGAATGTCAGGAGGAACTGTAGAACTATTTTCACTAAATGAAGGAGACTCATTTCAAAACATTTTGTTCTTAAGCTGTTGCTGATTTTAATTTAAAAGATGAAATTGACAGATACTTTCCAAAATACGCGTGTATATTTCTGTCGTTCCATGCAGTTTATATTTGTTCTCGGGTAAAAACACAGAACTAAGGTTTGAGTAATCAAAACAGTAATAAAGGCTAAGATATTCTGTAGAAATGTTGAAGTTATCCCAAATTCGACTGTGTAGATCCAATATCTGTAGCATTTAAAGGGGAAATTACTTGTCCGGACATGCAGTGATTCAGAAAATAACATTACTGGAGCATCCTGATGGTCTTTCTCTTTCCCATCATAATTTCAGGCAAAGCCATGTGGTTAGTTTTGATGCATATAATCATTAGTGACATTTTGATGCATATAATCTTAATGACGTTTAATCTTAGTGACATGGTTTAATGGTGGACTAGGCAGTGCTAGGTTAAAGGTTGGACTAGATGATCTTAGAGGTCTTTTCCGACCTAAATGATTCTATGATTAAAATGCTTTGATCCCCAATTAATCTGGTAGTGTCATTGTTCAAGGGGAAAAAAAAATCACTTTATGACCACATGCATCACTACAGACATACAGTGCTTTATGATACTTTAGGAGTAACACAGGCAGCCATGATGTAATGACTAACTAAACTGGATTTACAGCAGTTCCCTGAGAATTTAGTGAAGGTTATTTTTTTTTCTTTTTTAAATCAGGAATGTGTCTTGCATCCCCG
>VXAA01002999.1:388282-431242 GCA_013399115.1 Anseranas semipalmata | reverse complement strand
TTTTTCCTCTGTCTCCTTTAGCCAGTTGCCCAGTTCCCTCTCACAAACTGCGGAGTTCTGTCGTGTTGGAGAACATCTGTTCTATCAGATCTGTTGGATGGTGGTTTGTATCAGTGAATCAGAAGTTATTAGGGGCAGACAGACAGATTGTGCATGACGTGCAAACACAGAAACACCACAAACACATGCGCTTTATTTGTTAGCAACTGAGACTGGAAAATCATAATAATTAAAGAGATGGTACTCCAAATTACAATCGCTATACCGATTCTCAGTTCTGTATTTGATCTGAAGAATTCAGTCTGAAGTCCTGGTATATCTCAGTCACAAAAATAAAGTATATTGCAAACAAGTATATTGTAAATCCTGCTGTATTGGATCAGATCAAAGGTCCATCTAGCCAGTAGCCTGTCTTCAGCAGTAGGCAAGAAAATACAGTAAGCGTGATTCAAGTAAGATTAAAGGCAAACATACATGATAATTCTTCCTGGTACTGTCTCAGCTTCTGGTAGTTTTCATCTTGGAGACTTCCTAGGGCAAATGTGTTTTTGTCTTCAGTAACCTGCAATGGATTTCTCTTCCCTTAATTCACTCAGTCTTCCTTGATCCTATGCAAACTTCTAGCATCCACAGTATCCCTTGACAAGGAGTTGCCAGCTCAATTGCTAATTGTGTAATGAATTTTAGTTTGTTTAGCCTTGACTCCACTAATATTATTTGAAGCTCTGTAGTCATCTGTCAGATGGGACAAGGGACTATAAATCTTTGTCCAAACAGTCATGCATGATTTTTTTCTTCTTCTGTTATCTTTTCCTCCAGGTGGAAGAGCCCTAGCTTGCTGAGTGAGTTTTCATAAGGGAGCTGTTCTTTCTGTATGCTTCATTTTATATGTATCTACATTGAATTTTATCTTTTTATCTTAAGAGAGTTTATATTTTGAATTCTAATAGGCAAATGATATAAAACTTAATTTGGTAAAACAGCATCAGTACTGTTTTAAAACTGATTGCAAACTTGTGCAAGATCAGTCTTTTGGATTACATTTGTCAGTTGATCTCCATGAGAAATGCCTGTATTTCAACAGACAGTCATGCGCTGTATTAAAATAGCATGCCTATTGCAGTTCTGGTGTTGAATGGCTGTGGGGCCTAAGGGAACCTTCTGTCAGCTTTCCATGCTTCCATATGGATTTACAAAAAGATTTAGGCTGGAAGGGGGTGGGTCTCTAAGTCTCATGTCCTGCTCAGAGCAGGGCTGATTGTGAAGCTAAATCTGGTTGCTCTGGGCTTTGTCCAACCAAGTTTTGAAAATCTCCAAGGATGGAGGTTACACCACCTCTCTGGGTACTGTGCAAAGATGAACAGCTCTCATGAGGAGAATCTGTTTTCTTATATTTGTGCCGAAACTTTTCTTGTTGCAATCTCTGTCTTTGGCCTTATGTCTTTTCCTGGTGCTCCTATGAGATGAGCACCCCTGTGGACAGGAGAAGGTATGATTTGATCCCCATTCTATCTTCTTTTCTCCAGGCTGACCAAACCCACTCCCTCAGCCTCTGCCCAAGGCCATGTGCTCCAGTCCCAACCATGGTACTGGGCCTTCGCTCGGCTCTCGCCAGTTTGTCAGTGCTTCTCTTGGGGAGGGATAGGATGGAAGGGGATGACAATATTCTGTTTTTCAGATGGAGTCTCATGAGTGTTATCACTTCCCTTGACCAGCTGGCTCTGCTCTTACTGAAGCAGTACAGAGTGCAGTTGGCCTTCATGGTCACAGAGGCACACTGCTGACTGTGCCTGACTGGCTCTTGATCCCACAGGTGCTTTTCTGCAGAGCTGCTCCCAGAGCTGCCTGTGCTGTTGCAGAGGTGGTTGTCTCAGGAGCAGCACTTTGCCTTTGAACTTCATAAGGTTCTTGTCAAACCATTCTTGCATCCTCTGAATGGCAGGCCTGCCCTCAAGTGAGTCAGTCTACCACCCCCTGCTGTCATCCACATCCTTGCTCTGTCTCACTATCTAGGTCATTGAGAGAGATGCTTGGCCCCAGTGCTGACCTTGAAGAAACACTGCTCGTAACTGGATGCTGGTTAAAATGTACTTCATTATATTTTGTCCTCCTTGGTTGTTCTTCAAGGCAGGCAAATTTTCTTGGTGTTCTGTGTACAAGCTCTAGCACAGGGAGACCTTGTTCACAGTGAAAAACTCTGGTTACTGCCATAGTGAAAAATAACAGTCTGGTCAAACTGTAACTTTTTTTTGCCTCCTACATGTTACTACTTGGGAAGTAGTAAAAATGGAAGCTATAGAGACTTGTAAGCAATAAAAAGTGCATGCAGGAGTGAAGAAGCGGAGATAGATGAATACAATTGTACTTGAAGGTGAAGGAGTAACTGCTTTAGAGGTCTAGGAGTGGAGGAATATTTAAATCGGTATTCAGGGAGAAAGGATATCCAGGAGATGAGCAAGAGAGATGGAACTGAACCTTCTCAGTTTCACGAAAAGCTTCTGAGTTTCCATGAAAATAAGGAAAGAATAAAGACTCCACATGATGAACATGCTACCAAAATTTAGAGGGCAGAAAGGAGGTGGATTTTGTCTCATATATTTTTCTTTGAAGATACAAGGTTTTTTTTGTTTTTTTTTTGTTTTTTTTTTGAGAACGAGAAAAGGTTAGATGGGAATGATAAAGCGAATAGAGAGAACATTATTTCCAGCTTCAATTGAATAAAAAAAAATCAGGTTACAGTGGGTGCCACAGAAAACAAGAACAAGGAGATAAAGTAGTGAGTGGCAGAGCTGTGTCTGAGATCAAGACCTCCTAGTTAAAAGGCTACTTAAGTGGCTAGTTAAATAGGCTATCAAGGCATAAAGTTGTATTATTTAAAACTGTTAAAAAGAGATTTCTTTGTTAGGGTATTGGTTATTTTACTTTCTTCAGTGCAAAGAGATGGACCGGATGATTTTTTTGATGTCCTTCCTAGCCCTGTATTTCTGTAAGTCTTTGTAACTCTGTAACTCTAGTGGCTTTGATGTGGGTGGCTGTTCGTGGTGTAGCGTACATGTCAACTAAGTGGTGAATCTTAAAGGTGCTGAAGCAAATCTGCCTCTGGAGTTTACATCCTGATCAAATACAAGTATACTTACTTAATCTAGGTGTCTTTGCTCAAGGTTTTCTAAATATATAAATGTTTATTTCCTAGGTGTCAGCCAAAACAGTTCATAGTAGTTTCTAGCAGGATTGTTGGTCCTTTTAAATAAAATCTTAAATATTCCACTGCAGTTTTCACTTATTTGAGCTTTTCATTTAAAAAGTACTTAAACCCCTTATCAGTAACATGTTTTTTTTCTTGTTTTCATCTGTTTGTCAGAGTTCCAGAACAGTGATATCTAATGTTTAAACAGCTTTATTGAAATCTCCATACTTTTGGTTTTCCAGGACCTTGATGTTGGAGCAAGGAAGGTGAAGTTATATGTTGATGAGAACCTTGTATTTGATGGTGAATTAGAGAGAGCCTCTGGAGATCTCATCACTGACCATAGCACTACAATTGACCTTACAGATTGCAAGCAAGATATCACTGCTTATCCTTCAAGTGAAAGGAAAGAAATAAATGCAGCTGCAGTCACAGACAAGAAAGTGGACCTGCATTTTGCATGCTTACAGTCAAACAGTACTTCACTAAACTGGAAATCTCTGCCCGAAGAAAATCATCTTGAGGATAAGGTGAAATCAATCAGCTTTACTAAGGAAAATTCAGCTGCATTAGAGGATGATCTAAAAGTGTTACCATCTCATGTTTGTTTACAAGATACCAAAGAAAACGCAACAGTACGAGAAATTATTGAGCACGTTCAATCTGATGATGAACTTCCTTTGAGTGAGCAAATGGAAAAGCTAACAGGAAGAAAATTGTCTGATTCTACAGGTGGACTTCCTTCTTGGTTACACTCATCTTCCCAAGTAACAGAGAATAATCAAGATATTTCCAGTAAGCAGAAGCCTCCCTGGCTTGCTACAGAACATTGTTTAGGCTTGAGGTTTCAAACCCAGCCAGATGTAATCATGAAAAACTTTTCAGATCGGACTAATGAAGATGTGAAATGTCAGAGAAATGAACTGGGAAGATCCAGTAGTAGAAATGCAAATGGAGATGAGAGATCAGAAATGCTATCCAGAAAGGATGATGGTGTTGGCTTAGACTTTTCAGAGCAACTTTCTAACAAACATAGCAGCAGCTTGGAGTACCCTACAAGTGGAAGGAGAAGTGTAAGAAAGCAGGGATTAAACACTATAAATCTTAAAGAAGATGATTCAGCACTCAAAGGTAAGAGCTTACAGTAGCGACCTTAGTGCAGCTGATATTTTCTTCATTTTGCAGAAGCACAGAATCACTTATGTTGGAAGGCATCTCTTGACATCACCTAGTCAATTCCCCTGCATAAGCAGAGTCGAACTGTGTCCAGTTGGGCGGTTCAGTGTGTGACCACCCGCACTGCAAAAGCATTTTCTCATGTTCAGATTGAGTTTCATGGTTTTTAATTAGTGTCCATTGCCTCTTGTTCTGTCTCTGGGCACCACTGAAAAGAGCCTGGCTCCATCGTCTTCATTCATTCCCATCAGGTATTTATACATATTGATAAGATCCCCCTGAGTCTTGTCTTCTCCAGGCTCAAGATTCCCATCTCTGTCAGCATACCCTCATGAGAAAGGTGCTTTGGTACCTTAATGATCTTTGTGGCCATAGGCTGGGCTCACTTCAGTAAGTTTGCATCTCTCGTATTGTGCAGTCCAGAGCTGGTCACAATACTCCTCATGTGGCATCACTAGTTCTGACTGGAGAGGAAGGATCACCTCCTTCACCTGTTGGCAATTTCTGAATGTATAGACAGTGGGATTTCAGTTGTACTATTTGCAGTATTCAGTTTTTCTCATTCATACTATGGCAATGCTCAGTCTCTCTCTCTGTCCTACACTGGACATGAAATGCTCTTTTTCTGAGAAATTTACTTTCTGAGTTAGCGTGTTAGAATTTATTTGGAGAAGATTAAAGACTGTAAATTTACAGTCTATATTCTAAAAATTGTCAGTCCAGCAGACTGTAAATGTTCACTAATAGCAATGCAAATCTGCAAAAAAAAGAAGAGGAAGAGTATGACCTCAAGATAGTGACTTTACGGTTTGTGTGGTAGGTTTGTGTCTTTCTCAGTGAGTATACATGCTGCCTACAGCAATTTTTACTATTGCTTCTCTTTTCACCTCCTTTGTCCGTGCACCTCTCTCCTTTTTGTGTATGCAATACAGAGAAATAAGATGTAGAGACAATCAAGCTAATGGATTCCTTAATCTGAAAACTATGTGATCCTATAGCTCACAAATTTATCAGCTTTGTTCAGAAGCAGTACAATGTGCTCTCTCATTCAGGGAACTCTAGAAGCAGCATGTCTGGACAAAGTAATGTTAAAAGAAACAGAAGCATTTTGCTAAAAACGAGCAGGAATTTCCATTTTTACAGCATATCAGTTGCAGCATAACTACTGGGGGCAGCTGCTACCTGTGTGGCTGTTTGGCAGCGAGGCCTGAGCTGCCTGAAATTGTCTGGCCCATGGTGTCTGAGCACAGCGGTTTTTAAAGCTGCATTAGATGATTGCCTCTCCTAGCAATCCTGATGTGTTGCTGTATCTCTAGTGATGATATAAACCCAGTAAGTACCTTAAAACAAACCTTTAACAAGGTACCTGTTTATCTTTTCTTAAATGAGTGAGTGTTAGGCTAGACAGCCTTGCAGAAGCAATAGAATTAAACGCCCACAGGTTTGGATTTTTTTAATGCCATTTAAAGACTAAAAAGGCAATTCTGAGAGAGAATTCATCTATCTCTGACCCCAGACCAAGCTCTGCAAGGACAAACATTTTTTTCACTTAATCAGAAAGTTTTTCTTACAATGTGGTCGTCATTTTATACATGATGTAAAATCCAAAAAAGAGGGAATAATATGAGCACTTAAAGATTCTATACTTCAAAATCTAACTTTCAGAACTGCCTTTTCAATCTCTTATTTTGCTATGTAAGCAGGAAACAGGTAGATATTATTTTTAAAAATTACTTGTAAAAGAAAGAGATGTAGTTTTGTGTTTGCAGTTTTGCTCAGTTGTATATTTAAAGACGGGGATAATAAAAAAAGGAAAACTGATTTATTTATTTGTTTTTGTTATTGATCTCAGTGTTTTAACCAAGCTTATGTTCCTGAGTTCTCAGCTTTCTCTCTGTGACAAAAGTGTCATGTGCAAGTCTGAAGAAGTATGTTTTATGCAGGCCAGTCCGTGAGCCATATAATGTGCCCTATATTTGGTAGGCCTAAATCTCTCTCACTTTTTTTGCAGTGCTATTCATCTAATTCTGGAATATACTTTATCTTCTCTAAATCCTTTAAATCAGATTTTGCATTAGGTTAAGGAGTTAAAACCTACTTGTAATGGAATCACATAAAATATATAATTTAACAGAGGATCTGTAACAATACAGAATAAGTGATTTCCCTATATTAAAAGCAAAAGATTTGGCCATATCGTAGTATGGCATATAAAGCCTCTCTCACCATATTATGTTCTCTTTCAGCCTTTGTTTTGGTGCATGCCTAAATGAAATAGAAAACTAATGTTGAGAAACAAAACGGGGATCTTGCAGCAACTTGGCTACATATACTTTATTTTATGGTATGCATATGAATAGCCCTCTTGGGAGACTTTGAGTTTAAGAACTTGTCAAAATTACTGAAACTGTAAACAAATCCCACCCAATACTTTCTGTTCAGTTATAAAAATGACAACAGCTCAGGAGTTTTAATGTAAACTATCAGATGAGGGTTATCACGATTCTCATTAGGACGTCCTCTAATTTTGCTCAGAGCAGGTTTAGTTATCTGGCGCTTAAAACTCTAAGTGAAAATTTGACAATCGAACTCCCAGCATGTGGTTGTCCCTGGGAAAATCACATCTTGCAATTTTGTTCTCTCTGTACTGTACTGTGCAAGGTGAAGTCATTTTCAAAGTGGAACTGAGTGAGCATTAACAACAGGGAAACAGTTTTATGTCTTTCCCTAAGAGTCGTGAATTTAAATTTTTACAGGGCTGAGGCAACTGCAGTTTCCCAATAGAAGTATGTGAGAAAGGGGAGTCTGCACAAGCCCATATGCAACATCACAGCTCATCTTTTAGTCTTTAAGTGAAGAATGAGAACAACAGAAATTAGAAATAGAGCGTACTTGCATACTTGGCTTGAGTTACTGTTGCTATAAAAACATACATTTTTATCTTTGGTAACTGCTTCAATGTGCAAAGCAAATGATGAAAGTATGCTGACAAAATTTGCAAATAACATAATTTGGGGTATTAAAAGTTAAGAGGATTGAAGAACTGCACAGAAAGATGAACTTGGACTGGAGTGACAGCAATGGAATGCAATTCAGTAGTACTGCTTGCAAGGTCATTTGGGGACTAATAACAGAAAATTAAGTTGTAAGCTGAGTAATCATCAATTGCAAATGACTGAGGAAGAGAAGGATCTTGGTTGAGTAGTTGATCACAGATTGACTATGAAATGCTAGTGTGACGCAGGCATGATTATAGCAATGCACTCCGAGGATGCATCAGCAGAGGCATTTCTGTTAGTTAGGGAAATGTTAAGATCTCAGCACAGGCACTTGTGAGACTTCAATTGGAAAACTGCAGTTCTGATCATCCATTTTCAGGAAAGCTGATTACAAAGTGGAACAGAAGAGAGCATTTAGAATGATTTGGGAAATGAAGCGTGTGATTGCAGCATGGAAATATGATTGCTATTTATAGTTGCAGGGAATGGAAATGAGATTAATACAACAGAGGAGAGAAGAGGAAAGATGTTTTTTCAAGCTAGTGTTGCCCCAAAATGTAGTTTACTGAAGTTATGAGAGGAATTGCATGGTGCATCTTGCTGACAGAAGCAGGACACAAGGCTTGGTGATGCAAGGCACTCCTAAACCACAGGGGAGATGCATGTTTCAGGTGTCGTTATTTCTGGACTCTGGGATACCATCTATCATACAATCCTCTCAGGCATGCAGAAGGCTGGGAATGTGTCTGTAACATCTGCAGGTGGGATGTTCTTTGTCCACATGCAGAGCTGATGACAGGAGTACCACGATTGGTTCACAAAGCTCCAATAAAGATGATAAATTTTAGATGCCAAAAGGAATGCCAAATCCTGCAAGTCTTTGGCCATTGACCTGTGCTTTCAGGCTATCCTCTGCTTTCTTTTTGGAGCTCCACTTCCTCTGTTGTCACTCTTCGATGTAGTTAACAAAGCTGTTAACCTCCCACTCCTATTGAACTCTCCTAGAAGTGCCTCAGAGTTGTAATCTCTGTACCACTTGGAGTGCTTAACATTAAAGAAAAGAAGAAAAAGAAAACAAAAGGAAAAAAAATCAAAACAGGGAAAGCCAATGGATATCAAATACTCTCCTGTACATGCCTATCTTGAAATTTTCAAGCTTTGGCATTTTAAAGTGGTAAATAAATATACAGTATCTTCTTCAGCTAAATTGTGAGAACCTGGGAAGTGCTGTTTGGGATCACCCATCCCGTGAGTACACACAGGGACAATGATTTGAACAAGGAAATGATTTGCAAATGACTAATGTCCTCTGAAATATTCCTCTGAAATTTGCTTCCTATCTGTATTTCCCCCGTGGGATGGAGAAGAGCAGCCAGGCTGCTCTCCAGACTTTCATGCCTATGCGTACGGAACACAGCCCTCTTCCAGGTAGTTTCCCATCTGCTTTAAAATTCTTATTTTTATCGCAGTTGTCCCTGGTGTAAATGATTATTGGCCATGGATAGATTAGGAACATTGCCTCTTTCCCAGTGATTCTAAAAACAAAGTTAAAAATTAGTCTTAAGTAGTCTTTTGGGAAAACATTATTTTGCATTTTATTGTAATTGGCATATATTCTTGATAACCGTTTGTTTTAGTATCCACTCAAGGACATTGTGCAGAACTAAAATCTAGCCCATGGGCCTGTAATTGTTCAGTACTACATTTGCTTTTCTCCATTTATTTGAAGAAAATACGAAAGTGACAGCTTTATTGAAAATCTTTGTTATTATCTGCTCTTAATTGTGTTGAGGTGGAAATTAAGCAGCTCCCGAGTGTGGTCACAAGGACAGCGTGCTTTGGTCCCACCCCCACCACGTTCCCGTGAGATCCTTTGTCGTTATCCCCCTTCTACATCTCCCTCTTGCTGAAAAGCGAGGAGAGTATTTGGGTCTTACCTGCAGAGAACGCAATGCTCACCTCATCCTCCTAATGTGCTGAACCTACTTCTTTTCTCACCACTTTTCTTTAAACTATCTATTAAAAAAATTAAAATTTTGTAAAAAAAAAATTTTGTAAAATTTTGTTTTCTGTTATTGCTTTTATCATCGAATACTTTTCTGAATTCAGGAGCAATTCTTTGACTTTTTTTTTTGGCCATAAGATTGGTGTCAAAATCAGCAAAATTATTCTATTTGGGTCTTTTCAATGTTACTATAATATTTGGATGATACCAGTGTTATGCAACTTCTTCACTAAACTAAGATTTCAAAAAAATTGGCATAAGTAATCAAGTCCTTGGCCAATGCTTCCAAAATTCTTGAGCATGAATTGTGAAGGCAAAACCTTTAGTTAGTACATTAAATTGTGTCTTTAACACACTTGTACACCAATTGGCAGGATAAGGCTAACACACTGATCTTTGTACTTCGTTTCTTACTTCCTTCTCTCTTTCTGGTCCCTCTGTACTACATAGTTCTTCCTTATCTCTCCTCTTTTTCATTCCTGCTCTTACCTTTCCTTCATCAAGCTCTTCCCTTGCTCCTTTTCTTTTTCCATTGCAGTCCTGTTGTATTTAATTAGTGCTCAGCAGTTATGAGGATTGTTAATACGGGTGCAGTGGCTTGGGCAGCTGGGATTGAGGAAACCTGCATGAAAACCAGATCCTGTGCAAGAGGATGATGGCAACAGAAATTGTAGTTAAAGGTAGAATATAGAAGACAGTGACAACAGCTGAAGGGAAGAGGACCTGTAGTTATGTAGATCAGGTTGTAAACTTATGAGAATTACCTTGCCAAGTTCAAGCAGAAGTGATTTTTTTTTTTTTNTTTTTTGCTTAAGCGCACTAAAGAGTATGCATTAGGTTAGTATCTTTCCAGCCATCGTTCTGATGATTTCTCAAATGTATTTTTAGCTTTGTATGTCAAGGGTGTTACAGGCTTCTTTTTTTCTGTCTCAGTGGAGGAAAAAAAAAGCAGTTTCTGGTAAGTTGTTAAATCTTGGACTGAAGATTTTCACTAAGAGCGTAATATTTCTTTGGTGCTGTATTAATGTACGGGGCTTCATAAATGTGTAAGAAAGAAGCCACCCGCTCTGAACTATTTACAGTTTAGAGGAACTGTACATTCAGAGGAGGGAGGAGGAAACCATGTGAAATCCTTTCCGTTATGTTTTGTTTTTGCTGTGCCAGTTATGTTTGTTGTGTAGTCTAGCCCCCAAGCCCCAACCATTTCACTGATGATGGTGAAAGGCAGCAGCTGCTTTACTGATGTAGGCAGACAAGACAGACACGGGGTAGAAAGGGGAAATGAACAGTCAAGTGATTTCTTCAAGGTTACTCTGCATTATTCTGTGCACTTGTGCAATAACTTCACGTTTTGGCAGGATGTTTTCGGAGGGAGTTAGATTTTGGATTTGTTACCTTGTGATATAAAGCTTAAGACATCCTTGGGGTAAGAAGTCCATTCTTTCCATCTAGCAAGTGCACAGTAATTACAGCTTAAGTTTCTAATATTTTTTAAACTCAAAGTTTAGCATATTTGAAATTTACGGGCAGTGATGATAGAATGAAAGTTAACCCACTATACAAAAAATGCTGGATTGATACTTCATGAGGTTATCTTAAAACACTCCATGTGTAGAATTCTTATTTACATCCACAGTTAAGTATGCATCTGCAGCAGAGAAGTTATGTCTTCCTCCAGTAGCTGTACAAATAATTCTGTTTCTGATTTTATCACACCTCTCCTACCCCTTCCACTGGAATTTCTCATCATCTTATTTCAGCCTGTGTTGCTGAAATAGGAAGCACTGGGTTTTCTCTGTAATGCTTTAGAAACTTAAACAGTTCAGCTCTGTCCAGCTGTAAGAAAGATCTTCTACAGAAATGCAGACATGATACGCTGTGATAGCCACACAATAAGTATCACTGGGCGAAATCCTTGGATCAACTAGTAGGTCACTGCTTAATGCAAGTACAGTCTGGTCATTGCAGCAGGTACGTCAGAGATTAAATAGCCAGCAAAAAGTAAAAATTAGGCACCTGATACTGCCACCAGCAAAGACTGAATGGACTTTCTGCTTGCAGAAATACTGTGAAGTGAAGCTGTCTGAAAGCTTCTGTCATATTGATTAATTAAGCCTTCTGTTAGTCTGCACATTTTCAGTGCTTACTTGTATCATGTCATTGATCTACATTGTTTAATATGTGACATATATGCAAGAAATCTCTAAAATTACAAGTGGGCATAAAAGCAAAGTATTATACTGGTATCTTTCAAATATAATATGAAAGGTGGACTGTAGTAATGGCAGGTAGGGTATAGTTAACAATGAGCATTTACTGCAGAAGCTTTTGTTTTTTGTTTTTTTTGTTCCCCCCCCCCCCAAGGGTTTTGTCCAAGATCTTAAATTACAAAATTTGCATACTGATGAATTTCTCTTTGTTGAGTCAAGAATTCCCAGTCTAAAACTTGTGTTTTTGTATATTGGCATGTGCTCTGTTCTTTGATTGCTTTCCTTATGTCTAACCGGAAAGGGAAATGGTAACATATAGCCTTTATAACAGGGAGGCAATATAAAAGTGCTAATATAGCAGAATTTTAGTCAGGAAACATGAATATGACCAGTGTAATTCTGAAAAGTCTGTTGTAGTCGTTTCCTTCCAGTCCTGTCAATGCATTAAATGCACATGTAATGTTATTTTCAGATGAAGACTTTTCTATCAAGCATATAGCCACCTCTAGAGCAAAGTGGCAAAATGAACAAGAACACACTCTGCAGGAGTCCTGGAACTCCTTGGTAAAGTTTAATTATTCCCATCGTGGCCGAATCTCTAACATGGATTTTCAAGGGGATATCTTTGATGAATTTCTCCACCAGCAGAAAATCAACCGGACTGGAGAATATCATCTAATGAGAAAAGAGGGAGTACAAACACTACCAAAAAGGCAAGAAGAAGAAAATTCTGTGGAGGCACATGATGGAAATGATTTTAAAATCCCTGTTTTACCTTACGGGCAGCACTTAGTAATAGACATTCAAACAACATGGGGAGACAGACATTACGTTGGTCTTAATGGAATTGAAGTTTTCAGTTCTGAAGGAGAGCCTGTTCAGATTGCAGAAATAACAGCTGAACCACCTGATATAAATATTTTACCAGCTTATGGCAAAGATCCCAGAGTAATAACCAATCTAATTGATGGGGTAAATCTGACGCAGGATGATATGCATCTCTGGCTAGCACCGTTTACCCCTGGAAAACCTCACTTTATCTTTATTGACTTTGTGAATCCCTGTCAAGTAGCTATGATTAGGATTTGGAATTATAATAAATCTCGCATACATTCTTTCAGAGGTGTGAAAGACATTATAATGATGTTAAATGAACAATGCATCTTTAAAGGAGAAATTGCAAAAGCTTCAGGAACGTTGTCTGGAGGTATGCTATCATTTCTTACTTTCTTTGTGGAAACATCAGTGCAATATAAACAAATATATTTATCTTGTTTTTTATCACTTTCTACTTCAAAGCAAATTGGC
This sequence comes from Anseranas semipalmata, assembly GCA_013399115.1. NCBI lineage: Eukaryota > Metazoa > Chordata > Aves > Anseriformes > Anseranatidae > Anseranas > Anseranas semipalmata. The sequence goes on along the minus strand of VXAA01002999.1, from coordinate 418,357 downwards.
GCTTTGTGTAATATTTAGTCCTTCTTATTTCAAAATGTAATGCAAAACCAACTAATGCATTTTTTAATGATACTGTGAATTTAAGTAGCATATAGAGCTAATTTTTATTCTTAGCAATGTCTTAGCAACTAGATCATATTTCAGGAACATCAGATAGTCTGTAATATTTACAAGTTGCAGGTTTTTAGTCTTCACAGATATTGTCTTCTGGAAAAGGTGATGGAGAAGTTTTTTTCTTTTTTTTTTTTTTTTACCTATTTGAAATTTGCCTAGGTTTTGTAGGTTTGTCTGCTACGCAGTGTAAGGTTGAAATCAAACATAATAATTATATCAGTAGTCAGTACCTATTCCCCATATATTATCTTTAAACACTACTGCAAATTAAATGTAAAGAAGGACTGAAAACAGTTTTTATCACTCCATATGTTCTTTTGTATGGTTTCTCCACTTAATTCTATATGTTGCCTTCAGCTCCAGAGCACTTTGGGGATACTATACTGTTCACTACCGATGATGATATTCTTGAAGCTATATACTGCTATGATGAGACGTATGATGTAGAAATGGAAAATGACAGCTCTCTGAGATATGAAGAAGAGCTTAAGAGGCCAACAACTGCTGATGGGGATGGAGATGAAAGACCTTTTACGCAAGCGGGGTTAAGAACAGAGGATCAACAGGTAGGGGCCTCTGCATTCAGAACTCTATAAACAAGTCTTTCTGAAACATGACACGGAAGTAGGAGGCACTGATTTCCCTGATGGCGTAAATCTCCATAGAAGAACTAATACGGCCATCTGTCTATTTTGAAGATTTTTTTTTTTTACCAGCTCAGTAATTTATGGGTATTTTTCAAGTGTAGGAGATCCCCCAAATTTTGCTTTCTCTCGTTAGGAAGATTTATAAGGAAGGCTATACTGGACTGTGTGTGTGTGTATGTATTTATATATATGTATGTATATATATTCCTTTACTTATTTGGGCAAAGATTAGAGGGGTTTCTTTTTGATGTAGGTACTCCTGAAGGTTTATGCCACTGTCAGTGACTTTACCATACACTTATTCATGTAATGATTAGCTCTATTCCCTGTCACTCCAAACCAAAGATTTTTCCATGTTTTCCAGAGTATGCTCTTGCTTATTTCTTCCTCCACAAATAAAGTAACTGAGGTGGGAAAGATCTGGCATAATAGCATTTCTTCCTCTGTCCCACTTTATTTTTCCTCTTTTCTATTCTGACTATTCTTTTCTTTTCTATTCTGACTAGCATCTTCACAGGTCTGTGTCCCTTTTGCAGCATAAAAATGTCCCCTCCTATTCCATACGGTAGGTTTTTTACTACTTAGAGGAGGGCTGTATTTTCGAGCACTGCAGTCTTGCCTCATACCAGTCCAGCCCAACAGTCCCATGTCTGAGCAAAGATCCTGTAAGATTTTTCTGCTGAAGATGGCATAGTGCAGTTTCTGACCTGCTTTCCATCAAATCTTCCACCATCTTAAAATATTCATGAGCACCTGCTATTTCTTCAGTGAGGACATCTTTTTCTAGGGGACACTCGTACATCTGTGAGGAGATGCAAAACTGAATCAAAATTCCAGCTGGTTCAGCTAAAGTGCTCCCAGCAATATACAGTTCCTAATGAGCCTTGTGCTGTTTTCAGACCTGCCTGTCCTATCTTGACCTCTTCTCCTGGTGGCTTATAGGACACAGTGAGATGTTACGACATTGGCAGTGACTCTAACCCTTTGACTCCTCCAGTGCTAGTTAACACTGCCTCCAGTAATTCTGGTTCCATCTTTGCTTGCAGTATCTTAAACTGTTCAGATACCTTATGCAGTGCAGGATTTTGTGAACACAAACTGAAGTTCACCTTTCTTTTATTGATCACTTGTTCATTGCTAGCATTCACCCAGGACCTCTTCCATTGCAGAAACTTAGGCCTGGACTGCCTGGTGATTACTCAGAGCCTCTGCCTTTTATTTTGCTGTTCATCTGTGATGTTTTTCTTACTCCTTTTCTAACTCTGAAACATGCTGTATCAGCAGTGGAATAACAAAAGCTATTACGACTGAACCATTGATCTCCCTGTCATTCAGTATTTGCTAATACCATCAAGATTTTCTAGCTGGATGCTTATGCTATCAGAGTAATACAAATCTGCTAGATGATTTGTCTTCCCCAGCATAACGTTGTCATTCAGACTGATATTGGCTTTGAATAGTCTCTGCCTGTTGATCATTAACCCTTTCTTGCTGTGACACACTCAGTGGATGAGACAGTGTTTCACTGTGCTAACTACGGAACTTTTTAAAAGCTCTTAATGGAAGCATCTTACATTCTTGTCAAATATTATCTGTGGTCATCTGTCTTTCATCTCGTTCCCCAGAATTTCAGTTAATGTGTCAACTTTTATGGCAGGTCAGACGTGTGACTGGTGCGCTTGACCCAACTCTGATAGCGGCCAATAGCGGATACCTAGGGAGAATGTAAGAACAGAGCAAACGTGCAGTGATGTTTCTCTGGAACACTCATCCAGCTCTTAGGAATTTGTGTTGCAAGAACTTTTTTTGACTTAGCCTTTGTGTTTAGTATCCCTTCATGGATTTTTATTGCATTAATTCATCCACTAGCTTCTTGAACCCATGTGCACTTTTACAACCTACAATGCTCTATGCTAAGTTTCCCAGTTTAATTTGTATAGCGTAAAGGAGAACCTATTACTGTTTGTTTTGAACATAATACCTCTAGGTTTATTTAATGTCCCCTAGTTTTAGTGTTGAAAGAAACTAAACAATTATTCCCTATTCCCTTCTTCAAGCCACTCGAGCTTTATGTGCCTCTGTTACAGTCAACTCTAAATCTCTTACTTTCCAGAACGGTGTCATACTATGGTTATTCCTCACATGGAAGGTGCTGTACAGTATGGTCAGGTGTAGGTACATGGTAATACTTTCTACTTTTATTTCTTTTCCTGTAACTCCTATACAGTGGTGGTATTTTGTTCTAGCCATAAGGTATATAAGAACATAGGTAGGACAATGTTCACAAGCAGTGTTGAAATAGTAGAAAATTAGACTAAGGCTGAAAGAAAAGATAATAGGCACCAGTGGAATGGAGGGATCTGAGTGGCCAAGAAATGAGGAAGGAGGGAGAAAAAGGTGGTAAAAGGTGTCTTGGCAAGGATAGTTTATGGCCTACAAGGGAAGGCATTATTCTGCATTCTGTAAAACCAGTTACTGTATTAAGTCCATGGGTTTTGATATTCAGCGGAGTTCCAAATTTTAATTCCCAGGCATGTATTTGAAAGTTGTTCTGAGAAAAAGGCATGAGGCATCAAAGATGGAGTCACTGTTTTCTGAGAAGATGCCCTCCAATAGCAGAGTTTTTTTCCGTCTTCTGTAGATTGTCTGTGTGACCGTATTGCAGTGTGCAGTTCTTGTTCAGTTTCACCTACTTAATTACCACAGGGACATTAGCTGCTACATGAAGTATGTTGCAGTCTGGGAACACACACGTAGAAGATCCAGGGATGTCAGTGGTTATACTACAGAGATTTAATGTAACAGCAGGAGAAAAGTGTTTACAAGTTGTTATTTTTATTTATTTATTTTTTAGCCACAACATAAGCCCATTTGGTGTATTCGGGATGACAGGAAGTCTACTTCTAATGATGAATGAAACTACAGGGAATGAGTCTAGACTCCTAATTTCCTATTTGGCTTTTTGACTACTAATGAGGATTGAGCTGATGTTTTTGTAGACCTACTTACAACAATGCCAGGATTCAATTGGAATCTTCTATTACTTTGTAGCCCAATACTGCAAATGTAAAGTCAGGATTGTTTTCCTCCTGTGTAGCATTTTTACATTTATCTACAATGAACTCGATATGCCATTTTATCACCCTCACTCGGTGAAATGAAGTCCATCTGCAAGCCTTTGTAGTTGTCCTTTGTCTTTACTACCCTAATTGCCCCAGTATGTCGTCTATGTTTTTTTTTTTTCACTTTCCTGGACTGTCAAAACCAACAGTTAATTCCTGGTTGCAAACTTTGTGTTTAATCAGTTAGAGTTTACCCCATGGCAGCTTAGCTTACTCAAAAAACTTTGAGGAAGTGTCTTTGTCAAATGCTCTTTGGAAATGCATGTACCTTGTTGCCTTGCCTGTTGACCGATTAACATAATTTTACTAGATCATTGAGGCATTAGTTTGGATCCAGCTTCTGTTAAAAAAAAAAAAAAAAAAAGTTTAAATAGATATGGACTGCCTCCTGGGGGCCAGGAAGTTTTATTTTTTCATCCCACGCTGTCAGCCATGATTGTACTTAGAAAAATGTCTTCATTTCAAATTAGGCAAAGATAAAGATCATAAACTTTTAATCCATGAGGAAAAAGCATATTCCGTGGCAGCCTTGATACTTCGTGTAGCTAACTGTTAGTTAGTATTGTCAAAGAACAAATGCAAGCTTTTGGATAAGGTTGCTCATTTCTTCTGCCCTCTGATTCTAGAGGAAGAAATGTGATGGCACTCTCTGAGGTCTTAACTTCCATCCAAACTTCTTGTCTCTGTGACATATATGCAATGTGCTGCAAATGTAGCATGTCATCATTTGCTAACAGCAGTTTGCAGATAAGTGAGTGTGACTTAATTTCAGCTTCTCCAAGAAATGTCAGCCCACACTAGGGAGTCTCCTATTTAACATCCCTATATGCACTAACAAACAAACAAAAAAACCACATAGTTTTGACTTACTAAGGATGCATATGATCTTTTATGTTTCGGGGCATGTTTTCCATTGTTTGCAGGACAGCCTGAGTGGTGAGGCAAAGGGGAGACTGATACACAAAAAGTTGGACATAAAACAAACAAAATATTTTATAAACAACACGTGCTTAAAGTGAGTATGATATGCATGTTCATTGCACCCGTTGGTTTACTTTTCAGGTTCAAAAACAAGTAATCCTGCCAGACTCTTTCTCTGAATGTATACCCAAGGAACCAGGAATATTTACTGGAAAGTGTAAGTTCTTGATTTTACTGTGTACATACACCACTCCCCTCTCACCTCCCCCCCCCCCCCCCGCANNNNCCCCAGCATGTTATCAAGGAGGATCTGATTTGTCAGAGTGGTACAGATCTTTGTGACAGATGTCAGGTCTGGAATAAAGAAGAATAATTGAATATTTAAGGCAGAAGCTTTTTTTTTGTTGTGGAATTTAGAACATTATATTGTAACAGCTGGCATTTAATCTCAGAAAAATAACACTAGCCATTTGCCTAGTCCTTGAATGAGATCTGTGATATCTGTGTCCATTACTCAGTAATTCTCTCCCAATCCTACATATTTATGTAGACTGACTGAATTTCTCAGATCAGATTGACAATAGAAACCCTCCAGTAAAACTAGACCAGAATGTTACATCCCTACTGAAAGTACCTGATTTGTTTATTCTGTACAAAACAACTGTCTCTGGGCCTTTAAATTATTTTCCAGAGAGCCTCTAGATGGCCCAGAAGTATCAGTTCGTGGTCCTTTGACCAGCACAGGAGAAACTGGGTTCTTGGGCCTGGCATAAAGCCTTTAGCAACCTGTGATGTGCTCTCTGAAAATACATACAATACAGCCACATATCTATGGACTATACCTATGATCTATGAAATGTATCTAGATATATGAACTTCATATGAGAACATGACTATGATCAGTTCATATCTGTGAACTTTAGATGCCTTTCTCTTGTCCCATTTCTCAAAGTGGGTGAAGAAGATAACAAAGGTGTGATTCAGAGATCAGCAGATGCAGTCTCTCATACTGACAAGATATTGTTAATCAGCTGATTGGACTAACTTGACATCAAAGAGGTCCCGATTCCCACTGAGTTCTTGCAGGGAAAGAGCTGGAGAAGAAGCTAGCTGCAATTAAGGGAGGCTTCCCTTGTCTTATGAAACACAGAAGAACCTCCAATTTTGTGTCTTGCACAGCAACAAATTGCCATTAATTGCTACAAGAGATGTTGTAATGACCTTGCATAAAAGCAAAAAAAATTACCCCAACTGTAAGCTACAACTTGTCTTTGTGGGATTCCCGATGATTTCAACATACCCTGTCCTGCCTGTGTATATTGATCCTTGTTCCCTTTGTGCTGTGGGGTGGTGCCTCAGACCTGGAGTAAGAGTCCTTCTACTTCTCATTTGCGGAAATTACTGGGAATTGTAGAAAATTTAGGATCACTACTGCCTTTTTCATATGGGACTCCTGGTAGTAAATTGAGCATGGAGTCACTGAGGGTTTGTATCCTTCACCTGTTGTAGGTAGTTATCTCTTTCATCCTGCTGCCGGTCATGAAATCAAGGGGAAATCATGCCTGACCAACCTGCTTGCCTTCTGTAAGGAGATGGCTGGCTGTGGAGATAAGGGAAGAGCAGTGAATGTTGTTTATCTTTGGTTTAGCAAGACCTTTAACAGTTTCCCGTAATCTCCCTGTAGCCAAATTAGTGAGAGATGAATGGAATGGATGGGAAATAAAGTGGATGGGGTGGAAAAGTAGCCAGACTGCCAAGCTGATGATCACTGGTACGAAGTCCAGCTGGTGGCTAGTTACTAGAGGCGTCCCTTAGGGATCATCAGTACTTTTAGTCTACACTGATTAAAGTCCTTTTAAGAACTTAGGTGATAGGATAAAGTGCGATCTCAGCAAAGTTATGGATAATACCAGAGGGGTGTAGTTGATATGCTGGAAGGGCAAGGCTGTTATTCAGAGGGACCTCAACAAGCTAAAGAAGTGGTAACCTCATGACGTTATCTAATGTAATCTCCCAAATTTCAGGGCAAATGCAAAAGCCTGCATGGGGGATGTATGAACTCATGCCACAGGACGGACTGGGGGCTGGCTAAGAAAGCAGCTTTGCATCAACAGACCTGAAGTCCTTGTGGGCCACAGATTGAACGGGCATCAACAGTGCTGCTTTGCAGTAAAGGCCATCTGCCTTCTGGGTTGTAAGAACTAGTGCAGCCAGCAGGGCAAGGAAAGGGATTTTTCCCTGTATTTGGCATTTATGAGATTGTATTTGGAGTACTGTTATGTATAGAACTCTCCAGGACAAGAAGAACATTGAATACTGGTACAAGTCTGGTGGAGGAGGGGTCACCAAGATGTTCAGGCAGCTGGAGTACCTGACATGTGAGAAGAGTGTAAGAGAGCTGGCGTGTTCATCCTGGAGAAGAGAAGGTGAAGGGGAGATCTTGCAGTCTACATTTACTGGGAGGGCATAGAGAGGACAGAACCAGACTCTTCTCGGGGATGCATAGGGACAGATTGAGAGGCACCTGAAACAACAAGGTGGAAGATGAGAATTTCTAACCAGATATTAGGAAATCTGTTTCACCTTGAGGGCAGTTAAAACCTCTGTCAACCCCAGTGTTTGAGATCTGCCAGCCTTGGAGACATTCACACATCCTCTGGATGAGCTCCTGAGAGACCTGATGTAATGGATGTGCTCTGAGCAGGGGGCTGGACCTCCAGAGGTCCCTACCACTCTGCATCATTCTGTGATTCTATGAAGGCCGATGTGAACGTTCATAATGTAAATACTAAACCTTACATGGATAGCTGCTTGGCCCTATATTTTCCCTTTTATCTGTTTGAAAATGTACTCCGGTTTTGCCTGAGAACTTTTACATGCTTGTATAATAAGCAAGTTTAGTCTTAGCAGTGGCCTTGGGAATAGTAGCTAATATCAGTGTAGCCATAGCTCCAAGCTTGTCAGTTAGTAAAACTATTTATTTCTTAGTGTCCTTGCAAATGCTAAAGAGATCTTAACACCCAAGTGAATTTATGTGTATTTAGTCTCATGTAAATTGCTACCACTATTTATAGGTAATTGGGCTGGATGGCTTAACAGCTTTAATGCTGTTTGTTTTACTGTGCATCGTGACTGCTGGTGCTTCTTCAGACGTTGTCCAACGTGATTATTTCTGGGCCTCTGTAATGTATTAAATGAAAGATATTTTAAATTTACAGTGAATTTTTATGGAACCTGGTCAGACTGTAATATTGCTTGCCATATCTGTATATGCTCTTTATATTTTTCGTAAAGCATGAAACAGGTGGACCTGAAGATACACTTACTGTTTTTTGTTTGCACAATTTTTCTTTTCCATTTAATTTCTGGAGACACAAGCTAATCAACATTGCTGCTTTTCACTAGTGCTGTCTGTTTAAAATGTTTCCGCGTGTCAAGTTCTGACATGAAGACAGTATGTTAAACACATTAGTAAACCACATTTCTTTTTTGGGTTAACTACAAGTTGGTATTCTATAAGAGATCTAATCATGTAGGATTTATAACAGACTGGATTTAGATGAGTTTAGTCACTCAGATGGCAAAAGATAATAGATAGACTTCAGCCTAATAGGTCTTCTCTGTTTCTGCATAATCTCAAAATCTGTCATGTCACTGCTTAAATGTATTATTGAATTACTGTCACTCTGCAGTCTGAGTAATGAGACACTTGATAACATGCTTGGTCAGGAGCTGTACAGTTACAAGTGAACCAGATGTCAGTAGCCCACTAAAGGTCTAACACTGATTTACAGCAGGTACTATGCTATTACATGGAGGTAGGCATGTAGACCAGGAAGCATCCAAATACAACATATAAAATTATTTAAACAAAATACACATACTGCTAATTCTTGGGGCTTGCACAGATGCTTGTGTATAGAAAAATCATTTAGCTCATTAGAAAGCGTGTGATAGAAAATGGTATTTGGTTGGACAATACATAGTACAGTATGTAAGGATTCATGGCTTGGATTCAAGCTGTTGGCAAGCAGGCAGGCATCAATGTGTGATGTCTGATTGCTAGAAAATGGTGTTGCATATATTATCTACCACACTGTCCCAAATAAAGAAAACAGTGTGAGGCTGGCCAATGCTAATTGAGCCTGATCCTTGAACGAAGTGGGTTCAGATGCAGACTATGAGCAGTCATTTGTGCCAGGATGTGAGCAGTTGAACTGGGTCACAGTGTGGAGAGTGAGTAGATCCAGTAGTGCCCCTAGTGGCAGTGGCAGACCCAACTCAGAGCAAGTTGCTGGGTTGCTGGCTAGTTAGGAGTGATAAGAGAGAAAGAAGCCTTCTTCCTCCTGACAGGCTACGCAAATACTACAGCATTTTACTGTGCTCTTATCCATATTCTCGTGAATTATTCTGTATTAACTCACAGTATGAAGAGCAGTGTTTCAAATATTTTTTATGGGGATGTGGACTTGTAAGTAGCAATTTTACATTGGTGTTATGTTCTGGAAAACATTTGTACTCTCAAGTCTTTGGGCAGTCCAGGTTCCCTGCCATCTAGATTACTTTTAACAAATCTCTCAGAACTTTGGTGTTCATGTTTTGGGTGTTTTTGACTGCTCTGTGCCAGTGAAAGTGTCTTCTAGTTCACACTGATTATTTGGGGTCTTTGCCCCTTACTTCAAACTAGTACGTATGTATGTATATTGTATGTATATTCTTTTATGTAGGCCTGCAACTGAATTTTACCGTGACCTGGGGAGATTCTCATTACCTTGGACTGACTGGACTTGAAGTGATAGGAAAGAATGGTCAAGCACTAAAAATTAGTACAGAACAGATTTCTGCTTCACCCCAAGACTTAAATGATCTTCCAGAGTATACAGGAGATTCCAGAACACTAGAAAAGTAAGTAGTGGAAGAGGTAGAATGTCCAAGCATTTTCTGCAGGACTTCTTTTTTTCCCTTCATGCCTGTTGTTTCAGTGAGTCTGCTCAATATTCTTATTAACCAACAGTTTTAAAATTTATCATTTTTAAAAGCACTTTACATCAAACTTTATAAAATAGCAAAATTATATTAACTCTTGTTAGGTTAACACTTGTAAATCCGAACATGATTTTCATACCCTCATTACTGATTCTTGGATTTCACAAACTTTCCAGGACCAGTTTATTGTAGAAAAATGAAAATAAGATGTTTCCAAAAGATAGTATTTGAGTTAGGAGAAGGTAGCATGCCTGGTTGGTATCGCTGCTAAGGGCATTCCAGGCAGAAATGCATGCATTCTGTAGCATCTGTCCATGCATATGCAGTAGTATTTATGCAGGATTTCTGGATAATTACAAGGAAAAAATTCAAGTTAGCAAAGGGTGAGGATGTATTAGGGAACTGCAGGAGTAGATGCTGTTCTTTAATTCTGCAGCTTTTGTTTTTGTAATTCTAATGAAGTTTTATTCATTGACAAATACACTTCCTCAAATTATGAAGCGTAAAAAAATCTCTTCTCTAGGCATCAAGATCTAAGAAATCTTCCCGTGAGATCACTTATGATGATGAGGTTGTGGTGGTTCTATCCAGACTCCGCCATGATGGACCCAGATGCAAAGAATTCATTTAGCTTTTTCTTAGATGTATTATCTTCTCTGAATGCTCCTTTTACAGCCTAGTCATCTGTTGATACTACAGAATTTCTGGCAGGCTTTCTGCTCCTGATGTATTTGAGGAGTTTTATTTATGGTACCTTTTGCTTGCTAGACTTCATACTCTTTCTTGGCCTGTGCATATACATTTAGCCTTCCAGAGTTTATGATCCTATTGATTTAGTTTGTTTGATCATGACTTTAGTTGAAAGATGGCTTGTAATAACTTTCTTTATCCTGCCACTAAGCCAGGCTGGCTTCCGTTTTTTCAAGTCCTCCTTCTTTCTAATGTCTTTCTTAGTGAGATAGATTTGTTCTATGCTTCCACTATGATAGTCCTTAATATTCTCTCTGCTGTGTAATGATTTTATTTTGTTGCTTTGTTGCTCTTTTGTTGTTGTTGTTGTTTTTGACAGACTCCATTTTTACTTAAGAGGCTTTTTGAGCACAAGAAATAGGGGCTTGTTGAGTTTGAGTAGACTTCAGTGCTATTCCTATTTGGAATAGGTCCTGTTTACTATTCAGGACCAAGCCAAATTTTATATCTTTTTCTCATGGGCTCCCTAATCAGTTCCTCTGTGGAAGAGTCCTTATTCATATCTGTTTCTTTAAGGAACCACCAAGTCTGGTATTCATTCTTTTATTACACTTTTAAATAAATAGTAAGTACATAGTGTAGTGTACAAAAGTAATTATAATGGGGCAATTAATTCATGTGCTCCTTTACTCTATCTTTGCATGCCATAGATGTGGTGGAAGTCAGAATTCCAAAATGAGGAAATAATGGAATTAAATTTATCTAGTCAGCCTGAAGTCTGTGCTCTTATGAGGAGAAATTGTCATATTGGTAGAATTGAAAAACAAACAAACAAAAACATATGTAGGAATGTGCCTAACTGTGAGCATGATGAAGGATGTGAACAAACTCTGCTTCTTCTCTGGGCTGTCCGGCAACCATCCAGCTCAGATCCAGTCAGATTCAGTATAGCTGCATTAGTGTAGGCACATGCTGCAGACTGCCAGATGCACTAGTTTAGGCATGGTTCTGTGTTAATAAGTTATTTACTGTCTGGGCCTTAGATTTTTGCCTTTAGTCATTTTGGTACAGAGGTACCAATTGAACTTCTCTCTGCCTGTTCACACAGTGAAAATCTAAGAATTTTTCTGTTTTTCCTCAAACAGACACAACTAAAGGAAATGTTGTTTTCTGCCTCCCCCCCCCAGCCTTTAATTCAATGATTGTGTATTACTTTTTACTATGCTTTTTAATTGCATGCACACAGGCATAATGAAGCCCTGGAATCTGTAAGTGGAAATCAGAACAAGATTAATACTTCATAATGCACCTGTTTTCAAGAGAAAAGCAGGCTTCTCCTTTCTGCAGCTAATGGATTTTTTTCCTTGTAGGTTAATAGATGGGACTAATATCACAGTTGAGGATGACCATATGTGGCTCATTCCCTTCTCTTTTGGAGAAAATCATCTGCTCACAATCCATTTTGATAAAATTGAGAGTATTGCAGGGCTTCGCTTTTGGAACTATAATAAATCTCCAGAGGATACCTATAGAGGGGTAAGTAAAAGAAAAGGAGCACTGCCAGCAAAAATATACAGCAGTGCATTGGAAAATTGGTACTGTGATAAATGAATATAGCTGCATTAATGGAACGCCATAAATCTTTCTAGATTGTCTGAGTCTGAGTTTTGTGGCAGGTATAATGCATTTCTGTCTCCACAAACAGCAAATATTGAAAAAAAGCCAGAGACAATTTAAAGTAAACTTCACAGATGATTTTTCTAAGAGATGCATAGTAGCACATACTATTTTCAAGATGTATGATTCTGAAGTGGTGTCCTCTCGCTATTCAGTATTTAGGCCTACCATACGATTCTTTATTTCCTACAACAAAAGGAGTGGTAGAACAGGGAGCACTTCAACAGAAATCATGTTTAGATAAGTTCAAGAAAGCAGTAGCTGTGTATAAACTTAGTTTTCTCTGACAGTGGGGTCTTTTTAATTGTTTTCGAGCACCTTTCTTATGTCTGTCACTTTAAAAATTACTATTTAGTACATCAATTATAAATGCTGTAGAGCTATTTAGTTAACTGGTAACATTTAGTAAAATGTTAAATAGAGATTTTGTTATGCCTTTATAAAACAAGGAATACAATGAAACTTCTTTAAACTTACATCATGAAACCCAAGGCTCTTATCTCTGTGGCCATGCCATGCAATTTTCAAATTTGCTTTCAGTTTTCAAGTACATACTACCATAGAGTTTATGGTACATTAAACTGATGTACTTACCAGGCAATTGAATGGAAAACAGCTGAGGATGGCAGTGTTACACTCGGCTGTCATACGTGGATTGTATTAAGCCCTGTTAATGAATGCTACCTTTTTCAAGAAGCAAGAGTCTCTAGAACTTTGAAGATTTGGGAAAGTTGACATCTTCAAACAGTTTGGCTAATGTAGTTTAGCTAAAATTATATAACATACTCCCTCACTTCTTTTTCCAAATTGCTTGTTTTAATTTTATTTTTCTATTGAACTCTTGGAGCTGACTAGCAAATGACATCTGTGGGAGATCACGTGTTACATCTAACTGGCACTCTGAGTTTGGCTGTCACTCATTTCCCTGTTTTTTCTCAGAAGATACACATGCAATTGTAGTGATAATGAAGAGGTTGTTGCTGGTCACTGCACAGAAAGTTTGTGAACCAATTGTTTCCAGATCTTCCCCTTCACATATAACTGTTGCATTCTTGACTTCCAAATTCAGTCAGTAGATAAGAAAAATGTTGGTATGTATAAAACTAGAGAGAAACAAGACAAAAAGAAATCAGTGGAGTTCTGGAAAAATTTCTAGAATTGAAGTTGGAGGCATGGATACTTCATAAGATTGGGCAAGATAGTAGCAAAGTTTGGAGAACTACTTTTCTATGTAAATTTACCTTCCAGGAATTGCTTTCGTATGAACATTACATAAAGAGGAGGTGTTCCCTCTCTGAAACTGACAAGTTTGCAACAGTTTTTTCAGCAAAATCTGTTACTTAATTGGTATGACTGGGCATGAAGAAAGGACTCTTCCCCATGAGAATGGTATACAGCACTGGGACAGTATGCAGTGACAGGGTGAGACCTCTGTTGGTGGAGACTTTCAAAACTCAATTTAATGAGACCCAGAACAACCCGATTTAGCTTTGATAGCTTCTCTGCTCTGAGCAGGAGTTGTGACTGGAGACATGCAGAAGTCTCTTCCATCTTAAATTTCTCTGTGATTCCGTGTGTGTAATGCAATCTGAAGAACTGTCTGTAAGTGGTGATGTGGAATGTTTTTCTCCACCATTATGAACCCAAGTTTCTCCGAGGCAGAGCAAGGAAGAAAAGTTTGGACATGGATTTTCAAACCAAATCAACTTCCTGTGTGTGTGTCTCAGTTATGAAAGGAGGGGAAAAATAGCCAGATCCCTAAAATCTAATACGGAATTTGGTCTTTGGAGACCAAACCAAAACAGAAAGAAAGGTGTATTTTTACAGTTTACTTTGCTAGGTAGAAAAAAGAGGTGGGTCTGATAAAGTATGCATGCAGGTGGCACACCTGTAAGTCCCACAGCAGTTAGTGCGTACGATTTAAATGAGGAGATCATACCTCCAATCCTCCAAAAGAGTGAACGAGATGAGTTATTTGGAAAACTGAAGGTGCAGGCTATCTGCTGGGCCACAGTAAAGAGGCTTTGGACTGCAAACCTAGGGCATCGTGACATCTGTTTTTTTGAAGTATTGCTGTTCTTCTAGGAACCAGTCCCTGGATATGAGATATAATGATTTGCTAGGCAGCTGTAGACTGGTGGATTCTATTCACAGCTTTAGTATGAGAGGGTAATGGCAGTGAACTGTCAAAATGAAGGCTTGTATGCTATTTCCAGCTCTATGAAAAATTACCTTGTGAAAGCTTTGTTATGTGATTTGTAAAATGCTATGTGTGATGGTTGAGTGCCTTCTCAGATGATGAAAATTACTTAGAAATGAGGGCTGTAAAGGGCACATAAATATAAGCAGCTGTGGTATAATAGGTAAGATTTCATCTCTAAGTCTCTAGACTTCCCATTCAATACATGTTCCCTAAACTAAAGTGTATTTCAGTGGATTTTTCACTTCCTCTCCCTAACCTGGCAACCTGATTCAGCTGGAAAGTAGCATGCAGGAGAGTTTCTTATACAAAAAGTGTATTTCCTATCTTTGCTCCCAAGCTTATTAAAGGTAAATCCAGAAATAGTTATTTCCCCATACTTGGTACTTATACAAACTTTCCCTCCTAATTTATCTTCGTGCTCTTTGAAAGTTAACTGAGCACCTCATATAGTCCCTTACAGTATGTGAAGTTTTCAAAACAAGAAATGTTTGTGTAGAACAAACAAACAAAAAATTCTTTCTGAAAAAGATTTACTTTTGGGTTATTACATGTACAATGTACTGAAATCATAATTGAATAAAAAACAGTTTACAAATGGCAAAAATTTGAAAACTGTTACAAATATCAGGTAACTGATAGTATATGGGCTTTGTGGAAAAAACTAAATATTAAGTTCTTCTCAGATTGACATCTAAAATGGGAATTTTAGCTATAAATACTGCATATGTATTTTAATAGAAGTCCTAATAACAGATGATGAAAATTAACTATTTCCATACAAAACTAAATTAGTCTCAAATTATCATATATACATCAGTCAGTATAAAATCCAGAGATTAGAAAACTGACTCACATTACCTTTAGACTAAATTGTCTTTTGCTAACTAAATGAATCCATTCTCATTCAGTCCATTAATCAGCAAGCTGTAATCACAGTGCCAGTTATAAGGCCATCTTGTTATTTTTCCAGGTATTATGCCTTCCTTAAGCAGTAATTAGTGACAGACTAAGTGCAATGAATGCTGCTTGTGATTAATATCAGGTTACATTTAACATACCTTAGTGCAAAATGCAGTGATAGTTGTTGCTGCATGACTGAATTGTTATGTGACTGGGAGCATGCATACGGCACCAGATGGTGCTAATGGGGGAGGGTGAAGGGGCCAGGACTCCCTCATCTTCTGATTACGTATGCCTGAATTATTTAGTTTAATCTTCAGAGATTGTATCAGACATGCATACATCTGTGATGTGGACGTGGCTCGATCCTTTTTGCCTGGTACAGGCACCTCTTCTTTATTCTATGCCCTTAGGTTACGTACAGCACTGCTTGGTAGATCAGTTTGCATGATCCTGGAAAAGTCCAAATGCCACCTGCCCCACAGATGAATAGAACTGGTGAAGTACAGACTTCCTGTAAACAGAACAGAGACACAAAAGAGTCTGCTCTCAAGAGACCACCAGGTTATGTGATTTCTTAAAGGCTAACTTCAGCCAGGGTTGAGCAGTCAGGCCTGCCTTAGCACGGCATTCAGGTGCACGATGAGCAACTAGCCATCTCCTCAAATCACCTTTGTGGCTAAGCTGAGTCTCTCCAGCCTGTTGATGTGTGTACTGCTGCAGCTCACAAAGCTTCAGTTTGCTGAGATTAGGGGGGTGCAGTAACGGAAGGAGCTCTTCCAATCTTTTTCTTCTTCCCCCAGCATCTGCCATCCCCACCAATCTCAGCAGTTCAGTCAGTATCAGCTGTGATGCTTTGAATTGCACGCTGTGGGTTACAACTGGTGTCTGCTGGTTTAGTCTTTCTTTTGCCAAAGGATGCAATAATATAGAGGAACGGAATAAATATAGCAAAATTACTGAAACAATTATTTCAGCTTCAGAAGTGAATGCAATTGCATTGGATTTATTTCATGTTATTTTTTTTTTAAACAAGGCTAAGGTAGTCCATGTAATGCTGGATGGTTGCAGCATCTCCCCACCGGAGGGCTTTCTTATCCGCAAGGGACCAGGCAACTGCCACTTTGACTTTGCCCAAGAAATTCTCTTCCTTGACTATCTGCAGCCTCAGCTGATTAATAGGGTACAAAGGAGGTAAAGTAGGATATTTTTACTATCTGAACCATACATTTTCTCTTAACTGTTCAGTATTCATTTATATTCTCTTTTGAAGCAAATCTGTATGAGGCACCTGGCTGGAAACATGAAATATTTTATTGAGATCAGAGGACATTCTAGTACATAAGCTTGGGGGGCAGAGGGGTTTGTGTGTGGTGGCTTAGTTTTCTGGGTTTGTTCTGTTCTTTTCTGAATGAGCCAAGAGTACATAAACTATTTTGTCTTGGTTATTTTGGCAGGACTGGTTCAAAGAGAATGGAACAAGCTAGTATGGACTATGAAGCACCGTTAATGCCATGTGGTTGTATCCTTCTCTGTCATTTTCTTACTTGGTATATAACTCTGAAGTATTCTGTATAACATGGTTATGAATCCTGACAGTTTCTGGTACTGTAAGAAATGAATGAGGTACCAAGAATATGATGAGAAAGGTACGAATTAAGAGTAAATAAATGAAACAATATATGAATGTGTGACCTGTGGTCAGATGCTCTGGTAGCATTTTTTCCTGCCTTTTAGAATCCATCCAAGCTAGAGGTCCATTAGCACAGTATCCTGTCAGCCTATCAAAGCTAGAAGTAGTCTGTATTTTTGCATATCTTTGAATGTTCTCATTGCTGTTCTTTGGAATTTGTCTCCTTTTATATCTTTATTAAGGCTGTGTTGCCCAGAACTGTTATATTTTTGACATTTTTGTTAAGTTTAAAAAGCCAGAAACATTGTTTGCTTAAATAAGCACAGCCTTTTGTGATAATACTTACTGTCATGCCATCCATCTACTTGACAGGCCTTTTAAATCCATTAGGCTATTCTAACCGTGTTTGGAGACAATGAGGTCTCAGCAATACTAAGTTCCTGACAGTTTCATAAAAATCAGTGGCTGTGTAGAGAAAAGAGATAAAAATAGGTGTTCCACTAGAGAAATGGACAGCACACACTCTTATTACATTTTCTGCTATTCAGTTAAGGGGCATATTTGCTGGCCAGTTATCACCCATGTAATTCAAAACTGAGCAAAGACATTCAGAAAACATAAGAAGGCAATAAAGGCTCCAGAAAGGAGCTGCGGTGTTAATAATTCGCAATGTATAAGGAGGCAGGGGACACATGCTTTTTAAAAAAAATAATAAAAAAAAATCATTAGTTCCTTGTCTGTTAGAAGATATATATATATATATGTATGTATGCATGCTCATATATATGTATATATGTGAATGTATGTAGATAGACTTTTGCCTAGTTGCTCCAACTGCAGATCATCGTTTTTGTGTCTGTATTATCAGTAACAGAAATGGCAGACTTCTCCTTCTCGTAAAATAATATAGTTTATTTAGGGAGGCTTAAGACGTACTGTGAACAATACGTTTTTCACCCATTATCGCTAGGTAATGGTTCTTCTTGCTACAAGATATCACTTCAACAAGGAAGGATCATGAATGGCCGGACATTTACAGACATTAGGATTGTCATACTATGTACTGAGAGTATTAAAAGGATACCTTCCCTCTTCAGGGATTAAGTTGGTCTTTTAGGGACTAAAAAGAAATTCCTGATGGTTGCATACTCTACCATATCTGCCTACTGATGTTTCTTTTATATATATATATATATATATATATATATNATTTTTTTTTTTTTAATGAAAACGCTAGGTATTGGCCACTGCTGGAAACAAAGATTAATTGGATTTTTTTCCTCAAAGTTTTTCTCCATTTCAAACAGAAATTGTTGGATTTGAATAGGAAATGCAAATTTTGTGGTGTCAAGGAGACCTGACTAATCTGTCAGGCTGTATCCCCAGTTGTAAAGAAAATTGGCAAGCAGCTGCCCTCTAAACTTGAGGCCAAAAAGCATGACACAAATTGCATCTGTTCAGCTCAACTCCTTTACTCTGAGGTAAGGTGACCATATCGAAAGTATTCTGGTCTCCAGAGTTGTGAATCTGTGATATAAATATGTAGCCTACTTTGGTATTTGGCTAACCAATCCTTGTAGTATCAGAGGCCTCTCCTACACTGCAAATGAGAATGTCTAACATTGATATGTGTGTTGCACAGTCATTTAAACTGCAAGTTAAATATTCTGTTAGGACAAAGTATCAACATTAAAATTTTCCTTAATAGCTCTTTGCTTTTCAGTTGTTTTCCAGTTTCAGCTTCTGACAACTTGGGGTGATCCATACTACATTGGTTTGAATGGACTGGAGTTGTTCAATGAACATGGAGACCAAATCTTACTAACTGAAAACAGTATCCTTTGAATTTCATTCAGTGTTCCATGGGTAACCAATAGATGGAATGAAGGACACATCTGAAAGATTCATAGTAATCAGGGCCACTGAAGAGTTGCACTTCAGCGCTCTATATAAGCTAAATTTGTCCTCATCTCTTTAGCTGGTAAGATCATGGAGCAGGGAGTCCTGGAAACCATGTTAAGGCATATGGAAGACAGGGAGGTGATTGAAGCTGTGCTGGCTGTCTCCACAAAGGGCGAATCATGCATGACTAACTTAGTGGCCTTCTATGACAGAGTGACAGCATTAGTGCACTAGTGGCCAAGGGAAGAGCAGCTGATGTCGTCTACCTGGACTTGTGCAAAGCCTTTGATGTGGTCCCACACAACATCCTTGTCTCTGAATCGGAGAGACATGGATTTGATGGATGGACCGTTTGGTGGATATGGAATTGGCCGGATGGCCACATCCAAAGTGTTGTGGTCAGCATATCAGTGTCCAGGTGGAGACCAGTAATGAGTGGTGTCCCACAGGGGTCCGAATTGGGACCGGTACTGTTTAATATCTTTGGTGACATGGACAGTGAGATTGAGTGCACCCTCAGCATATTTGCAGCTGACATGAAGCTGAGTGGTGCACCTGACACACTAGAGGGAAGGTAAGACATCCCAGAGGGACCCTGACAGGCTTGAGAGGTGGGCCCATGCAAACCTCATGAAGTTCAACAATGCCAAGTGCAAGGTCCTGCACCCAGCTCGAGGCAATCCCAAACATCAGCACAGACTGGGTGACGAATGGATAGAGAACAGCCCTGCAGAGAAGGATGTGGGGGCACTGGTGGATGAAAACTTCACATGAGCCAGCAACGTGCTCTTGTAGCCCAGAAAGCCAACCGTATCCTGGGCTGCACCAAAAGCAGCGTGGCCAGCAGGGTGAGGGAGGTGATTCTGCTCTACCAGCACTGCATCCAGCTCTGGGACTCCCAGCACAAGAGAGACAGGCACCTGTTAAAGAGGGTCCAGAGGAGGCCACAAAAATGATGAGAGGGTTGGCACACCTCTCCTATGAAGACAGGCTGTGAGAGAGTTGGGGTTGTTCAGCCTGGAGAAAAGAAGGCTCCAGGGAGACCTTACTGCAGTCTTCTGATACTTAGAGGAGGGCCTACAAGAAAGATGGGGAGAGACCAGGGTGTGTAGTGATAGGAGAGGGGGTTATGGTTTTAAACTGAAAAAGGGAAGATTTAGATTAGATACAAGAAAGAAATTCTTTGCTGTGAGGGTGCTTAGATACTGGAGCAGGCTGCCCAGAGAAGCTGTGGGTGCCCCATCCATGGAAGTGTTCAAGGCCAGGCTGGATGGGGCTTTGGGCAACTTGGGCTGGTGGGAGGTGTCTCTGCCCATGGCAGGGGGGTTAGACTAGGTGGTCTTTAAAGGTCCCTTCCAACCCAAACCATTCTCTCATTCTATGAATCTTAAAGAGCTGAAAGTATATACTCCAGTATATAATTGATGTTGTTCTATCACATTGTAAAAACGGTGTTTCTTAGCCAACTAGAAAGGATAAAAAGCATGGATGCTGTGTGAATTGTATGTCTCAGAGGATTCTTATTGCCTTTTAAATAGAGATTACAATGAAAAAAGTCAAGGTTCTTTTCTGAGCAACATTTTTATTTATATGTTGTATGGTGCATGATGAACTTGAAACAGACTGGTAATGGAGAAGAAACGTTTTGAAATTGAAAAGTGTTAACAGATTGTTTTTAAGAGCAGG
The DNA here is from genome assembly GCA_013399115.1 of Anseranas semipalmata. Classification (NCBI taxonomy): domain Eukaryota; kingdom Metazoa; phylum Chordata; class Aves; order Anseriformes; family Anseranatidae; genus Anseranas; species Anseranas semipalmata. Next base: position 397,876 of record VXAA01002999.1, on the reverse strand, counting down.
GGATCTTTAACTTAAATGGTATGTCTTTACAGTGCAGTACAGTGCCAGGTAAAGATAGCTCAGCTAGCTTGGAATAATCATCCATTCCTGCTTGTACGGCAGTGTTTCTTGGATATATTAGGATCCCAGAAAAAGCACATCTGTCTAAGTGCAGTACTAAATGTGATAATTCAGCTACTGAGTCTGAAGCAAGCTTTTTTTAAATAGCTGAGTCATCTCTGTGCTTAAATTCTTTATAAATACTTAACTCCGGCCTTCTAGAAAGCAAAACAAGGGGAAATTATTGTCCATCAAACTAGATTGCTAGGGACTTACAATTCTGAAGACAATGCCATCTGTCCACATTTCTTTGCATGACTTTAACATACATATGTTTTAAACATAAGTGTTCTCTTACAGAGAAAGTCTCGTTATACAGAAAGCCTTTTCAATAGGAGGTTTAATCTTTCCCTCTCAAAGAAATGAAAGAACGCCTTATTAGACAGTTAATGATTTTTATCACAAGCATTGAGGAACTTCAGGAAAATGTAGTCAGACTAATAACTATCTCCTACAAGGATACTTAAGATATTTTTCATATGAGTTTTCCACAAGTTCATGCTAAAAAATGGAGCTTTGTCACAAGAAAAAGAAACAAACCTGGGAAGCACTTATTTCTGATAAGGGAATTTATTGATGAATAAACATGTACTTTAAAATAAATGAAATGCAGCTAGTTAATTTCTTCCTATTTTAAAAATAATTTTGAATGCAAGAATCTGTAAGAGTTTTCCTGCTTCTAAAAATGTGTTCCTCAGATACATAAGTAAACTGCTTGGAGTATTTTGTAATTTTTACTGCTGTATTGAAGAATACTTGCTCATGGAGTCTGGAAGAGCAAGCACGAACTTTTAAATTTGGTATTTCTGAAATGTCCTTTTCAGTTATTTAAACTTAAAGGTTTTTTTTTTCAGATATTGCTGCTTTTCCAGATAGTGTGAACATTTTAGAAGATGTGTCTGGAGATATCAGAACTCCAGACAAACTCATTGACAGAGTAAATAACACAACCGATGGCAGACATATGTGGCTTGCACCAGTTCTTCCTGGTTTGGTACATTTTCCCTTTTCGTTCCATTCTACTGATGTGCGTAGATGTAGCTAGAACCAAAAGTAAGGAAAGCATGCATGATTTTTAGGTAAATTTGATATTAGTAAACTAGGCTAAATGACTGCATTTCAGAAGATGTTCTCTTTAATCCAGTTTCTCTTCTCTTCACTGAACAGATAGCAGCAGTATAGATTTCCCGGCTTTGTAACCTCCTTGTTATCTCTATGGTGCAACAGCAAAAAACTTCTAGAGCTAGCATGGATGTTTTTTCGGTTACTCTGATAAAGTTACTGACAAAAGAGTTTAATTTGTGTGTTTTGTGCAATAAACACCTTTCAAGTGGGAATGTAGTGAAATACTAAGTTTTTACAGAAGGTAATCAATTTTGTTACAGTAATTAGAATTTTTTTAAACCTCATTATGTGTCTTGAATTCAAATTCATTAATTAGATATGACAGGCTTAGTATTTCACGTCCTAAGGCTCCAAGCAATTGAGCCCTTTTAGAAGCAGCATGTTTAAAATACAGGGTACCAAATATCTAAACAGGAAAAGTAAATAAACTTATACGAGTTCTTACTTTGTTTTGGGAGAGGTCATTTTTTGCATTGGCCTGTTTTGGACATCATTAAGATGTATTTATTAGAAGATGGGTTTCAAAAGTAATAAAATGTAAACCTGAGGTGTGATGTGCTCTAGCCTACTGTGTTGGGAAAATCCTTACTGCTTATATTACAGTTATTAATTAAATTATTATAAGCAAATAATTAAGTCAATTTTGAAAATAATTCATACATTACTAGATGCTGTAAGGTAGTGGGCATAGTTAGGATAAAACTTTTAATTATACTCGGGAATACTGACTGCTTGTGTTTCTTAGGAAAATGGAAGTTCTGTGTAATGCTCGAGGTTCCTAGGGTCTAGATCCCACATCTTGAACCTGGTAATTAACTTGAGATGCACAGATATCTGTTACCATCATGAATGGTTGATTTGACAACCGTCTGAGTCTGCATGTCTGATATGTGCTAATGTCCTTATAAAAACATTCTTGCAGAGATTATTTCATTTTGGTAAAAGGAAAATAATGCCTGAGGTTCTAGCATAGATCCATATACTGTTTTGTGTCGTTATGTCTGACACCAAAGTACTGTAGATAAGATATTATCCATTTACCCTTTTAATACTAATATGTGATATGCAGGAGGGATGATTAAGCAATTTAATGGCCCTTTCTGTCCTTAAGCTGTAGCGAATGATACCTTCTCAAGATCCAGGTAGTTCTTTTTTCTCTGCCATCTTCCATGATTTGGTTGCAAAGCCAGCAAGTGCAAGTGGATTAAGCAAGCAGCCTATTAATGATCATCCTGTATAGTTAGGATGCTGAACCACTTGTGTATCCTCATTGCTGGGCTGCTTTGAAACATTCCAGTTGCCTAGGAAGCTGAATTAAGTCTTTGCTACATTGGAAAATTTGAAAACTTTATGAAAAATTTATGTGATGAACTTTCTGTTCCTTTCTAAATTTATTTTCCTTTCTCCTTCTAAAATTCTACAGATTTATTACTAGCATAAGTTTGGTTTGAATTCTTTGTTACCATGTTACTGATTGTCATTTTATTTGTTTGAATGCATTCTCCATCAAATTTTTCATTTTCTATGATGCTGACAATTGTCATTGGACATTTTAGCCCAAATTTTCTTCTGGAAAAGCACAGATATAAGCAGTTCTGTTGATCACATCTATCTCTCTTTCTTCAGTACGAAAAAATACATAATGATTTAATACAAATAACAGTATCTTCTCCAAAGCATTGAAGGATTAAGATTTCAGAGGATGCTAGAGATGAAACATAAGATATGTTGACCCAAAGTTGTTATAATAACTCATCAAAGGAATAGCACAGAATTAACTTTAATAGGCAAGATTTGTTTCCTGTATCCTAATTGTGTTCTTAACATCTTGACACTGATGTCACCTAAAAATAAAATGAACAATATCTCAAGCAATAATTGTTTGGCAAGCATCAGAAGAGTCGTCTGTGTACCTGTTTTTGCAACTTTTGTGTGAGGTACGCAACTTCTGTTAGAGCTTTGTCAGGGAATAAAGGAGAAATTTTAGCGTTGCAAGTAGAAAGGTGGATTCCATTCAGACGCCAGCTTGTCTCATACTGAAGCCCACGTCTGTATTTTGTTGATGTAATGCTCATTAAAAGTGTCTCTCTACTCCTCCCCCAACTGATTAGCAGTCCAGGATGACAAGCTCAGATGCAGATGTCATCTTCTGATGAGTTATATGTACATTTGAGAGGGCAGCTCTGGAGAAGAGGCGGCATCTGTGAATTATCAACAGAGGTGACAGCTGAACTTAAATCCTTAGCATCAGTTATCTGCCCTCTAGCTATATCTTTTTAAATACAGACCAATTTTGATGAAATGTATATGAGACTTTTTTCTTTGAGTGATTTGTGCTCTAAAATATAAATGAATTGTCTTTTACAGGTGAATAGGGTGTATGTTATTTTTGATGTACCTACTACTGTATCAATGATAAAGTTATGGAATTATGCCAAAACACCTCAGAGAGGTGTGAAGGAATTTGGTGTAAGTAATTTTGTATGTATTTTTTATCTCTTGATGAATCACCTTGCCATTTCTGTACTTTTTTCAGTTTACTTCAGTGTGATTCTATATAATCTCAAAGGATGGGATTCGTCTCATTTAACTCTGCATTTAATATTAAAATTATTAACCTATGCCAGTCATATGTCCTCCCTTTCTTGTCCAAGGAAAGGAACAGTTTATCAGATTTTTTTTTATTAGATAATCGTCTTAAGATAGGATAATGCTTTTTTTCTTCAGCGACTATAAAACAGGTCTGTAATACTGGCTTAAACTACAGACACAAATTTTAGACAGCTGAAGTGAGGTGAGATTCATTAATTCCTAGATTTAAGAATGATTCACTCTTAAATCACAGTTAATAGAAGGGCAATTACATAAAACATGAAATACACTTTCAAGTATCTACTTGAAAGCTTCATTAGAAACATCGGTGAGAGATAAAAACGGAAAAAAAATCAAAAACCACCAGCAAATGGAAAGAAATGGAAGTTTTGGGGGACAAAAGCTAAACTGGACTTGTGAAACAAATGGTGCAAAATGATTTCTAGTTAATTGATTGAGAGGACTGCTGAAAGCAATGCCTGATGCCTAGAATTTTTTTAAAATCTGTTTCTTTAATATCTTTAGCTTCTGGTGGATGACTTGCTTGTGTACAATGGGATTCTGGATATGGTCAACCATGTAGTTTCTGGCATTCTACCAACCTGTGATCCAGTGGTCCCGTATCATACCATTCTCTTTACAGATGATGAGAAGATTTGCCATCAGAAGAGAACTGTTATTAGGTATGTGAGTGGATCTTGACTGGAAGAGTCTTGTTTTTGAAAAATGTTTTCATGTCACAGTATGCTATTGCTATAAAAAAATTCCCTTCTAAAGCATACTCAACCTCATTTAATGGCAAATAACCAATAGTTTTTTAAATATTAGGACAGAATTACTAGCCTTATTTCTAAGCATTTTTTAGTACTTATTAGGAGTTATTGATTCATATTTAAATATATTTTCGTAGCAACCTATAATAATAAACACAAAGTAAAGAAGTTAGGTTTCCTTAGAGAAGAAATAATAAAACCCAGTAATGGGGGGGGGGGGGGAAAGTTAATGAAAAAGGATCAAATATCAAAAGTAAAGAAAAGAAAGTCCTCTGATTTTGCACAGATACTATTTCAAAAACCAGAATTCTACTATTTTATGAACATTCTGATGAACTTCTTAAATGAGAAATGAGTTGGTTTCTGAGGACTAACACTTTGAAACCACTAAGTTGGCAATCTCACATCAAATATAATGGAATGTGGTGAAAAATACACTTACGTTCAGAAGGTCAGGATTGATAGGGCCTAAAAAACAGTCCGTAGCAAAAAAAAAAAATAAATAAATAAAGATCGAAAGAAGAATGTATTTTAAATGAGGTTGAAAAAGTGAAAGCTTATAGAAATAAAGACTTGCTTATACATTGCACAGTTAAAAAGTAGACTGTCTTGCACATGCATCACTTGAAAACAAGACAACGCTTTTGCTTTCAAAAATGGCATATTATTCAGAAGAATATTAAAATATTTAAAAATAAATGGAAAGAATGTAAGCTATCCTGACTCAGAATAGAAGTTCACAGTTGCTTACAGGGATTTCCTGTGCTTCTCTAAAGTATTGGCTGTTACTGCCAGCACTGGTGCTGCCAGATGTTGAAGCAGATTATTATTGCTTGGAAGTATTGTGTTAGATTCATGTTTTTGTACAAGTGGCTGTGTTGTCATGGTAAAATTTGCAGGTAAATGGTTTTTCAAGTGAAAAAGTTACTGAAATGAAAAATGTCTTGAGGAAATATGAGTTTTGAGGAATTTCGGTGGGATACAGAAATTTCAGTTTAACGTCTTTATATGAGTAAAGTTATTTTATTGGAAGCAGAGAAGTTCCAGCTGTAGTTGTAGATCTCTTTCATGTAACTTCCTATGCTTAAAAGACATATATCCATTGATTCAGTTTTAAGAGGAGAATCCTTTTTTGGTCACACACAGTGAATGATCTGTTTTACAGTCAAAAATATGCAGAGTCTTCTCTTCTAGAATTCCTGTGCAGAAATGTTCTTGGTCTTTCTCCTTAGCCTGTTTTGCAATCTTCTATTCCTTTTTTTTTTTTTATCATTCTACAGCACTAAAATATGGGGTACTTTGGCAATAGAACACAGATGTCTTATTATCTGCTGGATAATATCCTTCCTTTTAAAAAATATTCTAGAGATTTTCTATGTTGGTACTTCTGATTTTGGCCTATTCTCTTTCACATGTCACTGTTAATATTTTATGAACCCTGAACTTGAGTCTCATATTATCATCAGTGATGTAAATTCTGATTTGCTTCAGTATTGTTTCTCCTGTTGCACTCTGTCAGTTTGAGAGGCATTACATTTTTCTGCAAGAATAGAAGCCTATTTTGTGCAGTATTTGTAGAGAAAAGAAAAAAAAATTCAAAGGCATGGGATTTTTTGGTTTTGCCTGTGTGAAAGGCAGCTGTTATTAGTGTTGTTTTCTTTAAACTTCAATTCAGCTCACATTTTTTTCAGTAATTTGTTTAATTTAACTTTGAAGTTATTGTTTCTTTCCCATAAAGAAATTCTTAAAATTCTGTGGCAGTCTGCAAACAAAACTTAGCAAAGTAAATGAATTTTGCAGGAATTTTTCAAATAATGCTATATCAACATTACAAAACAGTGTTAAGTTCCATATAGGGATTTTATACCCTCTTTGTACAGCAGTAATATAAAATCTCACTTTGGTTAATGTGGTTCAAGCTGTGTAGGCAGGCAAGAAAATTGTAGAGTGAATATAATGTTTATATTTGAATGTGTGCCTACTGCTACATATGCCACTAATTAAAACTGGAAAAAATACTTCAGCTAGATGTAGACAGAATGCTTTACCTTTCTAGATAGTCTCATATAATGTGGCAGTGCTTCATAGATTTTTTTTTTTTAATCCTAAATAACTTATTTGGTAACCTTTTCCATGACAATCGTAACTTTTCAAAATGTTGATTATTTTGGTTATTGTACTTACTTTAATCTTCTCAGCAATCATGTGGGAGACCAGGATGTACGAATGATGAATGAAAATCAGATTGTCACAAACAGCAAAAAGAAGCAGGTTGTGGCTGATCCAGGTTAGTTCTGTCTTTTACTGTTTTCTGCTCATTTTCTACAAAGACAGTATGCATAATAAATGTTGTTAAAGACCTAAACTGGGAAAAATGGAAGGACTGGCACCTCTTATTTAGCTCTACTTTTTCTGCCATAGGGAAGCAAATATGAATATCATACTCTGGTGGATTTTTATTCTGTATCTAACACTGAAAGTGGATGAAATAAATCAATGACCTATGTGGCATGTAGTTGTAGCTTACACCAACACATAAACAGAAATCCTCAGGAAAGAAATTGACTTAAGATAAACTGAAAACTAGTGTGATAGTACAGGTCCAAAGATAGCATTTGGAGTAATAGGCTTGTTGTATCCCCACTGGCCTTTTAAGCAGCTTTAGAGATGATGCATATGTGTCTCAGAATTACCTGCTTGTTGCTCCTCAAGCAAATCCAAAATCACAAGAAATGAAACTGGGATGAAAAAGTGTTGACATTATTCCTCCCACTATCTTTCCTGTTGGTCTTCTCTCTTACAAAGTGATAATTAGAGACAGCCAGTTGTTTTTTTTGTTCTTGTTTTTTTTCCCCCAAGGAGGAATAGTAGATGGTATTTATAGTCTGAAGAGTCCCAGTCATTCATTGTAAATTACACAGGATAGCTCCCTAAATACCTTACAAATTCTCAGCCAAGCTGGTATATTCATGATTGTTTTTCTTCCCCAAGCATGACAATTTCTTTAGTTAGTTTCTCTAGAAAGTGTTTCAGGAATTATTTGATGGCTTTTCATAACAGTTCTGTAGAAGAATTTGAAATGCCGTTGCCTGTGCAAATATATCTTCAAAGTATTAATACATTAGTGCTAGCAGTGTCAAAAGTATCTTGCGTATCTCTGTGCCTGTAATAATGACATCCTGGGTTGCAGTGGAGACATACCCTATATCTAGTAAAGAACAGCTATCATTGCCATTGCTGTCACATCTACTGTCCAAATAATGAGGAAAGAGAATGCCTTTTTTGTCACCTAAAGATGGGCCAGTTCTCATCCCTTACTGTGAGGTTATGAGCTGAGGATTGCCTAATGACGTTTGTCCACTGTCACCTCTATAGTACTTACTGGTAGCAGACACAGGGGTTGATAATACAGATTGATAGAATAATTTCGGTTGAAGGGGACCTCAGGAGGGCTCTCATCCAACCTCCTAATCAGAACAGGGTCAACATTGAGTTCAGACCAGATTGCACAGGAAAGTAATTCCATAAGACTGTTTTCATGGGGAAAAAGATTTTCCTTATGTCTCTTTGGAGTCAGACCATCCTCTTTGTTGAAAGATGGAAGTAATTTTGCCAGTGTTGCTTTCAGATGTTGCTTTTCTGTATTACTTTGTTGCCCAGTCCTTCATCTTCCCTTATTTCTTCTATATCCATCCTATTTCCTAAATACAATCCCAAACCTGTGATAATCACATCTAGTCTCTGAAGCCAGATCACTCACGTAAAATTGTAAACCAAAACGTTGACGAGAGGATGGTCCACAAGAAACAGCTAGTGTTAGTGCTCTCTGATCTGAAATGGAACCACAGTTAGTGGTGTTCTGCCACAGGTACTTCCCGTGTGAGCTGGTTCAGCTTCTGCCTTCTTTCTGAGCCGCTGTGCTGTCAGTTGCAGGACAGAAACTTGTGTGTATATGTCTATAAATGCTCTTCAGCCTCCACTGAGAAATGGAGTAACAGATCATACGATTACTTCCTTACCCCGATTCAGTTGGATACTGTTCCACAGTCTGGCACTCTGAGATCTTTTCTTCTATAAGGAAGTATTTGGCATCACTTGCTGCCAATGCAAGCTACATTACTGAAAAGAGTAGCTTAACTTTCATTCTGGGGTGGAAATAGAGACGGGGATGTTTCTTCTTCTTTTTAGTCTGTGGCTTCATTGTTAATACAGGATCATTCTTAAAACAGCACTCAATTTTCCTTAACAGCTTTGCGTCCAAAAACCTGTATATGTGAAAAAGGACTGCAGAGGAGGAAGAGATAACATGGGATGGTGAATGGAAAGTCCTGAATACATCCAGCCCTAGATACTTGTCATCTAGCTCTCCAAGATTTGTATCGTCCAAATGGAAGTCGTGGTGTTTGGTGCTGAACCACCTCCTGTCTTATGAGAGGAAGTTTTATTTGCTACAGGAAAATTTTCTACAGCAATGAAATTTAAAGCATGAATTTAGTTTTCTGGTTCTTTTATTGTTATTATCTGCACTGATATTTTTTTCCCCCTTTCTTAATGGAAAATCCAGAGAGGAAGAAACATAGGAATGAGTGAGAACCTCATTGCTAACTGACAACTGTTCCTGCGAAGTGCCAAGAACTTGGGTGAAGCAGGATGGTCATAACAAGAGGTCTTTCAGAGTATTTCTCAAACTTTAATTCCTGAATCCTAGCTGGTTGGTCACAAAGCTCCTGAGTAGAAGGAAGTGTCTGCTTTGTTGCTGATGAAGTAGCCTGTAAATAGTTCTTTGGGAAATATGCTTATTAGAAGAAATATTCTTTACCTCTCTGTGTCTGGGCTGCCAACTGTATATTTTCATGCAATGGCTCTCTCTAGAGTTTGACACCGTTTCTGACATCTGAAGAGGTTCCGCTGGACATGCAGAAGTGTGATGACTGATTTTAGAAAATGTAGATCAGGAAGTGGGTCTATCAAGATTTAATAAATAAGTTTCAGCTGTCACTTGCCT
>VXAA01002999.1:174678-388276 GCA_013399115.1 Anseranas semipalmata | reverse complement strand
TATTTTACTACTACAAAAAGCAAAAAAAGTATTTTTTCTGAAGGACCGTCCACTGGCACTCTACACATTCTCCTGCTACAGAATAATGCTCTTTTCTCCAATTTTGCCTGCGTTTGGTTATGTGAACAAGGAGGCCATACCACTGGACTGCACCAATCAGATCTGCTGCCAGCAACATATCATCCCTTTTCAGAAATGGTAAATGCATTTTAACTAGCAGATGGTAAGGAGTGAACTGCATTTTTAAAACACAAAATACCCTGAATGTGTAGTCATTTAACCAGAAACTCTAACCAAATTACCATGCTGCAGGATTTCTAGCTATGCAAATGTGCTTTTCACTGAAAATTTGTCAGTGGTGACAACCTGTAAATCTCTTATAAGATCTCACAGAACATTCTTCCTTTTTCATTTAGAACATATTCATTGTTTCCAGATAGAACTGAAAGCTCTGAATTGCTTTTATACATGAAACAGAGATATACTATTGTGGCTCCTGATAGAGAATCAAAATGTGCTCCTTCCCTTTCTGTAGTAAGTCAGGAGTGCAGCAGCCTGTATATTTGCTTATGAAATACTTAGTTGTTGTTGGCTAAGCTGTAAAGACCCAGGATAGCAATGCATTTCCTAGATTTCTTTGTATTGATGGAGCAACAAAATGTTTTTTTTATTAAATGCAAAGCACTTCTAAATGTAAAATAGATGTCTATTTCTTTATAATATCAACAGAATTTGTTACAGAATTTAACTATTGGTATTTTTATTAGCATGACAATTGTTCCTGCTAAAAAGTAAAAGATATGAATAAAATACGTTTTCACAAAGCTTGCTTAAGAGCTTTGTTTTCTGTAAATAGCTAGCTGAATGAAAGTACCTTTTGGCCACAAAGGCACTAATTATTAAATTTGTGGGACATCTCCTAATACTAGTGCTTCCTTTCATTGCCAGGATATCTAGAACAGGAAGTGCAACTCTTCACGGTAGGGTGAAATTGGAATAATGCATGCGGCAAGGCTTCTCTCAGGAACTTTGGCAGAGCTTGAATGAATCAGAATAAGCATTGTTGTATTCCAAAACAATAAACTCTTTTTCTGAGTTTTACCCATTCATCAGTGAAGTTAAGCCAACAAAAAACCTAATGTGAGTATATTGTACTTTGTTTAAAGGCTGTTTCCAAACCGCACTGACAAAAGAACCCATCTGTTGTTCTTCAAACTGTCTCCCACAGTGTACTTACCAGTGTAGCTCTGCCAAGAACCAAGTTGTAATTTTTGCTCCAAATCAGATAGCCATTACATAAAACTCCAAAACAAATTGAGGAGGAGCTGAAAGGAACATTATTGGTATGGCTAAGAAGAGATAATAAATATATGTGTTTGGAAGAGGAGAGGCTATAGCAAGTTTTTATTTTTTAAGACTTAAGGCATGGTCACAATTTGTCATACAGGTGGTCTACAGATGAGATGAGGCCTGTTACATTGTCTGTTCTTCTGAGAAAATTGCATTGAATAAGCAGAGAAATGGGTCTGAGGAAACTTTTCATATTTCCTGGCACAGAATAGCATCCTTATTGATCCAGAAAAGGTATGAGGGGGAGAGGATTTTCTGTGCTGATCCCTCTTTTCTGTATCTAATTACAGAGCATCTCAAGTCCTTTGGGATAGACAATGGTTTTCCAACCCTAATGCTGTGAGCTATCTCCAGGTCTTTTAAGTTTTTGCAGAATATTTGGTCAATCTCAAATGGGTTCTGATCAAGGAATCTTCAAAATCTTCAAATCAGAAGTGTTTTAAGGCTGTTCTCTTCCTCTTGCTGCCACTGTTACCTCACCATCAAGCTTTATCTTCAATAGAGAGTAATGGGGATGGATTTTGGAAACTGAATTAACAGGTGGCCTTGTCAAGATGTGTTCATGGTCCACTCCTCATGATCTGTAACTGCAAGAATGGGCAGAAGTAGACGCTTGTACTGTGAGAGAGGTGGCTGATCACTCACAGGGTCACAATTCCCCCTTCTCCGCTTCTCTGCCACCAACACTGCCTCTCCAGTCAGCTGGTAAGTGCAGCCAGTTTTTGCACCTTTTGCTCCCAGAAATCTGTGTGTAGTGCAGCAGGTCTGGCACAGGGAGTGTTGGCTTATACCAGCCTTTCCTAGCAGCAACTTTTGCCCATTCAAGAGATTCCCCACAACTGCCACATTACGGAGAGACCGTGAAGGTCTTTTTGAAATATTTCCAAAAAATGGTTAAGTTGTGGAACATTTTCCTCTGCGGAGTCTCTGGCTGAAAGAAGGGTTTGCCAGCCTACTGCTCTGGGATGACTTGTGTCACCGAGGCAAGGCCTAATGAAGTCCTTGATTTGGTCAGTCATATACAGAAAGTAGCATAATGTTTAGAAAATACTTCATTAATCTCTGTAGTGTAGGAAATGTCAGCATTTGCCTTCCTAATTGGAGCTGAGATGTGATGACCTTTTATATAATGAAAGATAACTGTGTCCTAGTCAGCCCTATATGCTCAAACTACTGGACATTTCCATAGTGAATCGGGGGGAAAATTAAGTTTTATTTCATTTTTCACTTTTTTTTTTTTAACTAACTAGTCACAAGTACATTTGTGTCAGGGAAGCGTTTACAGGAAGGAAAAGAGGAGTAAACATGCAATAAAGAAAATCCCCACAGAGCACTTCAGTCAATGTCAAGTAATGTCAGAATTCCAGCAGAAATAATTCTCAAGCAGCAATAACACATCATTTGACATTGTCAAAAGCATGACAAAGGAAAAAGGAGGATTAATATGAGCTCTGCCTGAATCCTTTAATATAAATTATTAAACTTTAGCCCAGTTCAATTTCTGGGCCATTCAAAACCTTTGAGACATAGTTGCTCACCTTTAGCTGTAGTGACTCGCTTTAAAGGGGTTAGATCAAAATAACAAATGAGTTTGTCCCACAAGGGCAGAGGATAAAGAAATAATCTGTGAGGAAATGCATGTCATGCTGCATGATATTTGATCTTTAAAAAGATACTTTTATCAGACTTCACAGTGGAATCTGAAAACCAGGATGCCTAAGAAGCCCTACAACTTCAGTTTTCCAACTTCTTCCTTTTTGTGGTTTAATCCAGTAGAATTTAAATTCTACTGGTGAGAAGCACCCATATGTGGGCAAGGGAGCAAGCTGTGATGCAGACAGTGTAAAAGGCAGCGTATAAGACATGGAAGCTCCTGTACTGAGTCAGGAGTCATCCTCATTTTGGAGGATGAAACCGAAAGAGCTATGTGAGAAGCTATGTGCAGTTAAACTGAGCTCTTGTAGCTTAGGCTGTCACAACCTGGACATAAATTACACCACCGCATTCTACTTAGTTGATGCTGTTTTCTGTAAGATTTCCTGGTCCTGTAAGACTTGCTGAGCTTTTGCCAGGTCCTGGTGATATGTTGTTCCCCACAGTGCTGTTTAATCCTGTCAGTTCAGGGATGTATGCCAGACTTGTAACATCTACAGGAGTCTGACAGTGCCAGTGGGTGATGGGGTGTTGTGAGACTGGACAGAGTTCTCATATACCAGGCAACACAAGGTCTTTTGTGTCCATAGTGGAATGCCCAGAGATAGGGCTCACTGCCAGTGGTGATGCGAGAATGAGAGCAATGGGTGAGGGAGGTTGAATGTTGAGTCTTTAAACCCTCTTACATTTCTAGGAAAAGCTCCCTGCACAGCCGAAGTCAGGTAAGAGCAAATACGAAGTGCTTTATTAACATCTCAATTCTGGCTTATGCCTTATGAAGCAGATGGAATCTGCTTTACCTTTCATTCAGACAAGGGCTTGTACTCCGCAAAATAGAAGCATTTCAGGGAATTCAGAAGCATTTGTGCTTCTGCTATGGAGTATAGACCAACTGAGAAAGGAGACAAATGGTTATGAAAATTCTGTGAAAATTTTTGTGGTAACAAATTTGTAACAGCCTGTATTTTATCCAGCTTCCAACTTTTGTTTGATCTCCTCCAGGTAGCAGAAATGGGTGGTGAGAGGAGCATCTGCTCCATTTACGTTGTTGATTTCTCTACTCCTACAGTTTGGGAATAGGGAGAAGCTTAAGCTCTTGCAAGATGACTTGTAACTTCAGAGGTTTTTGTGGGACAATTGTATTCCATCAGCCTAAAGAGACCAGCAATGGAGAAGTCTCGATCCAAAATTCCTTCCCCCAGCTACTTCTATCATGCAGCTAGTCTGCTTTTTCTGGTCCAGAATCCATGATATACCTTGAAGCAGTGGGCCACTGCACTTGGTGGCGATACATGATCACTGAGCGGGTAGAAATAGCTCTTTGTTGCTCTTTGCCTGTAACTGATCTTTGGTATTTTATAGAAGGCCTAATGAGAGCATCACTGAAGCAGCTGTGGGCAGTCACAAGTCTAGGAGGAGATGCTGAGCTCTCAGTCACATCTCTTCTAAACACAGCACAAGACCTTGTGGCTCTTGTTTTGGGCAGTGGCTGTTACTACCCTCTCAGTGTCTCCTTGGTTGTTTCAGCACCCACATGTTCTCCTCACATCTCTGTGTCACACTGTTAGCCAGATATCTGGAAGCAGTGCCCAGAACACCTCTGCCGTTCAGGGTCAGCAGCTGCTCACCAGGTAGTGGACATCTGGAATACTTGCAGGGAGGCTGACAGCATCATGAGCTGCTTGCAACCGGTCAGCCCTGACCTCTTGGTATCTGCTTTGCCAGCCCTCGCTGCTGGGTGCAGCTCTATACTGGCTGGGGAATACAACAAGTGGCTCGAGTCCAAACCAACACTGGTGTGAGCAGCCACTGTGTATGGGTGTCATAGGCTGGCCTCCATGTTCTGGGGCTGCTGCTACAGGAGGCTGAGTTGTAACGGGAGCAGCTCTCCTGGTAGGGTGCACTGAAGTAGCTGAATCTCTTCCAATATTCTTCTTCGAATGCTGAGGTTCTGATATTCAGAGCAGAAGGAGGAGGGCTCCTGGCTCAGTGGTCTCTTTGCCCATTTCTGTGACTGTTTGCTTGTTTGCTGAGAAATGACTTACAGCCCATGTGAGACACAAACATCCCTTTATCACACAGCTTGTATCACCCTAATGGAATTCTGTCAGCTGAGGATAAAATGTGGACTAAAAAAGCAATTATAGAGTGAATCTCCTAGCTGCAGGAAGAGCTGAGAGATGGGGACAGAGTGCCCATCTGGAGTAATTTCCTGTCTGACTGGCCTCTAAATCTTGCTGGGAAGAGATCAATTTTCCACCCTTGTCTAACAGCATCAGCTCCACTCACCCTGGTTCAGGACCCTATGAAGTGCTGCAATGTTGAGATCTAGGCATAAAAGGAAACACTTGCAAACTGCGACTACTTTCGTACTGACCTAGAAATTACTGGAAAAGGGGGGAAAAAAGGCTACAGACCTTTTGTCTGATGGCACTCTAGTGATCCCTTGCTTAGCTCCCAGCTGAAGGAGAGGACAGACCATCCCAGTGATCAGCAGGGTGGGAGTTTCCTGCTCCAGACTATTGCTTCCATCATGCTCAGTCCTACACCTACAGTTCATTGCTTTGGCTCTAATTCGGAGAGAAAAACTACCACCTCATGATTTACTAGCAGCCTTCCCCAGGTATGCTGTTTTTTCTGGAAGGTCCCAATTATACAGTGAGACCACAGTGAAGTTCCTGCCTTTAGCTTCTGACTCCCTCAAGGTCTATTTGGTGTGACTAAAATCAATTTGGTTTGTAAATCCTTAGTGTGTGTCTCTGCTTTATTGCTCACTGGACTTCCAAACATGTCAGCATGCATAGGTTTTGTGTGGTTTTCCCAAGAGAACAGAGGTTCTGGGGAACCTTAAACCTAAGGACGGATCTTTGACATGCAATTAACTTGCTCTCAGTTTTTTCCTCTTACTTATATGTGATCTGTTGTTTCAGATGTTGTTTCAGTTGCCTGTGTCCCCCAGCTGACATAGATCTAACTGGAAAAAAAAAAAAAAGACGTTTTCTGGTGGTTTTTGAAAGTTCAGCAGTGCTAAAGAGAACTTTATTTCAAGTTTTGTATCTGGACACTGCATTTCAGAGCCATTGTAAGGGCCAGGAGGAACCTGGTACTCAACTGCATCAACTTCCATCCTGCCTCCTGAGGGTGTGAGCCCTGCTGAGTCTTATAGGCTGAACTGATCTCCAAATTGTAGAGAACACTTGCATGGAAAGCAAGTGTGATAGGCATAAGGATGGGGGACTACAGAAGAAGCTGCTCTGGCTGGGAAGGTTTTTTAGGGAAATGACTGTTCACTTAAGAGGAGCATTGCATTTGGGAGAAGAGATGGTCCTTGCAGTAAAGATAGTGAACTGAGAGCAGTTGAGCCATTTTATCTTCTTCACCAAGATTTCTCTTCTACTTGATAGCAGCATAAGGTGGCAGCCAGTACAGACCTTTCTGTCTGTAACAAGCTGGGGAAAGAACTTTCATCTTGAGCAAGAAGTGTGCTCAAAGAGGACGAGGACTGAGGCAGCACCAGCACAGCAGCTTTACACAGTATACGGAGTGTTTGGCAGGAAAATGAGTCAGCCAGCACACTGAACTGAGATGAGACGTTGATGACTGTCATCCCCGCTTGCTTACAAGAGTGGCTTAGCAAGTGTAAAATACTGATGCTGGTACTGCTTGTTATTTATGGCTCCGTGCTCCTCTTCATCAGATTTTCCTGGCCTCTTTCTGCAAGTACACACTTTTTTTTTCTTTTTTTTTTTTAAACCTTACAAAAGGCAATTAGTTCCCCTTTCTTGAAATCGTTAACATTAGATGATTATCTTTTGCCATGCTGGACCTTCTGATTGTCTCAGACATGACTTTTAAGATGTAGATTGTCAGCAGCTCATGGGAAGGAGGGGTAACATGGCAATCTGCAAATCTGGCCTGGGGATGGGACCAGAGGATTTGGTTGTTCATTAGCTCTTTCAACACAGGGTAAGACTCAGGTTTGAAATGTGGAAGAGTTAGCTCTTTATGTAGCAGGTAGTTGGGGATGCCTTTAGCAAAAGATGCTAACTGGTGCTAGAAGCTAACTCAGCTTCATGGGGAGACCCAACAAAAAGAAATCTGGAATCACTAAATGCATAAAAGCTTCTGGCTTAGATAGTCCCTGAGCCTGTATATTTGAAGGTAGGAAGAGCCTTAGTAGGAAATATCATGTGTGCTTCTTAATTCTTGTGTTTTCTTTTAAACATCTGACTTAGAGGCATGATACTGGGCAAGGTGGAGTCTGTCTGACCCAGTGTAACACATTCTTACCATTAGGGCATTGGGTAGGAGTTCCCCTGCCTATGAATGTATCTGGTGTTTCAGACAGAAAGCACTCAGTGAAGGTGCACGTAGCTGTGCTTAGTACACTTAGGGTTACAGAGGGGAGTTTCATGGTAAGAGTTAGTAATTGTGTGGGAAGAGGCTGGAGGAATGCTGAAGTAGTTTTTAATGCGCCTTTGCTTTAGGAGTATTTCTGCTTGATGGGAGAAAGACACATTACCTGATAATAGCTGAGCTTCCCTGACTTAGTGTGCTTTTAGAAAAGCTGATCCTATGATGCTACTCCAAGTTTGACCAGTGTCCAGGGACCCAGTCACACCACGGAGCATCCCTGTCTGAAAGTGCAGAATCGGCTGTAGTGTGCTTTTGCCAATGCTTTCGTGATTTGCATGCCTCTTCTTTGAATCTTCTGTTCTTGATTTGTTGACTTTAAAACTGAACATAATCTGTTGTGGACGCTACTGCCATGTAATAAACAGTATAACTGTTCTCTTAGCTGAGTTTTCCCCATTTATGCACTGAAGACTAAAATGAGACAATGATCAACAGGGGACTCATGTTCAGCCAGCTGCCTGCTATTGCACCATTAAAACTTTATCGGAGCCACTCCAATTTCAAGATATAGTCCCTTGTTTCCATCCCGCATCTTCGACTGTTACAAATCTTCTTCTATATGTAGTCATATTGACATTCCCTGTTTGTTGGTGCAAAGCTCTCTATGCAAACAGTGTAGGCAGAATCTTATCTCTGTAGGATTCACAAATACATATAAATTATGAAATTTGCCATGTATTCATTTTTAATCCATTTAATATGGGTTATGTTGAATGTAAGACCTTTTATCTGATTGCATAGTTGCAACAGAGTATTTTTGTTAATCCAAAATATTTCAGAGAGAGATTTTTGAGGATTTAAGGAATTTGCACAAAAAAATTAATTCAAAATATATGAATTCATTCAACAGGTACACTCCTGAAAGTCTACACATGGTCTTAGAATTGGCACAAAACCCAAGCTTTTGGAAAAGCAAAGCAAAGCTGAAGTCAGATATGATAGCATCACAAAATCAGAGTAATTCAGGCTGTGAGGGACCTCAGGAAGTCCCCAGTCCAATCTACTACTCAAAACGGGGACAGGTAGGGGGTCAGACCAGGTTGCACAGGACTGCATCCAGTTTGGTCTGGAAACCTCTAGGGATGGAGACTGCACAACCCCTCCAGGCAGCCTGCTTTAACACTTGACTACTGATAGTGATTTTTTTTTCCTTTGACATGTGATAATCCATACTTTCTCCCACTAATTAAAGGCCTAGGTCAGCACGGATAAGACGTGTGGCATTGCAGAAAGGTCATCTCTTCTGTCATCATCTAGCTGTATAATATAAATTTGGTCTCCCAACTGCAACTTTAGATTTGCAGATTGGCAGAAGTCTTATGATCTACCTCTCTCCCAGTCTGCTGGAGTCGCTGCTAAAAAGAAAGTTAAGTAGCAAAGCTCCCTGAAATGGTATAAGCCTGAACAGTGGTAAAAACTAATCTCCAACAAATGTCAGTTCTGGCTTGTTTCCAAAAGAATGTTTTGGGATAGCTTGTTATATACTGGAAATTATTTGGTAGGGATTAGTTGGTGAACAGATGAATCAAACTGACATTTCCATTACCAACAGGAGATCTATCTGTGGTCAGAATTCATGGAGAAGGATGCGGGATGGTAGTAAGACTATTCATTATGTTTAATATTGTCAGAGAAATGAAATAGCTCCTATTATTCATCTCTCTGGGATGGTAATGTATCTGAATATTAATACAAAATGGGAATCTGATCAAAACCCACTGACCCAGCAAGACATTGATATGTATTTTAATCACTCTCTTTAGGACATTGAGAAAATGTACTCTTCACAATAAATTTGCAAGAAGCTAAGATCTGCATTTCTCAGTGTAGTACTTCGGTAAATCAGTGCATCTCCTGCCCTTGTATCCAAAGTCCTTCAGGATCTCCCAGTGTCACTGTTTTTCCTGTTGGGGTAGCATTAAGGCCTTAGGGGGATCTGCACCTTTGTGATCTGCTCATGGTTAGAGAAGAGGTTGGATTTGATTATTTATTTTTCTCCTCATGTGCCATGCTCAGACTAAACCTAACAAGGGCTATTCAAGTGGACACAGGGTGGAGTTCCAGCCTTCTCCACTTTTTGCCGGGTCAGAGTGGAGGCAGAAGCTGGGACTGGCGCCTTGCTAGCATAGCAGGCTACATGAAGTACGTAACGTGCTCAAGTCTTCCTTTTGTAGAAGTTTGAGGTTTATACTACAGAGAGAAAACTGCTTTTCTAGTTGAGCTGCAAATTCAAGTGCAACATCCAGCCATTCTCTCCAGTGTCCTGCCTGGAGTCCACTTGCTTTCCACATTGTCTGTTTCTCTTCTGTAGCCTTCCTACTAGTTGGACACGTGTCTGCCTGTCGCACTCCAAGGGGGGAGAAGCCCATAGGGGAAGGATCCGGCTCATAGTGAAAGAGTAACCAACATATGAATGTAAGAAATGGAAGAGAGTCTCCAGAGACAGTTTCACCTTGGGAAACAATGATTGTAGATTTTAATGTGAAAATTGCTAAAGTCAACTAGAATTGGAGTGTGCAAAAGGAGTTAGGTATATAAATATATAAAGGTATATAAATGAATAGAGAATACATAAGGAGAAGCAGCATTTCATGTAGGAAGAAGGGAGGAGGGATTAATGGTAATTAATGGTACTGCCCAAGAACTGTGACTCATATTTCAATAAAGGTGGTGCTGATAATGAATATAAAAAAAGTTGACATTTCCTAAAACTAGTTCTGCTGTATTTTAAGTCATAAACCAGAAGGGCTGGTAGACTTATTTTGCAGAAAGCATTCACATTATGCAGTGGTATTATTATTAACAGAATGAAGGGGTAAGCATGAGGTCATAAAATGTATGATTTAATGACTGAATTTGACTGTAATTATGCATTAGAAATATTCATGAGAAGTCTGAAAAATGAATCAGCAGTGCGTGATCTAACCATAGTAAAGGGTCCTCCAAAACAGTGCCACAGAAACTTTGCCATTTATCTTCTTTATTCACTGAAGCAGATGTAAATTAAGTTTCTACAGCCTGATTAGCCTGAGGAGGGCTCCTATCCTGATGATCTCCCAGTGCAGTGCTTCTGGGAGAATAAAACTCCTCAGGCTTTCATGTAGTGGATCTGATCTGCAAGTGGATCTGACTCCAATACAGGTTGGTTGTATAGCTGTTTTTGTTTGTTTGTTTATTAATGATGTTTATGGTATTGCAATGGTTTAGTTTTTGCAGCACAACTTTTATTATTTAGTTTCTTACTTATTCTTACTAGAATTCTGTCTGATCAGAGGAGTTCGACCAGTTGACCTCCAGGGGTCAACTGGAGGCCTAAATTATTCTGTGATTCTCTCAACAGTCTAGATCAGGACCCTCTGTTTAGCATAACTTATCTGCTGTAGAATCTGTTCTGCCAGCTGAACCCTACTGAGCCCCAGCGTGGTGAATATTAATAGCTTGCTTAATTAACTCAATCAATCACTGCAAACTATAGATCGCCTGAGGCTGAGAGAAATATTCATGTCCTCACACTTCTGACTGGGCATCTGCTCCTAGAGATGACACAGGGGAAGACAGACTTCTGGTCTAACCTGTGCGGTGGCTCTTAGGTCCTCAGGTTACATACAGGGATGAATACATAACAGTCAGTGCGTGTTACTTGAATAAGTGCAATACTAATGAATCTATGGATCTGGGTATGACTGGAGAGTAGCAAATGTAATGCCTAAGGTTAAGAAAGGAAAGAAAAATGATTTGGTTCAGTATTGGCTCTTCAGACTTGAAAGTATGTATTAAAGGAAAAAAAAATAATTTTATATAGTTTAATGGAGAAGAGGATGGAATGCAACATGGATTTATGGGCTGATTTTTCCCTGTGTGTCTGATTGCCTCCTCTGTCTGTCTGTACAGGTGAAGGTGATAATGTTTTGGAGAGAAGGCTTATTTAGGCTAAGGAGCAATTGTAGGCACAGTGCAAATCAGTGTGAATTGTCCAAGAAGAACAATGCATGAATCTTTTTTACCTGTCAGAGTAGTGGGACTGTGTAATTGCTTTTCTGTCTGGGTACTAGGCAGCAAGACCTAAAGTCTTTAGACAGAGCATGCTTGTAACAGGACACATTTCTGGCAAGAGCAGGGTGCCAAAAGTGGAAGCCAAAAATTGCTTTCAGGCCCATGCATTTAAGATACTGCTGTCTTACTTTTATTATGCTGACTCAATTTTGTTACCCTCCAAAGAGAAGGGCTCTTTCTGCAGGTATTCAACCCTCACCCTTCTGTTGGGTTAGGAATGGCTGGCTAGAGAGAAAATGAACTGGGCACTGAGAATCTCTTCAGAAGCATGGGAATAGAGCTGTGTTTCCCCAGCAAACTTGGATAAGCAAAACCAGCGACTGTGTCTCTATCCAGTCAAACTTAGGGAAGCAAACCTAGCAAGGAAAGCTAATGCTTATACAAGAATGAGAGGACGTGGTAATGCCCAGGAGTACAAACAACAGGAAGCACTCTGGAAAATCAGCTCCCTGTGAAAAAATCAGGGGAGGTGGCTCAAGTCCTGCAGCTGGTCACACAGGTGCCAGATGATGTAGCAACTGGAAGAACAAACCATTCTCACAGAGGCCGAGCTGCCTTAAAGGTGCAAATGCAGCAGGTGAAAAGGAACAAGCAAGGAGTCTGTAAAGGACAAAAGTAGTTGATATACCCTGTTGCTTTTTTCAAAGGTTCCCTGCAGCTGGTCACTTGGGCTACTACTGCAGGTAAACCACTGGGGACAGACTGCAGGACTCAGAAGCTGTGGATGCAGGTGACTCTCTTCATCAGCAAAGTAGGAACTAATACAGCAGATGATATTTCTGCACAGCAAAAGAATGTGAGTTAGAGGAAATGAGTGCCCACGGCTCTGTGTCATTGAGAAAATGGAGCACGTGCCAGTGATTATCCCACAGGAACATGGAGATGCAAATCTCCGGGAGGGAGGTCCCCGCTCTGTGCTCAAAGGAACAAGAAACATGATAAATTCTAGTTGGAATGTGAAAAAATAGGGGAAAAAGGGGGGGAGGGTGAGAAAATATGTTTGGAAGATCTGGCAAGACTAGCCAGCTCTAGTTGGATCCAATCCACTACAACAGCTGGAAGCCATCGGGGTAAAAGACCTAGCACAGATCTCTAAAATGGGCAGAAGTGATTCCTACCACAACAGCTCCAGAGGAGGAAGGACACTGGAACCTGAAAGGGACCCAGAACTGACAGTATCTGACAGATCTGGCCTTGATGATGCAAAGGTAACACAAATAATTCATAGGCCCATGCAGGACCTTGTTACTAACAGACATGAGGAGATCATTTGGGTATACTCTCTGGCCTCATGAACATGGCAGGCCACAGAGCCTGTTCTTTTAGGATCGGCTGTATTAAGGTTTTACAGGCAGGAAGGGCAGGCAATACAACGTATGACAATTGATATTGCTGATACCTACATTGTACTTTCCTCAGTCTGTGTCCGCTGGAGACTGTGGAAAACTCTGAAGGGAACCCCCTGAAGGAGTTGGGCGCCTGCTCTGTCACAGAAAAGCATGTCTGGAGCGGTGCCTGTGCGAGTTCTGTGAGTGAAGGGCCTACTTCCAGCCTATCAAAACAAAAGGGACACATTTTCCTACATAAAAGAGCCATGAAAGCAGAACATAAGTGCTTGCAGAAGGACATGCTTGTGTGAGACGCAAACATCCTCTCCCTGTGCACAGAGCCTTCCAGACAATTTGTCGTAATCCACCGCGGTGCTCGCTGGGCTGCGTAGCTCTCAGAGCACTGCATTTCCAGAGCCCCCATCCATTCTCTGCTTGCCTCTGTGCCCACCCGTGTCAGGGGAAGCATCCTTTTCCCAGTCCCCTGCTTTGGTGTTGTGTCTGCCCCAAGGAAATATGCTGTGTATAGCCCTGTGTATTCTCGTAGCCACCTGGTAGTTTGCCAGTTGTGACTGTTGGTCTTAGGTATAGCGTGGTACAGACAGCCTGAATGGGCAACGGGTTGTGCTGGGTCAGCTTGGAAGTAAAATAAATTGCTAATAACAAGGAGCTTAAAAAAGAATCTCTTCATAAACCCAACAGTGAACAGTATAGATACGCCATGCTGAAAGACAGGTAGTATCTGTCATACAAATGTCAGAACAACCCCAGAGTCCTTATGTAGAAGAGCCTAGAAAGTGCAGTGTGTGTCTTTGGAGCGTGCTGCCCCCTCCCATCCTCCAAAGACATCTGGAGCTGTGGTGAAGGTAAGAATGATTGGCTTTTATTATTATTATTATTATTATTATTATTATTATTATTATTATTATTACTATCTTTAAAGAAAAACAACCTTTTTTTCTTTTTTCTTTTATTTTTCTCCTTTTCCCGGTTGTTTTTGGAATAACATTAAGAAGAGGATTATATCCTGTGGCCCAGCACAGGGAAAGATACGCTGAGCTGACAGGTTACCTTTTGCTCATCCTGCAGGCAGGCCCGGCAGGCAGCAGCAGCAGTGTGCAGGAAGGACAAGTTCTGTTTTTTGATGTGTTTGTCACATTGGAATCAGGGAAATGACTGTTTCTGGGATGTGTTAATGACTCTCTGAAAGGGAGTGATGAACATGTAGGAAAGGGTAACAGCATCTTCCATCGGTACTGAGCAAAATGGCACAAGGACATCCCTCCACCCTCACCAGCTCTTTCCAAAACTGGCTGCAGCTCCAGCCCTGTCAGTGGCTGGCAGCGGGAGCCTGGAGCCATGCAAGCATCTCCTGCTCTGTGAGCAGAACCTGATGGACAGACCGTTGTTCATCCATTACACTTGGCTGGGTCCTGGGTGGGGAAGGAGGAGTTCCAGGGCCATTTTCCTCTGTATCCTCCATGACCTGCAGCCTCCTTTCCTCAGGGCAGGCTCCATAGCCATGATCATATTGTGGGGCCTTTGCACGGGGCCAGCCTTTCAGCTCTGTGGCATGATCACCAAGGAAAACCATGTCCTTGACAAACAAGCATGTCACCTTCTGGGCCCTTGATGCTGTCTGTCTCTATTCTGCGTGATCCAGGCCCTGTTAATGTGGCCTGTCTGAAATTTCCTGCCCTCGGTGAGTAGGGGCTCTACTTCTCTGCAGCTCAGTCAAGGGGTGGGTCTCATGCCTGTGATCCTGCAGAGGGGTCCTTCCCTCCTGGAGGTGGATTCCTTCATCTGGGAAGTCAAAGAATCAGTTCTGGTATACTGTCCTAAAACCAGTTTTCTCTCTTTTCCCGTGGTTCACCCAGTCTGACTTCCAGGTGTTGTCCATTGCAGCAGGGAGCCTCAAGCCACCCACAGCAGTTGTGTGTAGGAATTACGTTGGCAACAGAATCTAAAGCTGTCTTCTATTTTGCAGTCAGACCTACTTCAGAAACTAACAGGTAGAATGTGGCTCCTAAACAAGTCACTTTTATTTGAGGGAACTGTCATGGTTTTGGCTGGTATAGAGTTAATTTTCTCCATAGAGGCTCTGGAGTACATGTGCTCTCTCTCTCCCAGTCAAGGCTGTGCAACTCAGATCTGAGACAGCTTTTCCAACACATGAATTGCTGTTCATACACAGTGATGAATGTCAGTGTTGTTATATTGCACGTTTGGAATTATGGAAGCAGAAGAGCTTGACTGCAATCAAGCAGCACTTGTCCCTAAATGTCACTGCTCACCAGAAGTACACGATCTCACACAGATGTGTACTGTCATACATAAAACACAAGGTCATGGGCTTGTGCCATAGATGCTAGATTGTTATGTGGTGAGGTGGCATGGGTAGCCAGCACTGAGCAGGGAAGACATGCACCAGAGAAGCATCATTGTCATGTAAAGACAAAACATAGTTGTTAACGTACGTGAACTGTTCTGTCAGTTCATTTATTAGAAGATGAGAAAGACAGAGGTCGCAGGCTCCTACCTTTACCTGTTTCGCTGGTGGATTGTTATCTCCATCAAGCCTGAACTGATTTAGGGACTTTGGCACACTTTTATGTCCTGGCCTCCAGTTATCTCGAGTGGAGACCTGTTTGGGTGCACTGTGGCTGGTGACCTGTGTGCCCTGGTTTTCTTCCCATATAACCCAGGTCACAGATGGGCAGAGGAGGGTGGTTTGCTGCATGCCCAGGTTCCATCCCATTGTGTATTCAAGTTATAATTGTTGATTGATGTGCAAAGTATTTTAGACCAAAAAAAAAATAAAAAAAAGGCCAGGCACAATTTTCTAACAAGTAATGTCATTTAATGAATGATATACTCTAGAAAATAGAAACTACCCAGATGCTGGTTGATAGGTCTGTTTGGGGTTGGGGGAAGGCCCTTGCTTGAACACACAATGCCTTGTTTCAATTCTTTTGGCAGCATTTGTAGTAGCTGGAAACAAGGAAACATCCATATATTGAAAGAGACACTAAGGGGAAATTTTTTTTCTAAATTGTGGTAAGTATGCAGAATGTCTTCCCACCCTGTCTCATCAGGTGACGTGAAGGGCTCAGAGCTCACCAAGATGTTTACAGATGATTCATACCTAGAAGGGATAGACTCAACCAACTGTACGTACCATAGTTCAGTGCTCAAAAATCATCAGAGACTTCTCACTTTGCAGAAGATTTTGTGAACTCTGGTGTTACTGCGCTTCTTTCTGAGTGCTTTTCTGCACGTGTTGTGTCTCTTCCCTCAAGGTCTGGCTGCTAATTCCAGGGAATATGCTTTTCAGAATGTCACAATACACTGTGTACAACTCTGGGTCTATTTTGGGCTTGGGCAGAGGTCTTGCGTTGCTTGCCTGTTCAGTGACCGAGTGCTGTAGCAAGTACACATCGCTGAAGAGTGCAGTTAGGATCTTGTGTGCAGCTTTGTAAGGATCATCTTCAGACTGCACCATTGCCTTGAGCTCTGTCAGGGTGTAGCCGTTGTAACGCTTGCTGTCTTCTGCCAGGGGCTGCACTGTCTCACCAATGTGTCTCACTTTCCACTTCAAGCATTTCAATTCTTCTTTTACATCTTCTAGTTCTTTCTCCATGGCTTGGAATTCCTCTGTGGTTACAAATCTCCTGCCAAGAAAAGAAGTGGCAGACAGTGTGGAATTCAGTGGGTAAAATCAGTCCAGCTTGCATGGGATCTAACCACAGAACCTGAGGTTTGGGAAGGGAGATACCTGCCGTGTCACTGCTGCTGTGACTGGGAGGCTCTTCCAGAGCCCGATCATGCTATCGCTCCCTACAATGACCTGGAAGGAGGTGGCAGCGAGGAGGGTGTCAGTCTCTTTTCTCAGGTGACAAGTGATAAGAAATGGCCTCAAGTTGCACCGGGGGAGGTTTAGATTGGATATCAGGAAGAATTTCTTCACAGAAAGAGCAGTTAGGCTTTGGAACGGGCTGCCCAGGGAAGTTGTGGAGTCCCCGTCCATGGAGATGACATAGGGATGTGGAGCTTAGGGACATGGTTTAGTGGTGGACGTGTAGTGCTAGGTGGATGGCTGGATTTGATGAACTTAAGGGTCTTTTCCAACCTAAGTGAGTCTATGTTTCTGTTAGCCAAGAGGCTTTTTCCAGTGCCCAGTCAGACTGTGTTTGTGGCCTTTTTGCCTTTATGCCAGTATTGGCATTTAGTTTAAACTCTCTTCCCTCCCCAGGGTTTTACACTTCTATTCTAATCCAAATGTTATGATGTTTGAATATGGGGCACTCGTGTCACTTGAAGTGGGAACATCATTCAGTAAGATTCACCTTGAAGACCAAAACTAAATGGCAACTGTATTAGCACTTTAGAGGATAAAGGAGGAATGACAGTGGGGGTTGAGCTGTACCATGACAGTTTTGCTTCCCCGGTGGCTGTGACTGGTATAGGGAGATAGAGGGTTTCTTGTCTGAAAGGAAATGAGGCCACATTTAAACAGCCCTGTTCAAGGAGCTGAGGTTGACAACCTGGCCCAGGCATGGTCTGTATTCAGGTCCAGCTAGCTAAAAAAAAGGGATGGAAAATACAGTGTTTTTGCAGGGTTTAGTGAGAGCATAGGGTAGTTACAGGAAAACAAACACTGGAAACATTTAAATCGTAAAAGATATTTAAATTGTTTATAAGGGGCTCTTAATAATTGTGTATCATCTGTACCAAGTCGAGTCATTTGAGGACTTAAACGCGTGTATGATCTGGATACATACCTTTCATGATCAGGATCTTCCAGATCTGATTCAAACCCCTTTCCCATAGTTCTGAATCCAGTTTTAGAAGAGCCAGGAGATTGGGAACTATCTTCAGGAGTCATTGTTGCTGGAGGCCTTGTGCTTTTCCTGATTGGGGTCAGTGGGTAATCTGATGCTGAAGCTTCTAAGCTGTGTGCTGTGTGAGGACAAAAGGTATAGAAGGAAGTAGCATTGATCCCTGGACTGACTGGAGAGGAGTCAGAGTATTGCTGAGGCTTGGCTGAGCTGGGTGTTAGACTGAGCCTGGGGCTGGCTGGGCAAGATGCTGGAATAGTCCTTGCACCAAGTGGGCTGGAACATGATATTGCTAAATTTTTATTTCTTTGCTCAAATGGTCGAGGGCTTGGTGATTCTCCTGGGGCCAGTCTAGTGATGGAGACAATGTCCAGCTGGGTTTGATCCTGAACCATGGAGATCTGGCTGGTCGGTTCTGATGAAAGTGAAGAGCTGCTTGATATGTTGCTGGAAGAGCTTGATGTAGCAGATGGGGGTATTTTCAGAGCATTATGGTCACTCCTGTTCCTCTGCGTGCTAGTGACATTTAGAGCTGGGTGTTGTGAAGCCCTGAGGAAAGACAAACACACACTTTTTCCTCTGGACTGGGCTAATTGCTTATAGAACAATTTTAGTTCTATTCTGGGATGATTTTAAGCCTATTTCCCATAGCTGCATTTGCCCATAGCCTGATTTGCTTCTCATGGCTGTATAAAATCCTCTGCTTCTGAAGACCAAGTGCAAAGTATTTGAGAATAAGGCACACAAATTCAGGACCAGTTCCTCCCTGGTGCCAGCTAAGCTATCATCAGCTGTCATCAGAGTAATCACTGGCACATCAGTGTTCTCCTTTTCAAAGTCATAGAGCTCTGCGAGAAACAAGGATTAGGTATTGGGAAAGGATAGGAAAGGCAGAAAGTTACTGGCATATTGATTGTGACAAATTCCAGTAAGAATGCAAGAGGATAAAACCCAACTTGCAGGTTGCCTCAGCACCTGCCCTTGATAGTCCCTGTGAAGTGTGAAGCCCAGCCTTCACCTTGCACCCATATGCTTTGGTCTCCTGGTAGCTCTGCATGGTTGCCCAGTGAATCATGGGATGAATAAACAGGAAAGATAAAAATAGAAGAACTGCACAGAATGACATCATTGTTCCTGTAGTGACATTATAGGACATTTCTTTTATACAGCTCAGAGTGCTATGGACTTCTCTTTCCACCCTAAGCTGTAAACTGTGCACAGGGCTGAGCAGCTCTTTTAGGTGACTGGAAATGCCAATTGCACGGCTTTCCAGACTGCCTCTCCTGAATACTGTTTTCTGTACTTCTCTCCTGGCTGCTGCCAGGAAGGAGAGATCCCAATGCTTTTTTTTCTGTAGCTAAATTTTACTTAGTTTGGCAAGACTGATGGCAAGAGAGGAAGAGGTACCGGTGCAGACTGGAATTGTTCTCATGGATAGTGAATGCAGCTAGAAAAGCCTTGACCTCGATGGGGAACATGAGCATATTCACTGTGCAGATCATGATTCATAACTTCTGACAGCCAAAGGACATGACGAACTTCTGTAGTAATACCAGTGACCACCTGAGCCCTCTTGTGCATCTGGTACGTTCGTGTTCCTCTTGTGGTGGAAGGTGGCAGAAAATCCTGGTCTCGGTGTGTTATATGGGATCTAGTCCTGTTCTGTCGGTACCAGTGGCTTGAATTAACTACATGGTCACTTCTCCAACTGCCTGCACCTTTCTCAGTGTTGGATACAATTAAAGCCCCATTTTAAGACCCTGAAGAGCAATCCTCACACCTATTGGCTTCAACAGCAACAGGGCTACTGAAACATTTAAGACCTTTGCTAGATCACAGCATAATTATCAAGTTTAAATTAAATTTAGCATTTGTATAATTAGAAGAGCAGATGGTAACAGAGCTACTGAATAAAATCAGAGTCAAAAAAGGCAGCATAGTATGAGTTCTGCATCAGGCAGGAGAGAAAACAGGACCATGCGTGTCAGGGGGAGCATCCTTCCCTACAAGTCCTTGCTTTCGAAAACTGACTGAACAGGGGCTGGGAAGGCATTTCCAATGCAGTAATTAAAGATGCTACAGAGCTGGATCTAAGGTGCAAAAAGGAGAGGAGCATGGTGGTGCAACAGGCTCCCTACCCACAGGGGGACAGACCTCATCCAGTGGAGCAGAGCTCGGGAGAGAGCAGTTTGAACCCCTGCTGCACTTCACTGCCAATTCAGAGGTCAAAGGAGAACGTGACATGTTCAAGGCCAAGGCGCTAGGGTAAAGCTGTGTGTAGTTGTGGCAGGTTTGGAAAGCTCTAACTGGGTCACAGTTTGTCAAGAAAGGCAAAGCCTTGGTGTAGCTGGAAGAAAGGCGAATTTGGGGGAGCATGGATGCTTTTGCAGGTTCCCTGCTCCCCATCCCACCCCTTGACAAAAGGCTTCTGTTTGCTTATATTAAATGTTCTTTGGTTGTCTGATGCAGCATTTTTTTCTGGGGTTAAGTCCTGCCCACACACTATGTGGGGCTTAAATGGGCTGGAACCCTTATCAGAGATGCCTTAGCCAATGGCCTAGGACTGTAACCAGTCCTGGGATCTTGCCATTACTTAGGCATCATCAGCAATGGTGTTGTTACTTTTTACAAAAAAATTACACCTTTAGTGAAATGGAGAAATCATCATCTTTTCCCGTTCTTGCTAATGATATGCCATTGTAAACAGGCAGAAACTTCAAACAGCTTCAAAATGCTGTCTTCTCCAAACCAAATGTGAAATGAAGACTTTCCAGCTTCAGAGGTGGGTTCCAAGACTTAGTCCTCTTTTCTCATTGTAACAAGTGTCTTTTCTTCTGAGACAGCCCAACATATCACTACATGTTCCTTACTAATACATGAACACATTTTACAAGTGCTGTAATAGATAAGCATAATTCCTAAAATTGGCCGCCTTTTACCAATTTCTAAACTTGGGATGTATTTGTTATTTAAATTAAAGCATTGTTAGTAGAAAGACTTCCTTGAACAAATTCTCTTAAGGGCAGTGTTACAGAGAATATTTTAATTTTGGCCTTCAGTATTCAGGTGTTCTGACAGAATTTATGTCTCAGTCCTTAAACAGCTATCCAGGGATCTGAAAAATCTTAGAAAAGCTTTTATACAGAAGCTCAAAAAAATAAAGCTTTATCAGGTGCTTTCGAAGAAGACTAGATTTTTCTATACTAGTCTGCTGTTCATTTTCTGAAGGGGCTTAGGAAGATACCTCTTATGATCTTCTAACTTTGGAGTTAATACTTTCATGCTTTATTCAACTGAAAACATCTGCAGCTGGAATGCAATATGATACATGGCAACTCTGACAATGATATGGGTTCAAAGGGTAATTCCAGCCATTTTGCAGAATAAACTCCAGGTCAGATTTTTCAAATCTGTTGACTCATGGCTTTGATTCAGGTCACTGAAGATGCTTTGCTTTCTTTACTACAAAACCCCATCATCAAAAAATACCTTTGGCTGTGGAAAAGTGGAGGAAACTTGTTCTGACAATAGCAAAACTCTTTTTAAGAAAACTGAAATAAAGCTACGTTCTGCAACTTTTTATATGTGCACACACACACACATATATATATTTGTCCTGAACTATCTTGTAGTGTAAGACTATCTGAACATTAAATGAACAATAATCCCTGCCTACATTCTGGGAGAAATATAATATGCACAGTAGCTGAAATGCTATTTGGGTGCATATACAATCTGAAATACTTCATCTCATATCTTTAGCAGTGTTGGACAGGGCTGGTGTTTGTTTTATTTTCTTTTTCATAAGTCCAGGATTATCTGTAGGAAATGGCACATTTATGGGAAGATGGCATTTAAAAGAGTGTGACAGAAAATCAGTTTCTTAACTAATCTCATTGAAATTTCTACAATAAACTTCCCAATTCACCAGTGCACTGGAAGAAAGAACCAGTATTATAAACTATCACTTTGTTTTACTTTTGCATCCTTCAGTTTTCACTGGCCCCAGTGCTTAACATGGGACTGAATTTACATTTATCATCATGCTTCTCACAGGAACAGAGGAGCTGGTGGCCTAAGAAGATATCTGAAGTTTGTTAAAGCAAAATATCAGCCTGGATTTCGTCAGAGGTAAGTGAGGACAGAACTGACACCTATAACTCTGGAGTTCCCTAGTGGGCAAGGGTTTGAAGACAGGTGTGAAACTCCCATTGCTTTCAGTATAGCAAGGCTCGATCTTAGGTCTGTAACCATAGTGCTTTATCAGAGGGGATTTTTTCACCTGTTTTTATGTAGTGAATCACTATGAACTGAATAAATTACAGGAACAATTGCAGGACTTGGAGTTGAAATCAATGGTAACATGAAATAGGAGGGTGATTGCAGCTGTCATGTGCCTCCACAAGGAGAATCCTTGACTCAACTTTGAGCAACATTTCAAACACATCAAGCCCTAGTTGTCTGCCTTTTTCCAGCCCTGTGCTGCTCAGCATATAAAGCATGTTCCCTGTTGTTAGAGTGACCTTGTCTACCGTCTGTGCCTTGCCCTCTCCAGCTGAGCTTGTGCAATATACTTTCTGTAGCACTGAATTTGGAGATATATGAAAGTTTCCTGCAAACCCAGCACTACCTTCCTTCTGTGGCTCTTGCAACCAAGAAAAAGCAGCAGATTTTCTTTTTTTATGAATCATTCTTACCATATTTTAAATCTAGAATGCTTCTGATGATCTTGTTTGAATAGAAAAAGATGACAACATGCTTTAAATTGAAGCACTGAGGGGCTGGTTGCATAAATCTTACTGTAGACAGCCAGGGGTGGGAGGATGGTGGAAGAGCCGTGGGATGGACCCAGGGGAAATGCCTGCAGGTGATGATATGAGAATAAAATGTTTTTTTTTCTTTCAAGGCCTCCTCTCAGTCAGGTGACCCTCCTAAAACACCCACACTGCCAAAACAGTGACTATCTTATTTTATTGCTGAATTCATTTTGAATAGTCTTTCAGTTTTCTACAAGAAAAGGTGGTGTCCTGGACCCTGGGTTAATCTGCCTCAAATAGCAACCAAGGCTTTTTGCCACAGAGAGTAAGCAATAAAATGGAGAATGTGCTAATTCCTGCTAAGCTCATGGCCCTTCTGAGCTACCTGTCTCCTCTTTAGCTTTGCCACTGTAACCATCCCTCCTTGTCCTTTGTGACGTTTCTCCTGCCGCTCTCTTATCCCTTGTTCTACATCTGTTCTCTGTACCTCTCCCATCTGCCCTGTGGACCCCTAGCACATTGACCTAAGCAGCAGGCTCATTATATTAATGCCTAGTGGGGGGAGAAGACTGGAGGGGGATTGGAAGTGACATGAACATACAGATGTCTGAAATCAGGTATAAGTGGTGTCTGGAGTGTAATAACAGTGAGCATTTCTTGGTCACAAATAGCCGCAGAACAAAACAAAACAAAAATCCCGATGTGAAACTTGTATCATTTTTGCATAGCAACGGCCCAAACAGTGCATTGAGATCTCCCACCCCTGCACATCTGATAGAAAAAGTTGAGACCTGCAAGGTCAAAAGAGACAGCAAATAGGCTACTAAGAGTGTTTAGACATTTGCAGTGGAAATGGTAAGTTTTGTATGAACAAAATGTGGCTGGGGTTATTAGATGTATAAGTGCCAGCACCATATTTTTGCAGAGGAATCCAGCTCTGGGAGAGCAGAGGATGTCAGTTTATAGCTAGAGCTCCCTGATGCTGTTCTTAGCCCAGCTCAGGTAAGTTTAAACCCTGTTAAAGGAAAATAACAGTTTAGTGATGGACATTACTTAGTTTAATGTATAATTATTAAGACTGGCTATTGCACTACCCTGATCAAGACTCCTCTGGAATCAAGCTTCTGAGAGATTTATAATTAAAGGCTACTTTTCAAAGCTGACAGCTTAGTCTCCTAGCAGAGGAACCTGAGATCCCTGAGGCCCTGGTCCTGGCCTGTCCTATGGCCCACTGTGCTACCTGCACTCTCACACTTCTCCTGGGCTGTTCTCAAACTTTTAATATTCTCTTTTCTAAAGTTACATGTCCAGGGGGTGTTTGTCTGCTACGATTGCTCAGCCTTGTCCTTTTAATCTTTCATGTAAATGTTTCAGCGTTTTGCTCTACAGCGGCACTCAATAAAGACCCTTAGTTCTCAACAAGGACCAGATGTTTGATTTTGTCATCGTGGAAGGACAGGAAAAAGAATGGTATCTGAAGATGAGTGAATCTTCTTGATACGCTGTTTGGTTCAAATTAGAACAACCTTGGAGCATTTCTAAGTGAGGCCAGCTGGCAAGTCCTCCAGGGAATGAAATGCCAGTTGAAGTGAGCAGCAGGAAATAACTTCTGGTTACACCTCCTTGTGTCCTACTGGTACAAGACAACCTCTGTGTGAAGAGTTCAAATACAAGACTCTGATGGCATTTCCCCTGCTAGTGTAATGCAGTTCGTGAGTTGACCAACGCAGAGGACTTGGGCTGTTCTAAGTGATACGTCCTCTTCTTTCATATAAGCAGGCCCCTGGATAACCAACATCACCTTTGTGGCTGGTCTGACTTTAGCAAGGCACTTCTTGTGTTGTGCTCCTGCCATTAACGCTTCTCTACTATTAATTCACTTCTGAAGTTAACTTATCATGAGATTTATTAACAGGTCCAGGGAAACAGATCTGTACAGTGAATCTTCCACTCTGTGAGGTCCCAGAATTAAGGTTAATCCCACTTTTGCCATTGGATTTAACACAAATGTGAATGGACTCTTGTATAGCTTTTGGGATGATTTTGGCCATATCGTCAAGAAAAGGCTGAGTGACAGTTCTGTAGCTATTGTACATCACTAGGTAAACCTGCTGCCAGTCAAATGAAGGAAACGGGCTGAAGTTTATTCTAAAGTATTACTCAGGAAAAGGGAACTGGGATGTTCTGGGGAAATGCTTGAGGATAAGTTAGCAGGAGGAAAGAAAAGGAACTTCTAGTGACTTGGGAATGATGTTAGATTTGCAACTATGCCTGTAATAGCAAGGTGTGATGATGGTCAGAAATTCTGTTTTTCACCTGAATTTCACACCTACTGACTTTTCTCTTCCATCCAGATCTTGCTCCACTCTGTGTCTCTTTTAACTGAAACACCATAATGGTCTTTACAAATAAGAACACAGCATTGTCTTGAACTCTGGTTAGCTGAAAGAACACAGAATCACAGAATCACAGAATTGTTCAGGTTGGAAGAGACCTCCAAGATCACCTAGTCCAACCTCTGACCTAACTCTAACAAGGCCCACACTAAACCATATCTCTAAGCTCAACATCTAAACGTCTTTTAAAGACCTCCAGGCATGGTGACTCAACCACTTCCCTGGGCAGCCCATTCCAATGCCTAACTACCCTTTCGGTGAAGAAGTTTTTCCTAACATTCAACCTAAACCTCCCCTGACGCAACTTGAGCCCATTCCCCCTCGTCCTGTCACCAGGCACGTGGGAGAAGAGGCCAATCCCTACCTCACTACAGCCTCACTACAGCCTCCTTTAAGGTACCTGTAGAGAGCGATAAGGTCACCCCTGAGCCTCCTCTTCTCCAGGAGGAGAACACCTCCTGGAAAACACCTTTTGTATAATGCCAGTATTGCTTCTATTGCTTAATAGTTTAATGGTAGACATAGTTTTTCCTGTTTGCTTTCAGAAGCAATTGCCTGCAATTCAAGACACTGACATGAACACATTGAAGGAAGCGCACCAGCTGATTTGGATACCTGACTTCTCATTTGCACTTTGTTTTTAGAGAGCTGTCAGCACGGCTGTTGAGGTAAGCTGCATGTCCTTTAAAGGGAAGTACCGGGCAGGGCTGGCCGTAGGGCCAATAGAGACTTGGTTCTATTCTTTGGAACACCTCGTGGTGTCAAGAATTGTTATTTGTTCTTTGAAACAAAAACCTTTGGGCAGTCTTCATAATGAAATAAGCACATTTGAGCACTAGCCAGTGGCTTGGTAGGTAGGGAGTTTTCTTGCAAAATATGACCCAGATCAATTTCACGCTAATAGACTTTTCCAGGCCTGTGAAAATGAAGGATGTGGATCTGCCTGTGGAAAGCTCTAGAACTGCCATGACATTTTCAAGGAACAAGAGTTACCAACTGAGCTGATGACAAAACAAGCCTGAGAGCAGTGCTAACACTAGCATGCCTGTGTGGAGACCACTTGGAGAGCTGTTCCAGCAGGTCTGATGAGGAAGCGGGACCATTAATCACTAGGGTTGTGGACACCAAGCTTCCGTGAGGATGTGGCTGAGATGTGCATCTCAGCAAGACAGAAGCAGCAAAATGCTATGAGGTTTCCAATTTTTATTAGCGCAGAGTTAATCTTAGAGCTCTGCCAAGCAAGTCACTTTCCCAACTCTCCCTCCTGCTGAATGAAGAATCACTTGCTTTCTTTGCAAGGAAATTGATGGAGACACAAAACATCTTTCCTGGAGAGTAAAGGAAAAGTATAGTATTCAGAATAGGACAGGAGCCATCCTTCAGTGTTGCGCCATACATTGATCCACTGATTCCCATAGCTTAAAGTAAGACTTTTTTTGCAAATGCGGAATAAAAGCATAACAACTTTCTGAATAAAGATTAATAGAAGTGCAAACAAAAGGCATTAATTATACTAATGTTATTGTCTGTCAAAGCTGCTTTCAATAATTTTTTATATTCAATAGCATGCATCATCATGAAGTGGTGATAAATATAGATGAAAAAGGGTAGTGATAATGAAAGTTATACAGGTGTAAATTATAGCATATTTTTAAACTACTATGAAATCACAGCTTCTTGAGATAGCATAAAATTAAAGGATATATGCACATCCTAACCTGAATCCTGGAGAATTTTGCATTGTTTGTATACTAGTTGATTATTGTTTGGGCAACACTGTCTGGGAAAGTTACGAACCTCTGTTTACAGAGCTTCCTACTCCAAACCTTATTCTTAACCCCAAGAAACCGGTTGTGGGGACAGTACAAGCCATTGTGTACCGGACATATTCAGAGCCATGGTCACTTACTATTTGGGGAGCAGCTATGGAGGCACTGTAACCTCAGGTCCCCAGCCTCAGCCCTCTCCTCCTCAGTCCTGGAAAAGAGAATATAGAAGTAGCACCTTTAACAGAAACAAAGGCTGCTCCCAAATGTACAGAAATGGAAGGGTCAAAATAAATAAGAGAACAACATACCTGGGCTCCTCCATCTATAGCCAGCCAGGCCCATTATGGTGATCGTAATGGTCTCAGGAAGGACTCGGTTCCATCGGCCTTGCCCCTCTCAGGGGAAAGCTTATGTAAAGAGGCCATGGGGAATAGAAATGAGGGGCTCAGGGCTGTGTCTCTCCCATTCTTTCACTTTTCAGGATGCATCAGAGCGTCTAACAGCATTGTACAGTACATGTGTGTTGGAAGTGGGTATGTTGCTAGTGCTACACCATTTAAACGCCAGTCCATGTAATTTTCCAGAAGGAACAGCTCTGCAGATAAACCTTCCTGTGTTGCAGAATAAAGTACAGAATAAATCCAAGGCAGAATGTTATACTCATCCTTGTGTGCTAATCAAAGGTCAGATGTGAAATTCTTATTGATGTCCGTACGACAAGATACTGACCCTGTAAAGGGGAGGTACTGCAGGTCAGTAGCTTAAAACCTGTTCAAATATCTAGGTGACCAAGGAAGAAATCAGAGCAAGAGTCTGGCATATCTTTGGACAATATGATCTGCATGGCATTTTTATACGAGTACAATAAAGTTAGAGAAAGAAGGGTCTGATTAAGGTACATTAAAGAAATGCACAAAAAGTAAAAAATAGTGCATATAAATAATGACTTGAAAAGTTCTGATTCTCAAAGGGTCAGGAACAGTCCTGATTTATTACTTCTGCAGTAATAGTTTTGGTCCTGACGTCTGTTTCAGACTTCTCCTCGCATTTCAAAACTACATTTTCTAGCCCTGCAGAGACAGTTTGGCTGCACTGGTGTCAATGTCAATTTGTACTCAGTTCAAGTTAGAATTTCACCAGTAACATCTGCCTGATGTTTCATTGGTTTTGCAGATCAGAGTAAGGGCTCAGTCAGCAAGAAAAATGCTGTGAACACAGCTCAGTGCCACAATGGGTTTTGATGGACAGCTGCAAGTTGGCAAATACTGTGCTATGGATGAGTTAACTGTGGAAGGTTGAACTTTCCAGATTTGCTTGATAAATTTGTATGCTGGCTTAACAGTCGATAGCAAGTGAGATTTACTTCACAGGGAGCAAAAGGCTGGCTATGAGACTGGCGACAGGGCTGTGCTGATCTCTAGGGTTCCCTCTCCCACCAGTGCCAGCATGGGCTGACCTCCTTACTCCATCTGCAGTGGCTACAGTTCCGGTGGGACTCAGCACCCCTGGCCTCACACTGCCTGACCAGACTGCGTTTTCAAAAGCTGCTACTCTTCCTCCTCTTGCCAGCAGTAAAAGAGGTCAGTGGCTAATTCAGGTTTACTCATATCATTTCAATAGCTTCTTATTCCTTGCTTGGGTAGTGACTCTCCATGAAAAGCTCACCTGAATTTGACTTCCACCCTTTCAGACCCCCTATCCCTGACCCTGTGCTTCGGTTCTCCCTTATTCTCATCCAAAGCCTCTATATTCCCTCACCCCACATCTTCCTCCCTGTGGCTTTGAAGGTCTTTCCTATGTTCAGCACAGCTGAGGCAGTTCTTATGGTGTGGATACTGATGTTAACAAGCAGCAGTAACGCAGTGTGTGAGGCTCACATGCTCGTGGAGGGGATGGGGTGAGCTGATGGGGAGGAGGGGTCAGGACGGTAAGCCATGTGGTGATGTGGCTCATCCCCTGCATGTCCCCCCTGCACAGGTGGTGAACATGGTGCACACTTCTTAAATGGGAGCCATCGAGGGAACATCACAGCTCTTTCATCTAATACGTCGCTAGTGAATCTCCAGCTGGGGTCTTAAGGAGTCCTTGAGAAAAGGTGATGCAGATACATGTGGTTAAAATTAAATGAAATACAGTGATGTTTGACAAAGTACATGCAAGATCAGTGGTGTTTTATTGTCTTTTTTTTTTTTTTCTCATAAAACAAATATCTTCTCTGGGACCAGGGGCCCATAGATACATGCTCCAACAAAAAATTTACTTCAGGCAAAATGGGGCCAACACTTTTTTTCCCTGTCTCCCAGATGAACTGCATCTGTGGAGACTGATATTAAAGCTTTAACTTCCACCAAAAAATATATTCCTCTTAGAAAACTGCCCATTGCACTGTCTTTTCAATACTATTCATGTTGCATGTGTACAGTGGATGCTGAATGTGTACTGAGATAGAGAAACATGCAAAGAAGAGGGTAGTGATGTGTACAAAGTAAGTGGAAGGAAGAAAGGCTGGAGGGTTTTATCTATATGATTTGAAAAGGAACGTGGAGGTGTAGGAGTAGGAGGGAAGGTGAAGTATCCCTGGATATATGCACAGGAAGGAAGGAAAATCTAAGTCATTTTCTATCTGTGCAAAGGAAGATCAGAGCTAGAGGAAGTCATGGGCTTGCTGGAACTGCTGGCACTTCCTTGGTGATGCAGAGGATCTAGAAATACGGTGCTGCTAATCAATGCTCGCAGCACCCTGCATTCACAGAGTGTACCCAGGTGATGCTGACCATGAGTATGCTAGCTTGAGAAAAAGTTCCTGTAATGCTGCACAGCTTTAGATCTCTAAAACGATCCCATAGTAATGCTGTCTCAGGACTTCTCTTTACATATTCAGACATGACAATTAAAATAATGCAAAATAAAAATAAGAATATCACAGTCATGAAGTACATTAGTTGACAGTGAATATAAGATCAAATATCAACAACAGTGTAAGAATGCTGTAATTATCAGCCCAGAAACACAAGACATTGGTAGCTGATGTGTTTGCCGAGAGGCCCGTGGAGCATCACGCTGCAGGGCCACGGCACAGATGTATTCCGCATGAGAGGTGCGAGCTCTGCGAGAGTCGCGCTGAGGGTACATGCATGGTTTGGGGGTCCATGTCTCCATCGCATGGACGGGAAGAGGATATGTGCCATGCAAATGTGTATGCTTGGCTACCTTTATCAAAAGGAGCAGTTTCATTTCAGCAGTCATTGCGGGACCTTTCTCTGTCTGCTGCGGCAGTTATAAGCACGTGGGATGTCAGTTTGGGAATGCTGCACGCTTGGGCTGTGTTTGTCAGGTGTGTGTAAAGGAGAGTGGAGGGTGTGACCCATGAGTGCATTGTTCATGCAAACTCAAAATGAGCAAGGAAGCTGAAAGGACAGAATAAAATACACAGTCCTGTCATAGAGCAAGTGGTAGAGACAAAAATAGTAAACTCAGGGCATCTCTGACCTGTAATACAGAGCAAGCACAAGGAACAGGCTGTTCCGTACGTATGTTGCCTAGTACGGAGCTTGTTTTGAGTGATATGTATAAAAGGAGAGTTAAAGAACATGTGGATTTATACTGGCCAAGGTGGGACCTGTCTTTTGTCTTGGGCATGGTGAGTTTGCATAGTATGGAGAGTGCAAGAAGAGTTAAAATCAAACCACACAATACACATGTGGGGTAAAGAGGGTTACAATCCTCTATGCAATTAATTATTTTGTTTGTTTTGCTATTTACTATTTCAGAAAGGACAGCAGTGACATTTTATCAAGTTTCCTTAGCATTTCCCAATATGGCGCAACATATTCTGTTGCTTACAATTCTGCTGGTCTCACATCTGCAATTCTCAGTACAGTAATTCAGTTATTTCCCCCTCACTGTGTTTCCCCTGAGGCACATGGTGACCATTTCCCCTTCACTGTGTATATATTTTTTTCACATAAAGAATTTTTAAAAACTCACTGTCATCTCTAAATGCAAAATTAGGGAAGTCATGGTTGGTTGAATCATTTCTTTGATCCTTCCAGATTGTCTGAAACGTAGATTGAAAATTTGGAATTTGGCAGAGGAACCGTTGCAACAGCAGAGACTATTAGGTAAGGTTGGCTAACCAAAGCAAAGTTATAAGCAGGAAGGTCTCTAGTTCTTCCTGCTCAGGAGAACTCCTCAATTTGCTGCTGAAGTGTCTGATCATGCTAAATTTCCTGTCTCCTCAAAGCTTCCCAGCCACTCTCTCCCACCAGTGAGAAACTGCCACATCAGTCAGGAGAACAAGAAGGAATCCTCCCTGTGTTTTCTGCACTCAAAATATATTTACATTGCTTCTAACAATTGGCTTTCAGTGAGGATTCTCTGTACGTATCAGCTCCTTGTTCCAGGAAGGTGCCCCTAAGGAGTCTTTCACACCTTCCCTGCTGTCTGAGGTCAGTGTTTTTGTGTTCTTCACATGCTGTGATTTTAAGCAAAGCCTGTAGCTTCTTGTGAAAGAAGGAGGACAGCAAGTGCCCCAGTGTAGCCACATGGGCTAACAAAGAGAGCACAGAGCCATCTCTAGCAGAACTCAGAATAAATTAGCATACTTTCTAATATGGCATACCTATATCCTAGTCATTAACCCACAGTGTCCTTCAGAAGGACCCTGCAGTCTAAGGTCTTTTCTACGCTTTTTATTAATTATTCCATATGCAATAAACTAATTTATATTATATGATGCGTCAGCACCTTCCAGAATGGCTGATCTGCATCCCATCTCTGCTGCCAGCGAACGCAATTGCTCCTGCAGCTCGTGTGAGCTGTCTTCTCAGGCACATTGTAAACCACACATGTGACAAGCACAAGGTGTGGTTGACTGCTTTTGGTAAAAGCAAGAAAAGAAAGCTGGGTGGTAATGGCCAGGGCACAGAGCCTGTCTGGCAGTGGGCTGATCAGAGCGTTCTTGAGAAAGGAGAGTAACTGGTATGTTACAGGTGGTTGTGATGAGCAAGTAGTGAGGTGGAGATTGGTGCTGATACGTGTAAGTGTATGGGCAATGACTTTTGTGTGTATAGAAGTGCAGTGGAAGGGAAGGGAAGGCATGATTAGCGTGCCATGGACCGAATATGGAATTACACAGGAGGCCAAAGAGTGTGCGGGAGGTGAGCAATGTATGTGAAGGGGAGGACCAGTGCATGTGCTAAGACTCTGTGCAGGCTGTTTGTACCTCTGCCCCTCTACCCTTCTCCATACAGAGGAGGAGGTGGCACTACTGGGGGGTGCCAGCAAGAATATGTAGGGGGTGGGTGGCAGAAGAGAGTGACAGCTCTTCTCTGCAGGACAGGAAATATTTTGTAACAAGTAGAAAATGCCTGTTAGAGGTTTTCCTGGTTGTCCCATTCTTGTCACACTGGTGAGGGCGCTCCCAGGCCCAGGAAAGAGCTGAATACGGCCCTTCTGTCTCTGTGACGGGGGCCAACCGCCTGCTGAGCTGTGCAGGGCCACCCGGCTCTGCCACCGCCCGCGGTGGGCACTGACGGGTGATGTTCGTAGACAGAGCAAAGGAGAGTTTCCGGGCCTTCAGAGCTCAGGTGGGATTTGAAGTGAATCTAAGACCCTGGCAGCAGCGTGGGCGGCGGTGTGGGTGTTTCTGCAGAGGAACAGAGCAGTGCGGTGTGATACATGCACTATTTTTGTGCGGAGGAGCTCAGGAGGAGCCCAGGATGGGTTGTAGCATGGAAGTATGGAAGATGGCAACTTCAGTGTAGCCTGGTGGCGGCTGGGAAATGTCTCAGCAACTGCTAGGGCTTTAGGGAGGTGCCTGTGACATGCTCTGAGAAAGGAAGGCTGTAACAGTTGTTGTACCCCCACAGTTTTACCTTTTTCAGGGAGGGAAAATCTGCTTGCATTTATAACATAGCTTCTTATGAATTCCTACGAATCAAATGCATTTTATAAGGACTTAGCAGTCTTGTGTTTTAATGAGCACATAAGAAAAGGCAGGCACTGGGACATCACAAAATTTAAGTAAAAACAGATCAAGTAGGATCTTTTGTGTTTCTCTTTAACACACATCTTCTCCAAGTATCTCAGAGACTTTGCCCACATGTGCTGAAATGGGTGAGAGCCTGGATTTTCTGAGACTTGCAGAGTCCATGAAAACCTCCACTGACCGAGAGACTGTCTGCACTGACCTTTCTCTGAAGTACTTGATGGCTTCCTGGTCTAGGAAGTTCTGTTCTTCTCGAAAGCCCTGCTCAAAGATTTTGCGCTTGTGTCTGAACTCAATGACAGTCTTAGTGTAAGAGTTCAAGGTAGTAACGGAGGCCGCCATGCAGCAGGTGAAAGAACCCCATGCCAGACTGTGGAGAGAGAAACCAGCAAACAGAGCTGGGTTAAGACAGTAGCTCATGTTATATTTCTGAAGCCAAGAGACACACACACACAGGATGTGACTAGGCAGGTAAGTCGGCAGTGACAAATCCATCCTCCTCATCTTACCTCCAGTGGCCTCTGGCACATGCTCGGGCATGCAGGCAGGATGCTGTGCTGGGCACAGCTTTAATCCCATGGAGAACCATGCGGAAGAGTGCTAATGTTAGCACTCGGGGCACTCTGACAGAAGAGTCTGGCCTGCCTTGCTTTCCCTTTGAAATGTTTCAGAGCCTAGCAGACAAGTGCTAAAATGTATAGAGCAGTAATGAACTCCTGGAAGGAGCTGTGCAGAGAAGTGTAATACCCCAGAGAGCATGTCTTTTGGGCCCCTGGAATTTCTCAAGCATCCATGGGAGACTGACTCCGACGTTACTTCATGAATGGTTTCTATTCCATTTTGCCTTCCTCAGACTACTATATTCCCATTTTTCCTGGTTCATGGACATTTATAGCATTTCTGGCTTATATCTGATCTCTGAAAGCCTGACCAGAATAGAAGGCAGCACTGCCATTTTTTGGGGAGATCCAACCTGAGGGCAGTGCCCCAAGTGTGCAGGTGGTGCTGGCCAACCTCGGTCAGCCAGTGGCAGGACACCTGCAAGTGACAACCAGGGGCATGGGGAGACAGCGGGAGAAGGAAAGTGGAAGTAAAACAGTGACTGTCCCAGTGCCGCGCTGGAACAGCGGTGTTAGCTGGGTCTCCTGGCAAGCAGAATTCAGCTGGGAGCTGTTCCGCTCGCTGCTCACGGACTGGGTTTCCCTCCTGGGTGCCTTCTGCCTCCAGCCTTTACCTCACTGACCTTATGTTCAGCTGTGGCTGGGGGGAATGCCTGGCCCAAGGAGTTCAGGTGCTTTTTGAGCTTGAGATGGGGGCACAAACAAGGCACTGTTTTTATCCCCTTTTGTTTGAAGGACTTATCTGTGTTCAGGCTCCCCTCCCATCACATTCAGCCCATCAGCACCAGGTACGTGTAATTCATATTGGCTCCTTAACTAACCTGGATTAATCATCTGTCAGCTACACACTTTACCTGCTCCTTTCTTTCATCTTTTCTATAACCAGTTTTAATGCTGATATAAATTATGCAGAACAGAAAAAATACAGCCACAGTAGCATTATCTCATAAATAAGCATTATAAACAGAGCTCTCAGCATGAACTGCTTTCCCATTCTGCAAATGTTCTGCAGACAGGGAAACAGTTCTTCATTTCAAATTAGACAACACATATTCATGAACTGAAAAATCTAGGAAAAATAATGGTTCAAGTAAACAGAAATGGCTTATTTCAATGATTTCAAAATTCAGTGCATAACAGCAGTCCTTCAGGGACTCCCATGGCAATGAGGTGTGTGGAGGCAGCCCTTTCCTAGTCAGTTTTGAAACTGTTTGCCAGATGC
Organism: Anseranas semipalmata; assembly: GCA_013399115.1. Classification (NCBI taxonomy): domain Eukaryota; kingdom Metazoa; phylum Chordata; class Aves; order Anseriformes; family Anseranatidae; genus Anseranas; species Anseranas semipalmata. The sequence goes on along the minus strand of VXAA01002999.1, from coordinate 353,885 downwards.
AATCAAATGAGAAGGAAGTGTAGCGAACCCTGGGGGGATGAAGTTCCCTTCGGTTTCCCATGGTTGGGTGGAGAAGTGGAAAGGAAACTTGTGCTACATGTGAGTGTCCAGGCACAGGGAAGCTTGGCAAGTGACTTCATGCACAGGGTGTGTGGAAAAGCTCCAACAGCCCAAACATTTCCAGCTGGTCTCCTGATCAATATCAAGGAAGAAGCCAGCTGAAACCACATGCTTCACTGCGCCCAGTTAGTGCCTGGGGAATAACATACGGAGAAAATTTTCTCTTGAATGTTTCTGATCATTTCTAATCATTAACTCAGAAATGCCGAAAGGTTCAGAGAAGGAAATGCAGAAGGAGGACTCTCAATGCGACCTCAGGTCTGGCATTTGGCAAATCATAATAATGAGACAATTATGATTGATGTGTTTTAGTTTTTATGGACCCTGGTTAAATGTCATTTATTTTTTAAGTGTACAGAGCACTGAGTTACATCGTACCCTAGCAAAGACCTCCTTAGCAGTAATGCCTTTCCATGCCAGCTGTGCCCCAGGTGTGGTGGGACTGTACCTGCACTGCCTCTGGTAGCTCAGCTCAGCCTGTGCTTAGGTTACTCTGTGGCTCAAACAGCTCGGGCTTGTGCGTTTGTTTTCTTTCTGGAGGCCAAGCCTGGACATCCACTGATCCTCAGAACAGCTGAAGCTCGCTGCCTAGGGAAGCTGCTGTCCTGCTCCTGACCTGTGCCAGAGCACGGACTCCGGGCATGGAAAGGGGGTAAGATACCACGGTCTGAGGGGTGCGTTTTGAACCCTGTGACATCTAAGCACATCACAAGCAGCTATTCCTCATTTTGAGGAGAGGTATAATTACCATTACCATCCGATAGAGGGGAAATGGAGTCACAGAAAAACAGTTCTTCCGTTGTCACATAGGAAATGGATGACAGTCTCATGCCCTTTGGCTCTTAGCCATGGGGAGGCTGTTCCCTGGCACCCTGTTCAGTGGTGGTGTAATGCTCTGTGCTCTAGTAGGTGGCCTGGGGGGCTGCTGCTGTGATACTTTTCACAGGAGGCTGTAAATAATGCTGATGTTTGCACTACTGATTCAGGGGTATTTAAATCTCATGCTTCAGGCCATCATCTGGATCCAGACAGAGCAGAAAGAAATTCCTACACGTGCAGTTCCCAAACCCCCCAGGCTGTGTGGGCATTTGTTTTTAACCCTTCTTCAAGTAGGTGTCCAGGTCTGGGCAGTGCCAGGGGCAGTTGTGATACTCTAGTCTGCACAGCAGGGACAGTTCAGAGGCCACTGAAAGGAGGAAGCCTTGCTTTTGCTATGTTTGTTTCAAACCCTCCTTTGCCAGGTCTGCTACCTGTCACTGGCATGGCACGAGGAATCCCCTGCCCTTTCTCAGGCTGCTGAGCCCCACTGCAGGCTGAAAATGCTGCTGGTGTCTCAGGGAAGCTGTGACTGAGCTCGTGTTTGCGCCTTGCCCAGCATCCTGCATTGACAGGTATGTTGCCCTGTAAGCTATTAGGGGAGGGAGAGAGATTACTAAAGCTGAGAAGTTGCTCTGTGATAGGAATAGCTTGAGAGGAACTCAACTATGGCTAGGCTGAATCAACAGACACTGCGAGGAGTGAAGCTGAACTCTCCCTTGAGGACTGTGGGAAGAGCTGAGGCTGCTCCTGCGTATTTGCCTGCCCATGGGTATCTCCAGCATCCTCTGCAGTGAAACTTAACCCAGGGTCAGTCCCGGACATTAAACCAAAGCCTGCTGTACCCCGGGTCTGGCTGCCTGGGCACAGCCATTCAGGCAGGGGATGCGAATTCTGCTCTGTGGCTCAGACAGCAAAGAGCACTGCGTGCTGCCACCTCGGGGTCGGGCTCTGGGCTCACCGGGCATGTGCAGGGTGCGCGGGCCCAGGATGGGCCATACGTGAGCCATACAGGACCCCCGAGCCTGTTCTGAGACACGGAGTCTCTTGTCTTGCACAAGATGAAGGGAGAATAATCTAATGGCTGATTTATCATGCAAGACATTTAACAACATTCTGAATTTTGAGTTTTGCAGTAAATTATAAAATAGATTACTAAAGACAAATAGATAACAAGCATTGCTATTTAATTATATTAATATACAATTATTATCACATAAGTTATAAACATTTTTATGAATGTTATAAATATATAGATATATAGGTATATTTATAAGCTTATCATTGTATGCAATAATAAATATTTATTAATACACACAATAAGGTGTATTTTAAAAATAATGTTATTTATATTTTGTAATATGTTACTAAAACGTTAATAACTCCTCCCATGAAACACAGTATAGTGAGGAGAAAAGAAGAGACTAATAACTCCCTACACTGCTGTGCATAAGAAATATTTGTATTTGTTTACTGGTATTTGCCAAGATTGCTGTCTTTGCTTTGAGATGGAGTTAAAATAATACAATATATTCAGAAATGAAAAAACTAAAGTGTTTTCTGCAGCCATACAAAGAGGCTGATGCTTCTAGAGGGATGTGAATGTTGTTTGCAATGGTTGCATTTCTAGTCTCCTCGTTCTCCTATTCTTATCAAGCTTCTTACAAACTTGCAAGCAATATAACACAGCTGATGCATCTTGACCAAATTATTTTTATGCAATTTTCAAATATAACTGGGAAAGTTTAAAAAAAAAAAAAATTCTCCAGAATATCTTGTCTGTTCTCCCAAGCCTTCTCACCATGATTCACGGGGAAGGATCATGGTGCCAGGAGCACTATGCATTCCTCTGCAGTTGTGTTAAAAATTGCAAAGTAAGGTTCATCTGAGACATTAATTAAAAACAACAACAACAACAAAAAACTAAAGCTCCCTGAAATGCCATGGCAATTATGCACCTAAATTGAACTTTAATGAGAGTGCTCAATCTGTGCTGGTAATTGTGATAGCTGTCTATTTACAAATGCTGTGTACCTGCTGATATGCACAGCTGCTGCTGCACAATTACTGATAACTGTCCTCTAACACTTCAGTGATCGTATGGCCATGGTGGTTTTTTGCTCCTAGCATTTTGCAGCTGGAAATTCACATGCATGTTTCTGAAAATTTGAGATGATATGTACAATCTCCCAGCAGATTGATGGAACAACTCAAAAATGAAAATATATTAACTGGTGGTGACACTTACCAGAAGGACCATCCATAGTCCCATGAATGCGGTCTCCAGTCCTCTGGCCCAAGGCTGACTGTCACTTGGAAAACTTGAGTATACATCATGTGTGCCACCATCCCCAAGAGACCTGAGAAGCAGGGATTATAACAGGAATTTTTGTGCTATTTTTTTTTTTTAATAATACTTGAGCCAGCTAATGCGGGAAGTGCTCTGATAGCTCCAGTAAAGTCTTTGCTGTACTTTTATGCCTCCTATTCTAATGTGGAGGTGTGTGCAGAGGAAAGGTGTGACTGAGAGCTCATTATTTTACACCATACTGAATTCTTAATGACAAGAGTTAAAGAAAGAAAACCGTTGAAGAAAATGTTGCACAATTAGCATCACCACCAACCTTGCTGCTGCAAAACAAGGACATACCACCCACAGGATGCCTCACTTAGCCCATCTCAGACAGGCCTCAGGTAAGAGAATAAGGAGAGAGATTTCTGTAGACAATGCTAGGCTCAAAGTGGCAGCTCCAAACAGAATGATATTTTAGCTGAACAATTGCTAAGATTTATAATTTGTACACTTAGAAAACACTTGGATGTTACACAAGGAATTTAAGTTAATGACTCAGTATTCCTGGTAATGTGTGGTGAGATGCTATCACAGGAATACTTTTGATGGTACAATGTTGATGACGCTTGCTTTTGTGACACCACTATATTTTGCTGAGATAAGCAGAACTGAATGAATATTAGGCCATGTATTAGACACTCACCACGATGCTAAAGAACTGAGTTGCAGTTAGATTTCAGGGTAACCCGAGTTTGCTCTGCCACTTAGCTGACCACTGCGGTTCTTCAGCCTAAGCAGAAAAAACTGCCCATGTTTTTACATCTAGACATCCGTCTGAGGAAAAGCAAAACCCAAGAAGTGGTGGCAAGTGGCAGCTCTGATGCTTGGAGAATTTTCTAGCTACAATAGCTAGGAATGTGTCTGCTTCAGTAACTACGCAGTGCATCTGAGCTCGCGAAAAGCAGGGGTTCAGGCAGTTAGCTAAAAAGTAGGGCAGGATCATCCACTTCCCGAGCAGACCTTGGGCCCAGAGATGTTAAATCCCCCCCTGTGCTGCAACAGCAGTTCAAGGCACTTTGAAATACTGGTGTTCTGCCACAACAGGGTACATTACTCTTTGCCCCTTAACTGAAGGCACCATTTACTGCTCTCTCTGACCATCTACTTTTTTTCCACAGGTGCCTTTCCTCCATGTGGAGCATTCTGATTTTCCCTCCCTAGACTCAAATTTTGGCCCTTCTTAACTTGACTCCTGCTTACTTCCAGACTCTAAAGAACTTCATTAGTCTCAGCACACACGTGGATGATTCGGGGCAGTTCTGGGGGAGGGAAGCTGAGGGAATGTCTTGTTTGTGTTGTAGGTACGGTAAGCAGGACCTTCAGCAAGACAAATGCCGTATTTGATACAAACAACTGCAGAGGCTGAAAGAAGGTATTTTATTACAAGAAACTGCTGTGAATTGCTCAGCTGCTTCATGTCAGTGTGACACACTGGGAAGTCAGGAGGTGGAAGGAGCAGCTCTCATCGGCAGAACTGAGATTTCCACAGGGTGGGTGGCCTACTGGGAGCCCAGCAAGGAGGTACACACCTTGCTTGTTTCTGGCTGTATTTAATTTCCAGAATTCATTGGGAGCTTGCTATACTTTTTATGTAAGCAGATTTTGCTCCAGCTGATGATTGCAGCATTGAAGTTAAAATTTGTGGTTTGCTGTTCATATACCTTCTGTCAGTAACTTTTCAACCTTGATAAAATATTACAGACTACCCTGAGGCATGTCATAGTCACTCGGAGCCATCAGGAGGTTTGACATGGCCAGGACTAACTTCAGCAAGGCTGTTCTGTTCTGTTCTGTCATATAAAACTTTAACGGGGGTTTCAGCAATGTTCAGACCTTTCACTGTGTGGGAGGCCAGGATGCCTGTCCGTCAGCAAAGGTGAGTAGGAGGTCATGAGCAAGGACTGCTGAAACTCAGGCACCAAAGTGGAACTGAGGCAATTTCAATGGCATTATGCAAAGTATAAGCTATAGATAAACAATGCAAGTCGTTGGGTGGTTGGTTGGTTTGTTCCTGATGCCACCCATGGATTTGGTCTATTTTACATATACCTTGTCAAGTTCTTCATGGGGATACCCTATGATATTTTATGTTGTATTTTCAATGGTCACATTTTGGACAAAACAACCTGCCTGTAACATAAATAAACAAAACTGTATTTACAAAATCATCCTTTCCTCCAACTGGCTACTTAAAGCTGGATGAATAAGACAAAATACCTGCAGCCCATCCACCCACCTGGGATCCAGGGCAACAGATGCTTTCAGATGGAAAGTCTTGATACTATGGGTGAACTGGAGTGGGTGGGAGTGCAGAAACACTGACCATACAGAGTTGGCTTGAGACCATTAGCCTTGCAGGACCAGAGCTGTTTCTAGGTGTCAGTAATGGGAAAGCTTAATGAACTAAATTTGGAAAAGACACTGTATTTTAAAGCAACTTCAGTTAGCTTTACTAAAAATATTACTTACAGAATTTATCACATGAGTTAAAATGCTCTATTCTAAATATTACTTGAGAGACTTATGTAAGTTGTTTCATTTGGATAAGCTTAAGAGGGATACCAAAATCTCAATGTTGTTTTTTCAGATGAGTTTTAAGAGTTTAAGATACAGCAATAAGTGACCACTTAGGATAATTTTTCCTGTCCCTTAGATGCTAGGCCATGAAAATGTGAAAATACCATTGCACTTTTAGCAGGGAACTCTAGTACAACAATAATTTATTAAGCAGTGTGTTGCTTCAAGGCAAAGCCCTCTTTGTTATCTAATTTTTACAAAGATGTGTTATAAATGTGCTATGTAGATTACTTGATTTATTACCTTGGTTTGGGGCATACTAGATTTAGCCTTTTGTTTAATGTTTATCCACAGTCAGACCACCTGAATTGGTCTGATCCTACTTTGTGGTTTGCTTTAGGTCTGAGAGTAGAGACTTTATTTTTGCTCCAACACTTTCCCCATAGCCATTCCACTGACATCTTGTATCCTCAGGCAGAGACACGAGCATGGACGTATCTAACTGGGAGCTGGGGAGAGCTTAATTCACATCACCCTCTCACATTGGATTGCTGGCCATTTCGCAGTTTAGGAAGACAGCAAAGCAAATGTGTATGCTCTCCCATTACCCTGCACACCTGGCTTCTGTGCATGCTGTCATCCTGATATCTCCTTCCCAATTAATTAGGAGTTTTCAGAATGACTTTTTATTAGGAAATTTCTTCATTTGCCATTATTTGCAACTGAAAGTTTATGGCAGACCAAAGAACAGAATCCTCTTGCAGTCAGTCTCTAGCAAGATGCAGCTTTATTGATCATCTGGGAGGTGAACCTGTCTTCATGGAACAGAGGGGATCTAGATGCCCTCAGGCTCAAGAGGAAAAGGTTTGCTGAGGGCAGACCATGCCTTCAGCTCAACTCTTATGGGAGTTGTTTCCGTCTTGAAATAAGTCAGTCATGATCCATGATGAAATGTGCACTGCATGTTATAATGTCTTTCAGCTTGAAATACAGCAGAATAAAATGCTCTTTTATTGCAGAAGTTCTTTCTGCCAGAGAAGTCCATCCAGGAGTGCTCACAAAAGCTAGCTGTGGCTGGTTGCTTGTATAAATCCTGGGAAGTGGAGTTTTTAGCAAGCGCAGAAGTGAAGTGGTCCTCAATTACATCGTTAGATTTGAATAACTCCTATCTGAGAAGAGAATTCCTCAAGTTCATATGCTGAAGGGCTCCAAGTACAGACAGAGCATGAAAATAGCCTGAAACAGTTGTTCTGAAAGATGTACATGTACTCAAATTACTCTTGGGTTTGCTCCTAAGTGTGATTACTAGAACCCTTTCTATTCTTACTTTTGCTAAAGAACAAGAACTTCTTTCTTTGGTTTGAAGCATCAAGCCCTCACATACTCTTAAGATTAAGATGGAAAAAAGAATTTTCAACCCTATCTGTTTTTCTTTTCCCATTACCTGAGGCTATGTAATGGCTATGTGGGGTGTGGGGGAGGCTAATTACTGCATTACCATCGTGAAATCAGAACTATGGTTTTTTACTTCTCCCTGGCAAGAGGCAACTATATTATGCTGTCCTTGCTCCCAACTTGCAGTGAAAATGTGATAGCTAAATGGGGATAAACGGGTCTTGTAGCCCCTAGTTTTTATTCTTTCAAAGTTTTAGAATTTTGATTTGTCCATGTTCCTAGGGAAAAAAGGAAAAGGAACATTTATACCTGAAAGCACAGTGAAGACAGCAGCAAAGGCATTTAACTTGAGCCCATCTATTACACTGCTTGAATGAAAGAGCTCGAGGCACATAAGGCTGAATCCGACGACTAACAGCATGATGTATAACACCTCAGATACTACTGACAGCCACAGGACACCTGCAAAGTACAAGAGGAGCAACCAGTCACTTATTTGGTAAATACTTTCATGAAGTTACAGTTGGTAAAAATTAATTACAAAATCAGGAATATCTAGCAGTAAGTGGGTAGTCAAATATCTTAAATTTAGCAAACAACCGCCCAAACTCTGAGAAATAGAACAGGTGGTGAATGAAAATCTGAAGAAGGGTGGTAAAGATACCAGAGAAAGAACAAGCCATTGCTTAAGATCCCAGCCTGGCTAGAGAATCTCTTTGGGTATACCTAGAACATCTTGTCTCCTATGACCCAAAACATAGGACACAGAGTCAATTTTTCCCCCACTATGTCATGGTTTAGATGAGCGGAATCTAGCGTGCCTGGTGGTGATGGCACATATTATCCTAGAGTATATTGGGTTGGTGGTTGTTGAACAGTCTTGGATATGTCTTTTTTTTTTTTTTTGCAAGGCCATTCAAAGAAAATGTTTCCAGTCCGGGTTTTAAAATGTGTATTAGAGAATAGTCTTGGGCCTCATTCTTAGAAGCTCTCTTTCAGAGAAGCTAATGTCCTGCAGAATGACTGCTGTGACTTGGGTTGTTTGGACCCACTGCATGTATCTCTGCTGCTCCAGCTAATATGAGAACTGCCAGCATACCAGTGGGGTGGAGCCAATTATTTATAATATACCCACTTAAAAAGCAAAAGATAAAAAAAATTGTGCTGCCTTCTGTGTTCTCAACCCCTAGGTACAACCCCTCAGATGAAGGGAAGTGTTGATGTGCCCCATTTGAACGTCAAATTTTGTAGCTCTCTGGGGCCATGCACAGATAAATGGTTCTGGTAGCATTTTGGTAGCAGCCATGTGAGACCCATTGATTCACTGTAGATGTTACACTTGGAAATTTCAGCACAAAGCCCCTAGCAGGATCTGCTGAGTCTTTGAAAGTCAGCAGGCCATGGGATAAATTTGAGAGGATGGTAACAGATGATAGTAGTAAGTTTCTGCCAGATTTCCAAGAGCTGTTTCAGCATGAGAATCTGCTAGAATTCTTCAGTACATTTGCTAACCTGATTGCTAGAGAATTCACCTGGAAACAATGAGCAAGGATGGAAAATTACAGCCTAAGCAGTTGAAACATGGAAAATTAAGCATCTGGAGACAATGGCTTACATTAGAAAATGCTAATTGTAACCATAGAGACTACTACAGAATTCACTTATATTGATATCTTCTGTCCTCACTGGAAGAACATGTGTGATAATGCATGTAGTTGAGCTTAGCAAATCAGATACGCGCTCTCACTTTTATCAGGTATTTGAGTGTCCTGTCAGTGACGAGGATAATCCCAGCTCACATTTTGTCTGGGAACTTGTCTTTATAATTGCATCTAATTAACATGTGCTTTTAGTTGTTGCCACCATATCTGACCTTTTGAGTTCTTAAACAATGCTACAGAGACAACCATAAATAAACCTTTTAATTTTTCACGGTGACTTTATGTGTAATATTGCATCTATCAGCAGCAAACAGCTGCTTTTCTCACACCTATTAGTCAATTTGGTATCAGGGCAACTGGCAACACTTTTCTGAAAAGAAAGAGGAGTGAGAGGCAGCAAGGGTATTGTTCTGAGATATGGGAAGATTATGGAGGGATTTTACCTCATTTTCTCAAAAACAGAAGTTTCTATGACAAGCAAATGATGAAATGCCTTGAGCTGGAAAGAATCGGATTATGTAAACCTGACCTATAACCTGAGGCGGCAGGAAGCCCTAACTAACTAGTTCTAATTCATAAATGTCTCAGTCCAGCCTTGAAAGAATAATACACAATAAATCTGCCCTGATTGTTATTTATTCCCTGTTTCAACTTTTGAGGATACTCGCTGCTGGTATCTGCAGACCAGTGCTGTAGTAGTGATTGCAGTTCAAGGCCGTGGTGTGGCTCTGTCCTCTCCTTTCCTGGGTATGAAATCTGTCCCCTTGTTTCAATCCCTTTCCTTGCAAGATTTCTTTCTTCTCCACTTATGCCATGCACATGACCCCTACCCTCACCTTCCTTAGACTCCTGTCTCTCCAATGATCAGTCATATGCCTGCAGTTGCTCTGATCACCTCCAGCATCTTTCCAGGGCATTAAAGACAAAACATGCTTGGGCTGTGCAGAATGGTGCTGTGCATAGTATTGCAGTGCACAGCATCTCCCATTACCCCTGTAATATTAGTGCTCACTAATACTGGTAACCTGGGCATTTCTAAGAAAAGTGCGTCAATGTCCTCACACACACTATAACAGTCTCTGGCTTACTTCCAAATTAAATGCAGATTTGAGATTTGGTGCTCTGGGAATAATAGAAGAGGCCTCAATACTAGGTCCTGATGCTTAGCATTGTTTGATGTAGGCTTATAAAGTAATCATGTTTCATTTTCTGAGCAGATGAAAAAGTTATTTTCACCTGAGAACCAGACCTAGATTTATTTGGTAAATAGAATGTGCCACCCATTGTCTGTTTTGCTCAGAGTTGTAAACAACCAAACATACCAACGTCACTTTCAAAGTTGTGGTGACTCTTTTTGCTGTTTCTCTCCAGCCTGATTGCTAGGGCTTCCTCCCCATCTACCAGTGCAGAGGCTATCAGATTCAAAATCCCGTTTCATATGATGAACTGTGGTTGTCGCTCATCCACCTTAGAGTGCCTTGTAAATATTTCAGACTAAAGAAACCAAGAGCTTGGAGGTTTTCTAAGTTTCCAGAATGCCTACCAGAAGCATAGGCAGTTCATTCATCGATATTTGTACACCACCACCGAGTTCCAACAGCACACTGTTCAATAAGTGATCTAAGGCAGTTTACAAGGAGTAGGAGAGAAAGGTGAGCTTCAATGTAAATGCCTTCAAAAAGTCCTCAGAGCCAATTGCTTCAAGAAGTTGGGAAAGCCAGCGTGGTCCCGCTGACCATATTGGAATTTCTTTATTGTGACTTGTTGGGTTTAGTGGATGTATACTAACTATAATAAGCTTTACTTATGGCCCACCTAGAAAAAGCTGCTTGAAGCTGGGTGCTGCAGACACAAGCGTAGTGTGTTTGAGAAATACCAGGAGACTAAAGAGATGCACAGTATGTCTCTGTGGGAGGGCCCAGGCTAAGATGTCCAGAAGGGAAGTGAGTAAAACAGCTCAACAGTGTAGTTTCTGCTAAGTTGTAACCGCTTCACCGCCTCCTGTCCTCTTTCCTATGTACCAGCCAGCTGATGAGCCTTTTGCTTTAAATTTAACTGAACTCAGAGCAATTACTCTCAACTTACGCTTAGCTATGCTGTCTGCAGCTTCTGTTTCAAACCAGGGAAAGGAAGTGTGTACAAGAGCTTGCTTACTTTTCCCCATGACACTGACTGGCCTAATACAAGACATCGCCTCTCTTTCCAAACCTTACCTTGACTGTGCCTTCTGAATTTAGGAACATAAGGGCTCTTCTGGATTTGAGTCAATGCTCTTTAGTCAGTGTCTCTTTGTTATGTGGCAGTGCAGCGCTCAGTGATGTGACACTCGTGTTCACAGAAACAATGCAGACAAACAACAAGCTAATTAAACCATAATGGCTAATAAATACCAGGCTTTTTGCTTTTCAGGACAGGAATTCTGTCATTTCTGTTTTTACAGATCCAAGTACCATGAGACTTGAATTGTGGGAGGATAAAACCAGAATGTGAACATTTCCTACTGTGGTCAGTGATAGCCACCAGAAGTGACAAAGGAGAGGAGGTATATGAGCATGCTGCACATGACAGATAAACTGATCTAATTGGTGAACTACCACTAGGAGGACCAGTCCAGCTTTCCTTTGACCCTCATGGTTTTCATGTTCTCAATGTGCTCAGCTGGTAACTCAGTGGTTGTACACTGGGTCAGCTCAGCAAGTTGGCTGGTGGAAAATGAATCCTGCAAAATGAATAAAGTTCTTCCCATGATCAGCCACCCCAGCTGCCTGTGCCTGCTGCCTGGGGACCAGCTGTAGGCAGAACTGCAGCTCCCAGAGCTCAGCACACAGAGGCATAGCAATTGGCACAGCACTAAAACTCCATGCAGGACAACGTGGGTCTGCTTGGGACTGTACACTGGTGGTCATGGTGCACTGAAAGGGTTGTGATAAAGCCGAGAATGAGGGTGGTGGTTGTCAGAGACTCCCCTCTGTAGGGGATGCAGATGTTAATCTGTCGACCTGACTTGTTGTCTTGGGTGGTTTACTGCTTGCCAGGGGCTCTGATCTGGGATGCTGCAGAGGACTTGCCGAGGCTCATCTGGCCCTCACACTATTAGCGCTTGCAGCTCATGCGTGTGGGATACTGCTAGTGGCAGCCTTGGGCATATTCAGAGTGACTGCAGGGCTCTGGGAGGTAGGGGTGACGGGCATGGGGGCCCAGCTGGTGTTCTTGATCCTGCTGGTGAAGGAGGAAGTCACAGAAGGAAGGAACACCTGACTGTGTGGCTGGTGTCAAAGGAAGTGCTTTGGCTTCTCTGACCACAGGACTCTGAGGAACAAGTGCTGCTGAGAGAAACAGGATCCCTCTGGTCAAATAGGGCAAGACTCTTCTTGCCGACAGGCTAACTTTGCAGAGATCTACAAACTTGGTATGCTGGGGTAGCAGAAAGCTGCTGAAGGCAGAGGCTGCAGTGCAGAGCTCAGACCAGGAAGCGCCTAGACCTTTCTCTCGTGGCTGGGACAGGCAGCAGGCCTGTCTGCAACGGGTGTGCCCAGGGGGAGGACATCCTGCAGCAGGAGGCTGTGCAACATCAGGAAAGCTGAGGAGGAGTTGGACAGGAGGTTCTGTGTGCAGTCTGCAGCAGACCCAGAGCCAGAACCTCACCCTCAAGACCACGCAGAAAGGAACGACGCAGAAAACACAGAACGGAAGCTTGCGATGGCAAGGACCAGCAGGAGGAAGAGACGTCCCCCCATTGCCTGAGGTGCCCCTGCAGAACCGCTTCACCTCTCTGGGGCTGCAGAGGAAGGACCCATGAAGGGGAGACCCAGATGTCAGCTGAGCCAGCTCAGCCTGTTCCCCATGTAATGACCAGTCCAACCAAGAAGCAGCGATGGGTGATAGCTGTAGGGACTGCGTTCTGCGGGGAATGCAGGAGCCCATTTGTTGACCTGACTCACTCTCACGAGAGGTTTGTTGCCTACCAGGGGCTCGTATTAGGGACGTTGCAAAGAGACTATTGAGTCTTGTACAGCTCACAGACTGCTATCCACTGCTGTTATTTCGTGTGGGCACCACCAACACTGTCAAGAGTAGACCAAGGCATAGCATGAAGGACTACAGAGCCCTTGGAGCAGCTGTAAGAGGCTCTGGAGCACAGCTGGTCTTCTCTTCGATCCTACCAAAGGCAAGGGCTTTGAAAGGACTGGTCAAATCTGGCAGATCAATGCATGGTTGTGGGACCGATGCCAAAGACAGGGATTTGGTTTTTTAGGCCATGGGACTCTCTTTGAGAAACCTGGTCTGCTAGGGACTGATGGGGTCCATCTGTCAGAGGAGGGGAAGAGCATCTTCAGCTACTGGCTTGCCAAGCTGGTGAAGAGAGCTTTAAACTACGGTTGCTGGAGGAGGGGAACCTCAATCCACCCCACTCATCTGTTTCATGTCAATGCCAGCAATAGATGCCCAGAGCCAGGAAAGGGATCAGGGGTCAGCAGGAGAGCACCTGAAGAGCAGCACAAAGGAACTGCAGCACTTCATCCAGTAAAACAGTTTCATTAGGGGCTGACTTAAGTGCCTCTACATGAATGCATGCAGCATGGGAAATAAACACGGGGAACTGGAACTGTTAAGTCTCAATGAGAGATGGGTTTTGCTGTCCTGTGAAACTGTTTTCCAATGAGACACACAGACTAGGTGAGTTTGCTGTGGAAGGCATAGGCAATTCTTTCTTTTTCTTTGGGTCCTGATCCTACCTAAAATGAACTCTATGTCTAACCTTCATGTCTTATTTCATGGTGTACACTGACTATCTGCTTCATGCCTTTTGAAAATCTATTTAGTATAGGGGAAGGTAAGTCATATACAATGCTTACATAGTTCTGAGTATGTTCTATCCTGCCTGCTTTGATTTTGCATTCATCTGAAATAATATCCTGCAAACGCAAGTTATATCTAGATTTTACATTTTCATGTAGCAGATGAACAGAAGCAGACCAGTTGATTCAGGTTATTAATTCAGGAGAGAGTGTCTCTTTGTTCTGTGCTCATGCTGAAGTGATCTCCCACTGCTCTTCTCTCAACTTGAGATTCATCAGGCAGTCACTTGGCATGACTTACCTCCACTTTCAATCTCAAACGCCTCCTTCCTGCAAAGTAGATAGCACCTTCTCTTGAGGAGACCTCAGTAGTGACAGGGAAGAGGCTCTCCCGAGGATTTTTCTCTTCTTTTCCTATCTTCTCTGCTGTCACCTTTTCTGTCTGTCTTAGTGCCTATCAGCCTCTACCCTCTGCTCCAGTGGTTTGTCTGGCTTAACTCAGCCTTTGTGAAAATATTTCTTTCAGAATAGTCAGCACTCAATTCATTAGGAGTCTCCGACCTCTATGGCCTGTATCTGAGGGTCTGTATTCTTTCTCTCATGTTTTGGTCTTCATCCTGTGTAATCTTTTGACTTGCTTCTTCGTCAGACTGACTGTTACGTGTGCACAGAATGCTGCTGTGAGCTCACCTAAGATGTGTGTTATGCCAAGGACGCCCCTTGTTAATGCAGAAAGATTTCAGGTTCTGACTGCCTCTTCCTCACAATGTGAGGCATTAGTCAGGCAGTGTGTCATCCCTGCTCACCTTGTAGGAAATAATGTTGCAATGTTGTGGCAGCAATGTGAGACCTCCTAGGAAAGGAAGGTCTTTAAAATAAAACTAAAGCAAAACTGATTTCACTTACACTCCTGTATATTCTCACAAGCACGAATGTGTTCAGCCAATCTTCCAGTATTCCCTGAAATGATATAGAGAAAAAGGGATGCTGGCTAGCAAGTCCTCCTCACGTCTTCTGAGCTTTTTGAAGGTTAGCAACAATGTGCTATGTTTGCATGTGCCTTTTTGTCCCAGCTAGGAGCTGACAGTGGTCTGACTTGCCGTTATATCATGTCTCTGTTACACATCACGATTTACTTGCTGTCCTGTGTCTCCCAGCCTGGTGTCCTGAGAAGTTGTAGATAGATGGGCAGTAGGATTTTGAAGACCTGCTAACCTCAGTACCATCACCAGTCACACTCCTGTGTGACCTGATCTAGGTGTTCCTGCTCCAGCAGGGGGACTGGACTAGATGATCTTTCAAGGTTCCTTCCAATCCCTAACGTTCTGTTCTGTGATTCTGTGATCAACACCTGCTATTCTGTTATGCCTTATCTTGCCATTTCTTCCTCAGGTGCTTCTACACCAACCAGTCCATCACCTCCTCGACAGTGTTGCTGGCAATGATAGAGTTCTGTTTGCATACTGTGGGCCACTTTGGTTCTTTGCTTCTGCTCCACAAATGTTATGTGGGATATGTTGCAGGTAGAATTGTTCTGAAGCTGAATACCATACTGTGGAGCTATTCCAAGAGGAAAGGGGGTCACAATCTTCAGGACAACCTTCCTGAGAAGCTAAAGCACTGTAAGTACATGACCTGGGCTGAGCTGCTCACCTGGAACTTTAGATGGCAGAGCTGGGACTCACTGAAAAAGTCCACATAAGTCGACTTACATCATGGGATTCCTACTTCAGAAGGCCCTTCATATCATCTGATCTCAAGACAGGTTCCTATCTGATCACCAGCTTTGCCTAAAATGAAGACATAGTGCTGCTGAAAGCATATTTTTCATCTGTGCTTCTGTCAGTGTACAGAGATTCTGAGAAGACCAGCAAGTTAGCCAGGACATTACTGAACTTCTTGTATCCCCAGTCATCACACTATTGTTATTTCCTCGACAATGTGCTAACAGATTGTCTTCTCTGTGGAGTTCCTGGCAAAAGCACCAGCGCTACATCCTCACAGATCTGAGCTTCACCTTTGACATGACCCTGGAAAAGGACTCAGCCACTGAATCAACACTGCTACATGCCAAGAAAATTCATTTTCCAGCAACTACAAGTGAAATGAACATACTATTCATTGTGACTGAAAAGATAATTGTTATCCACGTGATCACTGACATTTTGGGAACTCAAATACAACATAACCATCTGACAAGATCAGTCCCTTGTTTTTCTGTCAGACAGCGGAGGGCAGCATCAAGATTTTGAAAGTAGATTCATAGATACTAAGTCATATCTTCAAAAGTGGTGATCATGTTGAGTGCAGCTGCCACATAGAGACAACGTGTTAACAAAAGGATGTTGCAGGCAATTCTGGAATGGAAAAATGAAGCAAGCTGAATATATATATATATATATTGACAACGAGATAAAGAAGCTTTACCTCAGCTTGTAATGAGTCTCAAGGCTCAAAAATTCTTCACAAAACTTGAATTTATTTAAGTATGTCAGCCCTGAGCACCAGGCAAGGCACTGTAGATGAACACACTATTACCTCTCACCAAGGAGCATTCTGAATCAGGTATCTTCAATGCTGAGTTTCCTTTGAAAAAGGAATCCTGAAAAATGTCATAGAAATTATGCTTAGAAGAACTCCATGCATCAAACCACACTTCAATGAATTCCTGATTAAGCAGTCCAAAGAACAGTGTGGTTAATGACTTCCAGAAGTTTTAAGCAGATTTAGACTCTCTAGTATCCAATTTAAGAAGTATAAATATGAAACAGGAGTAACTGCTGTTGTCTTTGTAGGTTATTCTAGTGGTATGCATCTGGCCTCTTTCATTTGGAGTAAGAAAAACTAAGGGTCATTCACAGTACCCTGAGCAAAAAATACAAATCAAAGCATCAAGTATTCTTTGTTCAAATCCACTGCAATTTTCTGTCAAAAATAAGCTAGAGTTGCTGACTCCAACTTTTATATGAGAGAGTTCTGGTTAAATTGACCTCAAGAATGTGAAGAAATTATTGGCATGCACTTCTGTGCTTTTTCCCCACAACATATAAAGATAATTCTTCATTGTCTTGTGTGATGTTAGTAATGCCATTCTCAGACTTGTTAGCAACTGGGACTGAAATACCAAGAATTTAATACCATCTGAATGAGATTATGTGCAGGCTGATAAAGAAACCAAAGAAGCCTTTGCCACTGCTTATGGAACCACAGAGTTCCATAATTTCATCTACTGTTGTGCTTTTGAGAATAATACAGCTGGCAAAATGGTTCTAGAGAGTATAAATACACATCTATATTTCCTATCACCCATATTCACATACAAACATGGAGTTTTATGTCAAATGTGTATGATTATATATTTATTGGCAAATCAGAAAAGTTGATTTTTGGTGCCAGCTCATTATGCCAACAGTTTCTGATGCCAGATTGTGAAGTCCTGTCTCCAGATGAAGTAATAATATTTAAATCCCCTCCTGGTCTGCTTCTCCAGGATGGCCAGGTCATGAAAATGACTATCAAAGATCCACTATTAGTGCTTGTTCTCAAGGCAACACTGAAGAGGTGGCTGACTGAGAAATTGCTGTTAAGAGTTCAAAGCAGTTTTAATCCATAAACATGAGCTGTTTGCTCGTAAAGAATCTCTTCTGGGAAAATCATATTGCTATTCCTGAAGGAGATTGCTGAGTCATGTTAACTATGTTATATGCAGTACAGGCAGGAACTGTGTGCATGAAAATTTACATCTTGCATTTTGGCCAGTGGCTTGCAAATGTGTTACCTGCCAAGCTATGTGACACTGCTTCCTGAATGCCCCAGCATTCCCCAAGCATTGCCCAAGGACCTGTAGTCCAGAGTCCTTACTGATTTCTGAGGGTCCTTTTCTGACAGAAAATTAACTTCCTAATTGTGGTAAACTTACATTCAGAATATCTCAGTGGGATTTTATCCCCCTTGGCAACACCTACTGCCTCAGTCTGTGCTCCCTGCTGAAGATGGTATGTAGTTACTGCTTAGCAGCCATTCTAATGGCAGAACTTCCCTCCTTTCTCATGGACTCAAGAGTCTAACCAAAACAGCCTCATCTGAACTGTTACACTGTGCCATGCTGTCCCTGGGCAAGTAATAAGACTGGGCCATGGTGCAGACAGCCAAAGAGATCTTGAAAAGGTTTATACTTGCTAGGTTCCTCATAATTCAGTGTTAAGCATCTGCTCTGACAGTCAGGAGTCCCTCTGAGCTGTGATGAGACATAGTCACTCCTTCGTCAACTCAGCCTTGATGTGTCTGAGAAATTCTAATACGAGCAGGTAGAGGCTTCATTTTTTTTCTACATCACACTTCACATAACAAAAAACCTCTGTGTGCTAGAAACAGTGGAACTGAGCAATGTGTTCTTTTGAGATTATCGGACCTGACTGAGATGTCACCCTGGTTCATGTTACCAGCAACAAAAAGGTATGTCCACTCAGTCCTGTATGTCCTGCTTTATGAACGTAACACTTATGCTGGAGGTGGGAAGACCACCTGTGTACCAGATGGAAGCAGTTCCTTCTCCTTGTGTTCTTTTTTTTTTTTGATTATGAACCTCTAAAAGCAAAATCCTCTCTGTAAGTTACTAACAAGCTCTAGCAAGACCTAAACAGTGAGGGACCCAGAACACATCTTCTTAGTGACTGAAATACTGGGGGCAGGTCCTTGTAGGCACCTTTCCTGAGAAGGGAAGGTAAAGGGAGCAGAGATTGCAGTGCAAAGAGTGAGCCTAACAGTCCTCTTGCAAATCCTTACTCCTTATCTAGATTTAATTCTCAGAAAAACACTGACCAGCCATAGCCTGTGGCACCCACCATTGTCTGCCACATCAGGGGAATTCCAGTTATTTCTTTAATATTCAATTCCAGAACTAATAGCATGATGCTACTAGCACACTGGCAGCTGTTTCAATGTTCATGTAATAGGTGCTGCTTCTAAGGTGAGTGCTCCATAGACTTAATGGATGTTTGGTTTTCTTGCACTACTGATCTTTAAGATGTTCTGTTTATGTATGCAGAGTGATGTTTTCTCTGCATTTTTGATCCTGTCTGCTTCATTTCCCCTGCTCTATATTTGCTTTCTCCTATGTTTCCAGACTCTCTGGCTGTCATTGCTCTGCTTTTCGAGACTTGCCCACTATTTTGGAAGTGACACCTGGATCTCACATTAATCTCTCCTATTCACATTCATTGCGAGAGAGAGAAGAGAGGAAAAAAATACACAAACAGCTACTCATTGTGAAATGTTGTGCATCTTGTTTGGTAAAAGCATTAAAGTAAGCCTAAAATGGTCATGTAAATCTCATGCTTTCTCTTCCAGTTGCATTCTGATGGTTTTAGTCATTGGCTTGCGTCTGCTGCTCCAAGACTAGAATTATAAACCAGAAATGTTGGAATGATCAATAACAAATGGTGGAAGGAATAAACATTGAGCATGCTGTTGTGGCTGGCATAGGGACTCAGCTCTGAGCAGTCAGTCCATCTGTTGGTTAATGCAGTCTCATAATATCAGACCATCTGCCTGCTCCTCTTGTGCTGCAGTGTAAAAAAAAGTGGGATGAGAGAAACAGACCACAAAACTAAGAGAGAATTCCCTCCAAAACAAAGAAAACTTCATAATCCTGAAAGCCATCGCAGATACCTAAAACTATCTGGTATTGTAAAACAACTAAGATAGTCAAAAAAGATAAAGGGCCAGCACCCAGACAAGAGACTGTAGCTTGCAGAACATGAAAGACCATATGACAAATATAATCAGCAGAAACTGCCTAGGAGTTAGAAGAAATGCCAGCTGTTTCAATTTTGTTTAGCTGTAGTTTTTCACTGGTTTCTTTATTTTGAAAGGTGAGGTTGAGCTGTGAGCTAACTAAAATGATGCTCTTTGGCGCAATGATGTGCTTTCTATGACTTCTTGTGGTTCTGACTTTGGGCTTGGTTCTGAATTTAATCCTGTATATGACATTGAACAGACTGTGGAATATCTTTTTGCCTATATTCTTTTTCCTAGTGTGAATATAGTAGAGTAATATAATGGGAAAGCTCATGAAAAACACCCTAAATCAGGACTATCCCATAAGCACTAATGAATATTTTTGGGTTCCCTTTGAAGAGCTACAGTTCAGGGCTGGTAGTGTACTTCCTCAGCACTGGGCTGAGAAATGAATTATTCTCAGACCTTGTGGCTAGCATTCCCCACAGGAGAGAAACCATGTTCTCCATGCCTTTTGCATTACCAGCATGAAAATCAAGTTTATTGCTTCCTAATGCAAATTTACCTGGAATTCTGATCCTAAGCATGGTTTCTTCTTTGTATATTTAATTGGCTTTTAAAAATAACTTACGATTCATAACAGATGTGTAAGAAAACACAGATAAAAGGTTAGTAAGATCCTTTCTTCTGCATACTTAACTTTCCTAATACAAGTGCACAGGTACTTGTCTGTGTGGGTGTATATATATATACACCCTATTACAGATATATTACAAATAATGTAAGCAGAATGTAAGAACACAATGGGGACTGTTTTGGAAAGTGTACAATCCTTGCAGGAGAACCAGTTACATTTCTTTTCATTGGATGTAGGTCTCTAGGTGGTTGAAGCCCTTTTAGAAAAGATATCCTCTTTTTTTCTCCTTCAGCTACCCAGTGCACACACAAAAAAGGATTTTTCTTTTTTACTTGGCTGTTTTGAGTTTCATTTATGTGTTTTCCAGCCTGAAATCTGTTCTGTGTTTTCCTTCTCGTACAAAAAAACATTTCCTATTTTTGACTATAACTGTCATTCTCCTCTCTCTCTTTAAATTTTATCATATCTCTTTTGAGCTGGGGCTGGCAGGGGAGAGATGAGGAGTGCACTCAGAGTGCCGTGGGTGGGTATATCATGAATACCTGTGGTGGCATGGTGATATTTTTTGTTATGTTCTTTATTTCCTACAATGATCCTAATATTTCTTTTCATCTTTTCTTAATATCTGCAGAGTACTGAATTGATGTTTTCATAGATGTGTCTGTCACCACTCCAAGAACTCTATCCTGAGGGGTAAAAGCTAATTCAGAACCCATCACTATATATGTAAAGGTAGGATTATTCTTCATGTTCACCACCTTGCATTTATCAACATTGAATATTATCTGCCATTTTCCCTCTCACTCATTGCAATTGCATTTTTTTCCCCAATTCATTTTTTTTTTTTTAGTGCCATGAATGGCCCATTATCAGCAATAAACTCTTCACCCATTTTCTCAAGCACTTTTGACTGTGTGGAAGAGCACTGGCCCCTGTACAGTTCCCTGTGGAGAGGTTTTAGCTGAACCTTTCATTTCTTTTAATTAGCTCTTGTTTTTCTTACAGTCCCTAATTCACAAATTTTTTTTTGACTTATTGCTTCTGCAAGGATGCTGAATCTGTGTATGTTAGTCACAGATGCAACGTATCTCTTAGCAACATTTTGAACCAAATTTCCCTTACCACTTAGGAATAAGTGAAGATTTACAAGTTTCTCAACTAATTCCTCCATGTTCATTAAGGTTCTTCAAATTTTAGTCTCTGCATCTTATCTAATGTGACATTTTCTAGGTCTATGTGTGGAGTTTTAAATTTTTCTCCTATTGTTTTCTTTCTTGTCCTTATACCATCCCTGATATCAGGCTTGACCCTGCTACTGTCAGCCACCCCAATGGGTGATCACTAGCATAATCCTGTACTTTTTCTCTGAGAATGGAATCCATGCACAGAGATGGTGTTGCTTGTTAATGACATTACCTTGTTATTCTGATTCAGCTTTAGTACATGATATTTGCTTTGAGTTTCAGTGTAATCAGTGCCATGACATTACTGTCCCACTATTTATCTTTCTCCTGTCAAATTTCTGATACACTGATTATGTCAGTATCCATTAAAATCAGGCATCCAGTTTCCCTTCTCATTAACTGCTGTTGTAGTGCTGGCTTAGAAGCATGTATAGATTTGTCTCACGTTTCTCTTTTTCTGTGCTTTGTTTAGGTGAGACTTTGTTTGTTTGTTGTTTGCCATCCTAGTTTTGCCAGCTACTTTTTAGTCAATACAGAATTTTTATTTTTTTCATCTCTGCAAGATGCATTATCATGAGCTGTATAGAGGACATACAAAAGGCATCTCCTATCTCTGCCAGTACACTCTATAATTTAAAAAGTCCCCTGTAACATTTTTGAGTGTTAAATACTCACTAGCAATGAACATTTTCCTTCTGTAAGATTTCACCTTGCCTCAACTTTCATGGTGTCTAAAAAGTCTTGTTTATCTTATGCATGTGAATTTCCCTGTGAATAAGTAGAAAGCAATGCTGTATAGGCAGTTGCTGATGACCTGCTGCTTTGTTATTTTTCTGTGGGTATTATTCCATAGATATGACAGTTGAAGCAAGTGAGGACTTAAAGAGCACTAGAGTAGTTTAGATTGTACCATACCTGTAGGGAATTTGTCCTGTGACTCCTATATGTGAATCCTATCCCATATTGGTGCAACCATCTCTAAATTTTGAGCCAACAATGACCTTTTAGCGTGTTCCTGAAGCAACTTCTGACAGGACTCCTCAGGCCAGAGCACCTCATTTCAGTGCATGGTGCCAGCACCTTTTGCTTTACACTGTGGTGCCACTGTGATCAGATGTAGTATTTGGCCTTGGTTTCTTCCTTTTTAAGGTATCCTCCAGGGCCTCTTGGAAGCCCTCTTGGGCACAGATTTGAGGTGATGGGAAGGGGGAGCTAGGAGGTGCACCCAAAAGGGCTGATGAGAGAAGGAGGATTGTGGCAGAGTATGTCCCAGCCACAGTGTTCTGGATGGGCACTGCATCAGGACGCTTGACAGAAAGCTCTGTGAGCAAGCTTTGTCTTGAGCAGCCCAAAGGGAAAGGAAAGGCTGGAAGGTGCATTTAAAAATAGACCAAGTAGCCAAAAACTGCATGCACTTTCATTGTAACACATAAGTGTCCCTCAGTAAACAGTTTACACTTCTTCGGATGTCAAAATACTCAGCAGGAGCAAAACTTTGATTACATTTTGTGGAGATCCCAGGAGCAATTCAGAACTTAAAGATCAGGTGGCAGTTTCCTTCCAGCTCCTATTGGAAATACTTGCTATCTTACTACTCACATCTGTAATGAAAATTAGAAAATAGCACACTTCATGGGACCCAAAAACAACTGTTCAGTGACAGCCTGTTACAAGTCTTGGCCAAAGTAACCAGCTATTACCTTACCATCCTTTACCACTAGTGAATGGAAACTGTCATAGAAAATATTTGTGCACATGGAAAATGTTTTTTTCTATTTATTATCTACAATCACCAAGCTGATTTTGTTAAGCAGATTTGGCACTAACAACCAGCAATAGCTAATAAATTCAATGTCAGCCTTACAAGGTTCTGACAGATTGTTGGCAGCTGACTTAAGTGCAGGGGAGAGCTCTCCTAGTGTGGGTTGGATGTGTTTATTTATACCGTACCGTGGGTCTGTTTGCCCCAAATTTTGCTGCTCAGATCTGCCTCCTTTTAGTAGATGGCAGTGGTACAATACATACAAAGGCTATAATAGCTGATCAGAAATATGGTACCCAGCTACACTAGAGATAGATTAACTTTTCTTTGCTAAGAAGATTTTAAATATCATGAAGAGGTTTTATACTGACTTGCTGTTAATTGGTGATGGACTCTAGAAGAGACTGGTTATACAACCAGACTAAGTTTGTACTTAGGCTTCCTTCCAGCATGCCTTAAAAGTGGAAGATGATGTGCTCAGAGGTATTTCGACAGGCTTCACCAACCTGTACTTAGCTGAAAAGTTGGTTAGATAGAGGTCTTATTTGGATCAGGGAAAACCAATTGAAAAGAAAACTTTGGAAAGCTAAGTGCCCAGTTGCAGTAATAGAGCATGTACACATAGAGACATTTTACATGATCAAAACCTTGAACATCCACTTTTTAGTGGTAAGTGATGCCAAGAATGTGTTTACAGAAACTGAATAAGCCGAAGTCTTATAGTAAAAATAAGTTTAGTCCAAAAATTCCCAGTTACACAATGGTCTGTGAAAACCAAAATATGTTAGTATAACTGAACTCAGAAAAAGACACTCAGTTTTTACATATGTGCGGCACATTATCATAACTCATTTACTTGGAAGAGGAATGAATTATCTGTCCCAGCACTGGGTATCACTGAATACTTGACAAGCTTCTGACCAATATACATGCCCAGTCCACACCACAAGAATCTGGAGGTGTACACTGGTTTCTCAGTGCTCCAAAGTGGGGTAATCTGTCTCCTGCCCCTTGCCAGCTGCTGAGCACACAATTAACCAGCTACGTAGTGCTACCACCTTTTTTAAATAGGATTAACTGGAACTGAGCAGAGGTCAGCCCTCTGGAATCATCTTCTCTCAATACATTCATTGATCTATTTGAGAAATACAGGTTCAAATGTTGATTTCTCTGATCCGTTTCAGAATGGTATTACAGCACAGGGGATGCTTAGTAAAGTCAATGCTGAGAGAGAAGATGAAGAAATTAAAGGAGTAGGAAGTTCTTTCTAATTAGAAAAGAAGAACAGAATAAGTCAGGAAGTTGAATTCTGCAGTGAAAGTAAGATGGGCATCATTGACACAGTTTTCTCTTCACATGTGATGAAAGGATCTCTGGACAGTACAAGACTGATGGTGAAGAATTCAGATTGACTATGTTTCAGAGTCCAATTGATTGACAATTGCAGAATTTATCCTGTTTTTGTTTATAAGTCAGGTAGTCAGTATTTTCTATCTCCAGCTGAGCATTCCCCTCTCATTCTGTGAATATGCCACACAACTGCATGGATAGACTTCAGAAATAGAAATAATTTTCTTCACTAAAACTACACCAAATGAGCTTAACTTCTTCAAAAAGGAAAAATAGAATAGTCTAGAAATATACACTGATACCAAGCAGCAACTCTAAAAGTGCTACTGAAAAAAATTGCTGACAGAGTTTAGCACCACCAAAAGATACTTAAAGTAAAGTACTAAGTGCTGTTTTGGAAAGTGTGTGGGTGACGCAACCCAGCATTATGAACCATAATGAACTTGCACAGAAAATGGATAAAGCACAAAACCATCCCACTGCCTTTATAACAGACATTGTGCTCACTTTGAGTCTGTCTCCTGACAGTATCATGCAATGTCTGCTAGTCCTTGTTGCCTTTTCAGTTCCTCTTGCATCCTTACCAATGTCCATTCTATCTCCTTACACATTTCTTTCCTTCAGGCTGAAGAGTCTTAGTCTCTTACTTGTACAGAACCTTCTAGAACTCTGAGTATTCTTGCTGCCGTTCTGTGAACTGGACTAAAAAGGACAAAATAACACACTATATTTTATATATGGGAGCAGCTCTTGGATGCGTACAGTCATCATGTGGCAGGATATTCTCTGCTCTGTTCTCAAGCCATTTCCTAATGATTCCTAAAATATAGTTGCTTTTTGACCTGTACTGAATATTGGGCTAGTGGTTTCATAAGAACTGTTATGCCCAAGGTCCCATTTCTGAGTGTAAGATTTAGCTCGCAGCCCATTAGTGGTAGTAATCCCAGGATTGCTTTTCCCTTATCTGTATAATATTTTCAAGTTTACTTACAATGAACTTCACAGAGACTGTTACTATTTCTCTCACTGAAATACCCCTCTACTTTATTAATGGTGATTACCCTTCTCTTTCATGTTGTCCAGCTGATCAACAATTTAGAGTAAGAACAATTGTTCCTTACACCACTTACTGCCTCTGTCAGACCTGATGAAGGTACCATATGCCCAAAAGGTTTTGTGATTGTCTCAAGTGATCTAACAAATTGTGCCATTTCTTCATACAAATGTGAGTTTTCACCTGTCCTTTGGATTCTCCTTATCAGTGTGAAGGACAGTGCAAGGCTTGTGCACCTGCTCATCTATGGGCAGAGTGTTCTCTCTTGAGCAGGAAGCAGGATGCAGAACTGGGTGCTCAGCTGCCCAATTTGTTAGTTAATTGAACTCTGCTCATTTTTTATTTTTTATTTTTGCTGATAAATACTTTTAGGAAATATGGATTAAATTGCTATGGAGAATTTGCAGCTCCAATATGAGGGTAAAGAAAAGCTTTGCAGCCTGCCCTTTCTGTACACTTGATTTTTTTTTTTTATTTTTTTTTTTGAGGGTAGGTCAAACAAACAAGCAGCTACATGATTCTCTCTCAAAAAGAGACATTTGATACCTGAAAATAAATGTGACTGCAGTTTTCTGGCTATAAATGTCTTCATGGCCTGAGGAAACTATGTAGTGTGTCCTTACTTGGTACAGGAAGTAGGGAAATGTCTGTATTACAATATAAATCTTCATTTACTTGAAAAAAATAGCTGAATATAGAGAAAATGCATCACAGAAATGACAGGTCTGCTTAAACTAAGTAAACAGCTGTCTTAAACCCTTGGCTGCATGTAATCTGGATGACATGTAAGTTCTTGTGTGCTTAGGAAGTAATGTTTCCCCTGGCACTGAAGTATGACAAGTAACAGTACTGATGCAATTTGTAAAAAGGGAAGAAGCCTTGACTGTATTGTCTTACCTTTTTCAGAAGCCGGAGCAAGGTCAATAAAACTTCGACATTTTTCACCTTTAAAAGAAAAGGATTATTTTAGGAGACAGAAGTTGATTGGTTTTGCTCTGCCTCCTCTTTCTGACTGGTGTTTCTGCCATCACTCCCACCTGAGACTCTACAGGACCACTACGTTGTCTCACACACAGAGCAGACCTTTACTGGGGCCTCCATCCTGGACAAAACACATTATCCTCGCAAGGCTAGACTCATCCTTAGGACTACAGTCCCTTGATCGGGAGTATGAAATAATATTAGTGAAGGAAAATTTGCTGTCTCCTGGTTAGGTCCCTGCTGGGTCTGTGATGCTCTTTTCCAAGGGCTGAAATAGGGCTGCACTCCAGATGCAGCGGCACAGTGCGAGGCACTGCAGCGGGGTAGCGCTGGGAGGACACAGCCCTAATTCACCAATACTTTTGCTGCCCTTCTTCTCATCTTCAGGATAATGCCTGTGCCCCACCAGAGCATGGCCGAGCCTCCCAGAGACAGGAAGCATTGCCATGGGCACAGATGTCTCAGGACTCAGCGTCTCTCTCAGAGTTGCTCAGACAGATTTGCTCACAGCACGTTTATGTGCCGGTGTGCTGAAAATACTTCTGACTGCAGGAGCCTGGTAAGTGCTGGCAAGCTGCCCCCAAAACCCTACAGTGCAGTTGTAATACTAATAGGAAATATATTGAGAAAAGAAAAAAGTAAACACCTGTTATGAAAACAATCCACAGGAAAAAAAAAACAAAAACAAAGCATTTCCCCTTCTCGCCACTCCCTGAAAGTACTAATGCATACAAGGGAGCCAAAAAGCTCGTGCAAACCAGGGAGAAGGAGCAGTGCAGTGAGGACCTGCCAGGTCTGCCCCAGGATACTGGCTGTGTTACCTCAGCCTCGTGCCAGAGCGCCTGAGGAGCCGGACACATGCTCCAGGAGCACGTCCGCCTTCCCCGATGGGCGTCCTGCAGGCAGCCACGCGGCACCAGCACCCTCGGGCAGGGACTGGCAGCCCTGTCTCGGAGCTCCCTGGCCAGGGTGCTCATTCCAGCGGTCCCCCTAAAGCTCATGCAGCAGCACCTGCTACACTTGTTCATGCAGCACGTGCAGTAATTAAAGAATTTGGATTTGCCTAAATTGTAGGAAATTTGCCTAAACTGCAAGAAAAAGAATCTGAAGGAGTTGAAGATGGGAGAGAGACCGCTAATTGTTCTAAATTTTTCCTCCATCTTGTCAGAGCCAGGTATAGACACGTGATAACCACACCAGTGATCAGGGCCTCTCTGTGCTTTCAGCTGTGCATAAATAACAACACGAATGGTGGCGGTGCACTGCACAGCCACCCTGTCGGTCTCACAGCGCACAAGGAAGAAGAGGCGTAAAACACGAGGAGGCTGGGGACAGGACAAGGGCACAGCAAGGTGACTGAGCACAAGGGTAACAGCTTTTATAACAACTCAGGTAGGCTGCTGTTGATTAGATCTTTGTAGGCACTTTAGCAGAGAAGAATAAAAGAGGGATAAGAGGATGGAAGAATGCTGAGAAGTAGCAGAGAGGTGACGTGTTTGGAGTTGCAAACTCAAAGTGATTTTCCAATCTTTTTCTTGTTACTCTGATGGCTACAGAGCAGGGACAATTGCCCTAAAGAAAGCCAAAGAAAAGCAATTTGCAGGAAGTGCAGGAATTAGGGATATTGTGTAATGAGAACAGCCAAAAATCAACTTTATGCCTATGCTATACGGGTGAGTGAAAATAATGGGAAGTTGTTCTCAGCTACTAGAAAAAGAAAGATCTCTGTCAGTTCTGGTTCTATATCCTGTTCACTGCATGGCCACAAGGAGATGTCAGGGAGCTTCAGGTTGGGTGGGAGGAGGATTCAGAGTACAGACGGGTCTCTGAGCCATCAGTACAGAGAGGAAAGCAGAAGCCTTGTTTTTGAGTTGGGGTGAGGATGAGGTTGGTCCTCAGGAGCATCAGTGCAAGGAAAATGGAGAGAAGGGGGAGGAGAACCAGGGTAGATCCAAAGGTGAGAGTGGATAAGCCTCCTAGGAAAGCAAAATTAAAGCATGAAATCATGAAGAACTAGTTCAGTGGTGTTACAAGAATGAGATTAATAAAGATTTTGGTAAGAGTTGTTTGAAACAGAAGAATGAACCTTTCTCCATTTGTCCTTTCATTAATTACCCAGATCTGAGAGTTTTTCCAACCTGCATAGTTAAAAAACAGAAAATGGGGAAAACAAGCTCCCTTTTCTTGTCACTCATCTCAAATGCCTGATTATTATCCACTCTGCTACATTTTGTAGAACACAATCATTGGTGTTTATGTGAATTAGTTTCCCTTCAACAGGTTCTGACAAATTTTATCTGAGAAAGGAAAATGTGGTGCAAAACATCATTTGCAAAGAACAATAGATATCAAAGTTGGAGTAAGACTTTGTAAATCAGAGGTCCCAAATTGGCATGTCCTAGGCAACATGAGGGAATTTTCTGGGCCATAAGACACTTTTGGCCCTCCGTTATCCAGTGCAGAACACTTCCTGCAACACCCAAATGTCTCAGCCCAGCAGCTGCATCAGCTCTCCCCCTGCTTGGGTGAGGCTGCTTCTATTTCAAGAAGCTGTTCTCATACTTGAGAGCAAATTGTTCCTGAAAATACTCCTCTCCAATATCTCACATCAACAACAAAGAAAGAACCTATGATTGACCTCTTTAAAGCAGGGAGCATTATGGTTGACATCACCACCTGCAAGAAGCAGTAACAGGCAGCTGACAGCAGCACAGCCCAGCTCTGGGTAATAATGATGGGGTGGCAGCAGAGCCAACAAAGTTTAACTTTAGGTCAATTAGCCCAGATGGCAAGACCTTTTATTCCAGCGTACATTGAGTTACATCTACCATGCATCTATGATGAGTACATTGCTATCCCTGCTTTATATGGGATGACTCTTGACTGTCCAAATGTAATCTAAGTCCTTGGCTCAGGAAACCTTAACTGGGCATCTTGAAAACCTCGTGCTTCAGGTGACATGATGTCTTCCTGTTGGATCAGTTTGCCTAAGCCAGCAGTATCTTGAGCTGAAAAAAACGGGAACAATTCCAAATTTTCTGACAGGTTTTAATGTGTTGGTGGTTTCTGATGAAAATATTAAATGTGTCAGTCTTTAGAGAAAAACCTGAAGATGCAAGAAATTTCAGAGAATGAATCCTACATATGATAGAAGAGGAAACGTTTTGGCTCATATAGCCTATCTCCTGAGAAACCATCAGCAAGTATTTCAGAGCTTACAAAAGACTTTTGCTTGCCAACTAGCCTTGACCAGAATGAAGAACTCCTCCATGTCGTAATAAATCCCCTGCACAACAGCTCTGACATGTTCTGAAGTAATTTGAAATCCTGTGGTAGTTGCCAGTCTACAACAAACATTTTTGTAAAAGGCTTTTCCTTTTTCTTCTCCTTTTATTACTGTTATTATTTTTAAATCTGGATATAGTGCGCCCATAAGCAGGCTGCTCAGAGAAGGACTCTTGACTGTGGACTTCATATAAATTTTCCTTGGAAGGCCTTGGTCTAACGGGAGGTCTTGGACTAAGTTCTCTGAAGTCTCAAGGAGACTTTCCTGATGTGTTTCTATTAAAGATTTGCAAATTATTTTTATTAAACTTCTACCTCAAGCTTAGAGTAGAAGGAAACCTAAATAGACAAATCATTAAATTGTTACCGTCTATGGTTTTCATACTGCCTGCAGAATGGAAAACTTTTTTTTTTTTTTTTAATGCAGAAGGAGCCTGAGGCAGCTTGCAAGCCAGAGGACAAAAGAGTGAAGGAGGTGAAAGGTATTCAGCTATATGTGAAGCTTTCAGGAAGGAATTTAGTTTCATCCTCTGTAGTGTGTGTGAGAGAGAGACAGAGAGAAACTGGAAAGTGAATAACAAATTGTTTTCCTGCCCTCACAGCTCAGAGGTAGTGATTGCTTTGCTGTAAGCATCCTGGTTGTGGAGAAAATGGTCAAGGTGAAAATGGAAAGGGACTAAACAGACTACTGCAGAGGAGCAATAGGTAAATCACCCATTGAAGATGAAATTATTGATGGAAGCAATGAAGCAAAAGGTAGAATTGGATGTGGGATCAGAAGGGAGGCAAAAGTTATTCACTGGCTTTCAAAAGAAGCTGAGAAGCTTCTGCTAGTTGGCCTGAGCTGAGAGGGACATGTTGCAGTGAAGTTTGTGGGTAGGGAGGATGTCATGGCAATACGTGCATGAGCTAGAGGAGAATATGAAAACTGACAATTACAGCAATCCTGGATAATTCCAACCAAGACTCAGGGTTGAATGTTAGGATGGATGGATGGCCGGCGTCTGTACATATTTTAGAGAAGACAGTGGCATTACTTGAGTATGACCAGAGAGTGCAAGGCAAGAGGGACTCAAAAGGCAAAGACAGTGTATTAATTATACCCCTGGGCAGTGGGGTGTCAGAGGGAGAGAGGTGACTCCTGTGGTTTGAGAGTGAAAAATGAGGAGTGCGTTTCTGGCTAATCTAACTCTCTGTAGAGTTACAATGAAAATTGTGATGGTCACACACCACCTGTGGCTATGTGGCTACACTGGCTTGAACCACAGTTTTTTTTACATCTTCCAGTTCATTTATGTACAGCAATATAAACTTAAATGCAAAAATCAAGATTTTTTTTTTTCTTCTGTGCAGCAGTGGCATCTAGTTGGATTAGACTCTGGTAGCTGAGGCAGAACTAGTTGAACTGACCACCTCCCACGAGCCTCCTACAATACTGGTGACATTTCTTGATGCTCCAAATTGGCTGTCACATAACAAGGACAGCAAGAGCTGAGCCCAGAAGTTAGAGGAAATCCATTAATAGGTATACATGCCAGACTGCAAAGTATTCAAATATTGACAGTGTCACATTTACTTTGGTCACAACCTTTACTGTTCCCATATGAATTTTTTACTTCTATTGGAAATTTTCAAGTCATAAGAAAAGGCAAATTAGAAGATATAATTATCTGAAAATGGAGCTGAGAATGAGCATGCACGAGGTCAAACCAGATTAAGAAAATTGTTTCAGGACTTAGTTATGAAAATACCTATGTAGTTACTCATGGAGTCATAAAAAACATCACAGGGAAGGAGGATTATGCATAAAAAGTTAAACTTAACCCATCTGGATTTTGATTATGAAAAAAGACATTCCTGTGCCACTGGTCGTGAGAAAGCAACTCAGCAGCAGAGAATGAACCACATCATTCACAGCTCACAAGCACTCGATTGTCATTTATGAGCATGGATGACCAGGACTCCACAGAGTCTGTATATGATAGGTGTCTGCTATGTAACAATAATCAGTTTTGTAATGCTTGTCTAAATCTGTCTATCAAAAAGAAATATCAACAGCTTATTTTGAGTCCCAGTCATAGTATTTATACTAAGATTTCAGCTAAATGGCCAAAGTCCTATATAATGGCTCAAGGATAAAGAAAGTTCTACAAAATTTGAGTTCATTTGGACAACTTTTCTGTGCTTCACTTCAAAGGATGTTAATAGATTTGATTCCAACAAACTTGAGGGGCCAATCTGAGGGCCTTTGGGAGGGCATTCACTTGGCTTTCTTGTACAAGGCACAACATTCAAATTTTGGTTGCACTTTCTCAGTGCCCCAAACACTGTACTCTTCATTCAAGGGAGAATGTGTGAGCAGAGAATGGTTGACTTTATTTTATAAGACAAACTATGAAAACAAGTTCTCAGGGAACAAACTAAGCAGAAGAACAAAAATCATGCTGGTTCTACTTGTAGACAATACTGGATTCACACTGTCAGTTGATTATTTTGGAAAGGGTATCATTAAATACTTTCAGAATCAGCTTGGAACCCCAGCTGGGCACTTGATATTGCAGCAGAAAGCAAAGAAACAGTCAGTTTCCACAAAAACCTGACATTTAGTACTAGTTCACTGGAGAGATGGAGGACTTTATCTTTCTGGGAGGACCAAACAAGGGAATTTGTCCAACTCTGGCTCCTTTGGTGCAGGTGTCTAAGACTCACCCTGGTTTTTAAAAGGCACAAATCAGGCCCTGATTTAGACATGACATCTGTGACTATGACAGACAAAATATAAAGCATGAAGCAAGCTAAAAACATTGGATAGCATTTTCAGATCTTTTGAAACCCATTGTTAAAAAAGCAGGCAAATGCATTGCCACAACCATCACACAGCCTCATGTCACTCCCTCTGCCTTGTGGCTGCTTCATCCATTTATCATTGTAAATTAGCTTCATCAATTTATCGTTGTAAATTAAAGTTTCTCAGTTTAGGACCCTACCTCATTTTTTTGCAGGAGCTCTTGAGAAGCATATTGCTTCTGAGCAGGCAATGTATCTTAAAGATGAATGTTTTGACCTTTCTTTTTACTTCTTCAGGCAATCGCAGAAATTATAAAACAATTCCTCTGCTTAGGTGCCTCCATCCAATGAATGTAAGTGTTTCCTTCAATACAGTATGTTACAAGGTGCCCCATAGCCTTCCTGCCCTGCCTCAAGGAATCAGAGCATGGCACGCCTGCCAGAGGTAATGGAGAAGAATCCATTTTGCCCTTTAAGACTTTAATTGATGCAAAGACAGCTAAAGTTTTTATTAGTTTTCCTCAATTTTAGTTGCACAGTCAAAAGACTAATTTAGGAAATGTGACCGTTAAAAAAGAATAAATGGCGAAATGCAGTAGTGATGTTGAAGTCAGTGTGCAATTTTTTTCTGAATAGCAATTAATTATATGTACAAACCACTATAAAATATTAGTCTTTCTGATGTTTTTGTCAGCAGGACTGAGATAAAAGAAATCATTCAAATGATAGCTGTGATGAAATAGCAATCTGTTATTATAATGCTATTATTACTACTTTTTATCTACCTTTTGCTGCTGTAAACCTGTGCTAAATAAGCTAAAAAGTGCTGTGTACATAATCTATAGTCTTTGTCTATGTATAAGTTGCTATAAAAGAAATGGTTCACTTGACATTGAAATGAACATTTCAATATCCCAATGGCAGAGGGAAGGACTTGTACTCTGTGAATCCAGGCGTTAAGAGGACAGTCAAGAAAAGGAAATGACACATGACTTTTCAAAGCAAAATCTCTATTTCCAAAGAGGCTGGGCAGCCCATACCTGAGCAGAAGGAATGCCAGGTGAGTAAGTTATTAAGTTTTGGAACAGACAGACTGAGAGCTACTTGGTGGATCACAGAAATCACAACACCGCGGAAGTACTGTGTTGACAGGACCCTGCAGGTCTCTTGTCCAGCCTTGTGTTCAGTTAGAACTGTCACTAACACCTGATCAGGTCACCTGTGACTTTGCCCAGCCAGATCTTAAAATGCTTCAGGAATGGAGATGCCTCTTCTCTAAGTGATTCCAAGGATGGAGGTTCTCCTTGGCTGTGGCTCCAGGGCTGCAACACCCTTCTGTAGAAGTGTTCCCTAATGTCCAGCCTGAACTTCTCCAGCTGCTTATTCATCTTTGTAGCAATCCTTCCTATATTTGTAGGGACATGAACAAGCCCAGCTCCCCCAGCTTCTTTTCACACATCGTGTGCTTTAGGCCCCTGACCAAGAAATCCAGGCACATAGGTGGGCTATAGAAGATACTGTGCTGTAAGTAGGAATCATTCTCATCCAGAGACTGCATTATAGGACATGTGGTCTGTCAGGAATGCATTGACATCAAATCAAGGTCATACAGGCAGAGTGACCTTTAGATTTGAACTTGATATAAGTATATTAAGCAGGACTTTTCATGCTATCCATATGGATCTGCATGTTTTGGTTTTGGTTTGCTTGTTTGTTTGTTTTCATATGTAAGCTATTATTTTTATGTCAGTTTTATCTGAAACTGACTTTACTGAGTCATGTCTCCCCAGTGGTTGCAGTGAATCTGAAGCCATATTACTGGAAACCTTTAACAAATACCCATCTATCCAGCATGTTAGCCCAAGACAGCCAAACGGGAATGACATTTGCTACTACAGAAAGAAAACAGGCCATTCTGAGAGCTGGAGATACACAGTGCATTTCAGATACATGGTAAGGTACTGACAAGCCTTTTTGGTATGTCTGGGTACTAGGGAAGCTAGTGGTACCATCGTGCTTGGCTGTAGATGCCTTGTCTGCAGGACAAATGTAGAGGCTGTTTGGAGGAACGTGCATCCTCATCCTCCCTTAGATCAGCTTGCCCAGAGTGTCATCTCTCCCAGGAGAGCTGGCTGTGGCTAAAGCCTCCAGTTTAAATAATATGGACAGAAAATGCCGGAGTGTCCAGAAAAGGGCTTTTTGGAGCCACAGTACAAAGAATGATTGCTGACTGGGAACGGAGAAAAAGAGAAGCGTGGAGAGCCAGGTCACTTCACTCTCAACTGCTGATTTCCAGATTGTGTTGGGCTTAGTGCTAAAGGTTGTGCTGGGAGCTACACAAGCAGTTCCTGATGAAGAACACTCCCCTGTGTTCTTCCTGACCCTGGAGCACAGGAAACCCCTCCTCCATTTTCAGTGGTAACCACTGGTGGCATTTACAGACCACATTCACACTTCAGTGTGCAGACACGCATCTCACTGAGAACTGAAGATGTCAGCAGTGCTTTCACTGTTCCTCTTAGGATTTATTCTAAGTTATTTTTGGATATCTTGTATAACTGATCTCTTAAGCCCTCTTAAGCTTAATTTTAGACTTGGCAGAGTTTATCCTGCTGTGCTGCCCTTTTCCACATGCATCTTCTCATAACCAGGCTCAGCGAGACAGAAAAGGCTGTCATTTAGGCATGCAACAAAAACAGTGTCTAAGATTCCTCTCCTTGATAGTCCTGCCCTCACACTGTTGTCTCAGTGATTCTGACAGAGGAGTGATCTCTCCTGTACATAACTAACTTAGGTAGAAAGAAGAGGTGTGACCTGGCTTGAACACTGCCTGCTGTACAGTGTAGGTGAAGCTCTCTGGAGCTCAGCAGCATCAGGGAGTTGCTGGAAGTTGAGGAGAGAGGACTGACCACCTAAACATCAATAGGAGCAAACCACATGGTACCAACTTCTTCTATGGCTTCCCAAGGGTGAGGTAGAAACATCGTCTATGATGTCAGCTATGCAAGCCCTGGCAAATGCATTCCCTCCTAAGCATGCTGGTTCTGCACAGGTTCAGTTGTGTCTCTGCTGGGCTTCCTGAGAAGGGGGTGTGGGTGGTAGTGTCCTATAGGTACCAGCAACTGGAATCATTGAAATTTGTGTTTGTTTTTCTCTAGTTCATTAATGTGACTTAATCCTGCATACGTGCATGTGTGTGTATTTGTAATTTAATAGGGATCTTCAAACTGAACCAGCTAGAGAAGAGGGGAAGACATATCTGGAAAGACCCA
Source organism: Anseranas semipalmata (assembly GCA_013399115.1). Classification (NCBI taxonomy): domain Eukaryota; kingdom Metazoa; phylum Chordata; class Aves; order Anseriformes; family Anseranatidae; genus Anseranas; species Anseranas semipalmata. The sequence continues at coordinate 318,173 of VXAA01002999.1, read as the reverse complement.
CAGTCTGAGCTGGTGGCTGGGTAAGTGTCCTGAGTTCTTGGTACAGATAATAGACCTACAGCCCGTGATGATATTTGAGGGACCATTAGTGTGATGTGCTTGTGCATCTACAGAGGAAAGGGGTGGGCACTGTTTCACTAGTGATCTCGAGACCTGTTCAGATAGAGAGGAGGAAGAGGAGCGAGCTGATGGGTGTGCTGTTGGTGTTCTTGTGGGTGCTGGTAATGGCACAGCTCTGTCTGAGTTGTTCTGTATGGCCAGCCACATGTGTCACACACACATCTGTGTGTGCATGTGCACCTGCATCTTGAATACCTACTCAGCCTGAACTGCAAAGGAAATCAGTGGCAAACAGGCAAGAGAGGAGAAATCCCCTGGGTCTGAAATCCCCTGGGTTTGGCTTCCATTCCCAGGAGCACACACAGCGTTTCCTCAGTCTCACTGAGACTCTTCCCATTTCACGGCTCTACAGCTGTGCAAGCACCTGCAGCACAGAAGTCAAATGTTCTCCAGCTCCTCAGTGGTTTCTACTGAAGACAGCTTGGCTTTGGGTTTCTGTGTGTTTTTAGGAAGCAGTGTATGGGAAGCAGTGGATCTTATCAGTGTGAGTGTCAGACCTAGGGAATGAGAGAAAAAGTTGTGGCAGCGTAAGATGATCCCTCTGTCTCACTTGCAGTGTGAGGCACATAGTCTTTCCATAGTGCTTCTCCTCTGGCTCATAATAGGGTCAGAAGCCCTGAGCTTCCAACCTTCCCAAGCCTGGGGCACATACTTGTCATTAAAATTGTCTTGCTTCTGAAAAACGAAATCATTTCAGGAAAAAAGGAGGAGACTCTGTGAAGGGCAGGCATTTTTTGGCATCATTGCATTCTGGAGAGAGTAAATGAGCTGATAAAGAGTGAGAATGCTGCGGGGATGGGAAGCAGGCACTGCAGGACACTGCTGACAAGTGGTGAAGCAGTCACCCACATGTCCTGTCACCTCAAATAGGTCCCTGAAAGTGCCACTGAACCCTCCTGTGCAGACACAGGGCCATACAGCGGCACCGGCAGGCTAGTCCCTTTCCATGACACGTGGAGGTGGGGGGGCTGCTCTCTTACCTTCTCCTCTGAAGAGTTCTACTTCAGTGCCACATGCACTGGATAGCTGAGCTGCTTCTGACTGTATTGGAGGCAAATGCTTGTTCCTCTTACCTTCCCCAGGCATCTGCACTTCCCTAGCCTGAACAATAATTTGAAAGCAAAAGCAAAGAAAGAGAAGTGTCTATTCCAAATCCCCAAAATTCAATCCTGCCAGAAAATTAAGACAAACAGGGCCCCACAGAGCCCTCAGGACTGCACAGTATATCAGCTTCAGGGCCGTGAGCTGCTTTTCCCTTTATGCTACACACATCTTGTCATCGGCACAAGGAAACTGCATTGCAACAGGTCAGATGTGCCGAGCTGCAGCTTCCTCAGTGGGTGCAGGCTGACATCCTTGTACGGAGAATTGGTAGACACTAGAGAGCAATTGCAGAGCTACATAGGACAGCTGGAAAGGCAGGTCAAGGTACACATAGATCAGGTCTAAACTATAGCTCACAGACGCACTTTTACGCTCAATGTGCATGCTGACTTTAAGTCTTCCTGAGACCCACGTGTATTCTACTGTTTCTTCCACCAGTTGCCTAAAATGTATGGCTTGTTCACTCCTTTCCCACTCTGCAGCTGGAGAATTCAGATTTCTCACCCTCACCTGGAACAGTTTCTCTGTCTTCAGGACACCACACTTCACAACAGTGGCTGGATTTGTCCAGACCAAACTGGTTTAGGCTGGAAATCGGGAAAAGGGAAGAAAACACAGGAAAAGCATAGGCTTTAAGACAATACTCTAAGTTCATAACACAGCTGTTGCAATAGCAAGGACCAGAAGTTGGTGTCCTGGATCATATTTATTGGTCCTATGTTCCTGAATTCTTTCCTCCCTGAGCCAGTAATAAACGCCTCATTAATAACCAGGGCAGCAAAATAAAAAATAACTCTGAAAAATCCTAGCTGGTATGTCTTCCAACTACACTGTTTCAAAATATTCTAGTTAAGTAATTTGACTTAAAAGAAATGTGGTAGTTCTGACTGAAAGGAGGATCTCTGTTATAACTCTGCTTTTCATCTTTAGAAAAAGATAAAGGAAAAGCTGTCTATATTCACTTACTCTGCATAAAATTTCATGAGTTCAAAAGTACGGTTCTGTTAAATGATTAAATTTTGTTTAAACAGCATTCCCTTTTAGAAACGCATTGGCTCCCAGCCTATGAAAGACAAAGTCCCCTTTTTTCCCCAATAGGCCGTAACAAGTCTTTATCTCTCCAACTATATCTGGAGTCATGTGATTCTAATGAGATTCCGCATCATCTACTGAGAGTAAAATCATTGTATTTGTCTAAAAAATGATATAACCCTCCAGGGGCCCCAGTCTAGAAGAGGATGAAGATTGAAACACAACTTCAGTGAAATAAAATACTACATTAGGGAAAATACAGGTAAATGAGCTCACTCAAACTAAGTCGTATCAGGTTAATTAACTAGTGAAATGTTCCAATTTTGATTAAACTGATTCTAGACAAAGCACTTGATTGATTTTTTTTTTTTTTCTAATGAAGAATCAAGTCTCAATCTGCAAAATCAACATTTTCTACTTGACTGTGTTGATCTTGCTGGAGCAATATTTTCTTCTGGAAAATAAGCCAGTTGTTACAGAGTTACACTCAAATATATATTGAACTATGAAAACAATTGTTTTCTGCCCCTCTGACAGCTGCCATTCATAGCTGCTGCCCGTCAACATTTCTCTTGCTTCCAACTTCCAAGTTCTCATTTCTCTCCATTTCTTTCAGCAAACTCAAACTCTTAAAAGTTTCTGCCTTTTGTAGTGGAAAACCACTTCTTTAAGCTTTCTACTTTTTCATTTTGGTCATGCATTTTTTCCTCCCTGCACATATTCACAAAGAAATGTTAATAATCTTATCAGAGAGGCAGCATCCACACTCCAGAGTTTCCCCTTTGCTCCCTTGGAGCAGTAGGTAGCTGTGTAGGGGGCAGGTAGAGCAGGGAACACACCAGTGTGGTTTTGCTAAGTCAGACTATGTGCCATGGCAACTGTTTTCTGCACTGAAATTCTAAGAGATGTGAAAAATTTTCCCAGTATCTGAAAGCAAACTTCTCCATGGGCTGCTCTCAAATCATGTCTAATTGAAACACATCTGATTATCTTAGTAAGACCTGATGGGTTGAGTGGCCTGTTGTGTACACACATATAGATGTGTGTACATTTGGGGAGCTGGAAAACAGTTCAGATTTCTAAGGCATTGGGAGAACCAAGAAAACAATGGTGCTGAGAGAGGCTTTCAATGATTCTGATGTCAAATTAGACCTGACTTTATGATCTGGAAAACATGAAATCAGGCAAGAGTTCTGACTTCAGTTAAGCATTTCAGCCCCCGGAATGGTAAAGGCGAGTTTTTGCCTGTTCATCCCCCAGGTGACAATCTGCCACACTGTGCTTATTCTGTGTTCAGCTTTGTGGTCAGAACACTGCACCTTGCTTTGTCTCACTAGCTGTACAAAACTCATCTCCTTCCAGGTGTGAGCCCAGACATTAATGGAGAAGTGGAGGTGGGTCTCCTACTCACTGGCTCTGCAGGGACCTCAGGACAAAGGATTACCATTTTGTCCATTTGCGCAGTTCCCATTTGCTGTCATTTGTGACACAGTACTCTAAAAACAAGAGTGATCTTGCTAATGTAAATCAGCCAACACATACCAGTTGTCAGGGAGTCTGTTATCTGTGGGACTATATGGTTTCCCCAGGAAACTGTGAAAGACTTGAAATTATGCTTTTGGCAGAACATGTAGCTGATATATACATCACTGTATATATGCATGACATGTCTTCTACAATTTCTCATGTGAGTGCATTAGCAGTTCCCTTCAGGCTGGTGATTAGCAAAGATCAAAGGAGTGTCTCCCACTCTTTCCAATTAGTAGCTGTGGGTCAGTGTGGATTCTCTTTTAACCATGCCAGTACTTCTCTCCAGATAACGCCCAACCAGAGTATTTGTATTGGATCTGTGCCCTAGCTGCAGAAATACCTAAGCAGGGCAAGCAGAGATGAAAGTCTCTGAGAGCAAAGAAGGAAACTCCATTTCACGGATAGGATTACTCCAGAAAATGGAAACATCAAAAGCTAATGTGTGCTAAAAATGGAGGAAAAGACAATTTCAGAACAGAGCATTACTACGATGGCATGGCATGTTGCTGTGAACATGAGTATTGAGCTTGAAACACATGCAAGTCACTTTGGGTAAGAGGCAAAGTGATTGCTGGAGGAGAGGAGACTTTGAACGTCAGAGCCCATACTATATCAACCTGTATTTCTTCTTTTCAGTTGCCACTATAGCTGTTTCTTCCCTGGCTTGTCCATCTGTCTGCTCTCTGTTCCTCTTGGCTGTTGTGATTCAGGCTGCCTGCTCCAGGAACTTCTCCCATCTTCCCTACCCAAAGATGGTCGGTTGCTTTCTGGGTTGAGATATCCTGATTTTCCAGGCAGGCACACCTGACTCAGAGTACGGAAACTGAGGCAACCTTAACCTTCCAGCCACAGAATTTTTAATGAAGACAAGAGGAACAGTAAGATACAGAGTTTTTTGTTTGTTTGTTTTTTGTTTTTTGTTTTTTTTTAAATAAAGTTAAGAAATATGCTTGCATTTCTTTTTGAGAACCTTATTCCCAAGCTTATACCTAAGAACTTTGCAACAAAGTCTCATTTAATATTTTTTGTCTGGTCAGGTAATGCAAAGTGAAATCAGTTTGAATGACAGTATGATGGTGTTTTTGTCTTTCCAGATCTAGTGAGTCGGAACATGGTGGAGTGACCCTGATTCCCAATCAATTTCCCGCATTGTAAGCGTGTTTTATGTCCTTCCTTCCCTGTAGTGCAGCCAGATGCAAGGTGGAACACCTTAAAGTGAATTTTGTTTGTGACTATTCTACAGGCCATGTCATTCCATAGTAATAACATCTGCTTCTCATTATTTACTGCCTTCTGTACTCTTTAAATCATTGGCAAGCTAGGTCAGCAAAGATTTATATTATCATTTAGATTACCAACAAGAATACTGAATAACATTACACCAAAGCATGATTAACAGAGGATCCTGCAGAAGTGGCCTTATTGCCTGATAAGTCCCCGTTGCGAGTTGTTAGTAAGTCAGTTTTTAATTTTACCTACTTTTATCTCTGTTAATTCCACATAAGGAAAATTTTTAAATCAGGATTTAGTCTGGTGTAATTTAAAAACCATGAGGATGCCATGATGATTGATATTCCATCCTGTTTTGATTTCTGTAGTCCTGAATGCATCTGTTCATATTTTGCAGTAACTGGCACCAGGGTAAATGTCTCAGTTATCTGGATGGTCATTTTTGACCATCCTTTGACCATTCCTTTGAAATATAGGACCCATATGTTAGTCTTCCACTGCTTTAAAGTTTAATCCATTTACAGGGAACCAGGAGAGCCCCTCAGATACCTCCTTCAAGACTGGTGGATTAAATCCCAAGAGAAAGCAACATAATTTTTGCTTATGAGCTACAGAATAACTTATCAGGGAGGAGTGGTGCATTGCCTAGTCCCTTTACTCTGTTGCCAGTCTCAGCATGCAGGGATTTTATATCCACATTTTATGCATGATAGATGTTCATACAGCCAGTCTGCCTAGCAGGATGGGGAGGACCTCAAATTCAGAATTCCCAGTTCACCACAGACACAAAACATCCCCATCATCCTAAAAGCCTGAAGGTCTGTAATAAAGCAATGACCACCAGAGAAACCACAGCTGTCATGTACCACAGGAAGAGAACAAGAGTCATCATGAGGAAGACAAACAGGTATGAGGTCTGTTATCATATAGCTTAAATTCCTATGGCCAGAACTATCTTATTGTATAAGCAAAACCCCAGGATTGTTAAGAGGAATTCACAGGTGCTTTTCTGAAATGGACCCTTCTCCCTGTCATAAAGGAAGGCAAAAATCCATTACCATCCCTGTTATCTAACCTGGAGGAGATTTCTCTTCTGATCCCAAATTAGATCATCAATTTAATGTTCAGTGCATGAACAGCCATACCAATTAGATTCTGAGAAGCTGTAATAATGTGGACAGCAGCAAAGCACACTCCTTGCATAGTCTCCAGCTGTAGCCAATTTCTGATGCTTTAGAGAAGGCATAAAACCCTCCAGAAAACATGACATGCATCAAGCCAGCAACTATTTTTTCTTGGCTCCCGTCAGTGACCAGTGGAAACCCTGAAGCATGGATGCAATGTAGTTTAATGTAATATAAACATGGTGTGACAAAAGACAGTCAAACCAAGATGGCTGCTTTCAGACCTCCTTAAGATACCAACAAATCAGTTATGCAGAATCCACGCCAAGCTTCCTCACGCCAGAAATATTCCTCTTTCGTCATACAGCTCTTTCTGTGAATTTAAAAAGTATCAATTTCAGCCCGTTGATTTCCTTTGCTCACACTGCCCTCTGTGGAGGTGAATTCCAGAGACTCACTTTCTGGGAACCATTCGTTGGATTTTCTTTTTTTTTTTTTTTTCTCAATGACAAATTACTTAAGTCATATTCTTTTCTTCATATTTAAATATGTATGTGTGTGTGTATATATACGCACATAGAATCATCACCTCCCCTCTTGATCTTTAGTTTGTTATACTAAAGAAGACCAGTTTTTCTTCTCTTTCCTTGAAGGAGATTCTCTTTTCCTTAACTACCTTAGAAGTCCCACTGTGCATCTATTTCAAACATTTCCTTTTTCTTACCCTACCTATGCATGATGGTGTTAACAAAATGCACAGTGGTGATGATTCTTCCATAAAAAAACAAAAAAACAACTTTTCCTTTATATCGCAGCACTTTGGCAGCTTGCAGTCACCTCATAGTCAAATACTGACCCACAGCTTGTTTCTTTTCTTTTGCCTACCATTGATAAGTACCCGTGACCTCGCAGAATTTTATGCCTTAGTGGTTGGCGCTTTTAAATTTCTTTTTATTTTCATTATTTCAATATTATTCTTACTCTTCTGTCATACCAGCTCACATTTTTAGTTATGGAGATAAATCTCTCCTCTGTAATGCCAATGTTTCCAGACATTGTGTCACAGCATATGTAAGGAGCACATTTAAAGTAGGATTGTTCTCTTCAAATTAAGATTCCTGTGCTAGAAATGGCAGCTTCTTGGTCAGATTCCTTTTTTGGCCAATGAGGAGAACAAGTAATCACAGGGCTTTGTTCATCTCATATCAGGAGGAATTTAAGTTCCCCAAGACGTACTCATTACTCTCTACTGACTGTAACAATGATGTTGATCAGTTTAGGCACAGATATCTGAATTTGCTAATGACCACAGGTTTGCTGAGGGATTCACACTGCTTTTTTCTTTTTTTTTCTTTCTTTTTTTTTTTTTAAGAAATTAGATGACATGAATTGTGTCCCTAGTTCTTTTTCGTAGATTGTTAAGCTCAGCAATAACAGAATCAGTCCCAAGGCCAAATCTGAGGACCACTAGATATATCTGGTTTCCATTGTGATCACTTCTGTTTTTATATTACTTGGCACAGCCTCCTCCACAGTAAGACTGTTCTTTAATCATTTTACAGCCTCTCTATTTAGCCCTATCAAAATAAATAATACAAGGTAAAATCTGCACCACAGTTTCAAGCAAAGTTTCTACCTACTTCAGTATCTTTGAATCATCATTCAATAACAGATATTTAGGGAAGAGCAAAAGGGTGGGTATAGAGTGATTCTGCCCATGTACTCCACCTGTGATATCAGTATTGCATCATTAGTCTGGGGACTTCCTGGCCAGAGGCTGCTCTCAAATCATTGTATGAGGAATGGATATTTCCTTCTTGGATCCATGCAATCCCCAGTGTTGGCCTTCACAACATTCCATGGCAGGGAAGTCTTTAGGAAGGAATATTTCTTTTTGTCTGTTATGCCCTCTTGTTCATAAATCGTGGAAGCAGTCAATGATATTTCTTGTCTGAACTCTGTCATTCCTTGTTGATCCCCATCAATGTTATAGTTCTCTGTACCTTGTGCCTTCTTTCCTCTCTGAAGAGGCTCTGGCTATTTAGCATTCTCCACTGAGGAAGTATGTCTGTATCTATCACCATGCTGTTACCATTCTCTCTGCTGTCTGTAGTTCTGTAAAGAATTTTCAGTGGGACATTCCATCAAATGCTTTATGCAAATCCATAGAGACTGGGTCTAATGCATTATCCTTGTCTAAGAAGCTATTCATCTTGTTAAAAGTTCTACCTTTGATAAAACCCTACCTTTGATAAAACCCATTTGTTGCCCTGTACTGACCACTTTCCCTGAAACCTGTCCTAACGTTGTTGGGTCAAGTGGCCTGTATCATTTTTTCCAGTCTTCTTCTTTGAGTACAGAAATATGCAGATTCGTTAAAGATTCTTGCTACTAAAACTGCATTTTCATGTGCCAATTATTTCAACATTCTCAGATGGAAATTATCCAGGCCCCCCTGAGTTCAGTTCCTCTATCACTGGAAATTGTATCTTCAATATAGAGCTCTACCTCCTCAATTCCTTTTACTCATTCTTTCCTTCCTAAACAATTTGTAACTAGCAATTTTTACATTTCAGTCATGTGAATAAACCCGCCAGGTTTCAGTCATGCTAATTATATTACATTTCTCATAATCCAATAAGAATTCCCAATTCCTCTCGCTTTTTAATTAAATATTCACTAGGTGCTTCTCCCCTGTCCCTCTCACTGGACAGCTGCCTACAGTGAATCACGTATGCTTATTATCACACCGCTGGGGAGAGAAGGGTGAAGCAGTACTGCTTTGGCTCCGTGAAAGTGTATGGCAAGTTCTTGTCTTCGTATGTTACAGATTTATTCAATACTGCAGGATGGACCTCTTTAGTTCTCTGGCTCCTGCAAATGTGCCTTTATTGTCCATATTTGTGGCCCACTTTGATGCATCCTTACATATCATGTAAGTTCCACTCCACAATTTACTCCTTAAAGAGTGCTAATGAATATGTGGTGGTACAGAGAATACAAAGAGTTACAGGCACCTTGTACTCAAAATATAATTCCAAGAATACAAAACAAGCCTATGTATACCCATTCCTTATTTCCCTGGCTTCTGTGGAGCATGGTGAGCAACATGGAAAGGCTCATTTTTTATTTGATGGGACTACTCTTAAAGGGCATCTAGAATGCTGTTCTTCTTATGCTGCTTTTCCTTCTGAAATGTGGATATTATTACCAAGATTGCCTGCTCATTAGCCACTTAAACAAGATCTGAGTTATGTTTTATTTCTATTAGAATCAAATAAATGCTCTAATGAGCAAAAATGTTATTGCTTCCCTGTTCTCAATAAGATAAGGTATGTCACCTTAGTTACTTTGTGTGTTAATTTTATGTTATATATGTTCTTCAGTCAGAAAATCTACCAGTTAGTTTACCACTGTATCTTTTCTATCCCTGCTGCTATTAGCACATCACTAGTCTGTTGTCTTGTGAGGTGTCTAGTACTGACACAAAGACAGACCTAGACAGCAGGTGTGAAATAAGACATGCACTCGAGATCATACTCAAAAAGAAATAAAACGATTGGGAGCTCAGCTCTTGACATCCTAGGGTGTTTATGAGCAACATGGTGACTATATGACTTGTGATAGTTACAGGAGTGTGGTCAGTAAGCATGTTGTGGGCAGTGTGACAAGCCTATGGTATGGATTACTCACAGGTGTATCGAGCAGAGGAGTTGTATGTCTAAGCAATGACCACAGTGCTGTCGGACTGAGGCTGGCTGGTGGCCTTACTGCCCTGGAGCTCAGATGAAATGATTGCCAGTCAGGCTGCAAAAGGCCATGACAATGTACTGACAGTCTGGTATTACAGACCAGTAAGTCTGGATGAAGACCTTTCATGGTTATTTTATGTTGACACTCTGAGGGCCAAATTTAGACCTGTGTCCATTACACTGTTCCTGTCCTTACCACAAAAAAACTATTGTAAATTCTGAACAAGGCAGTTGTCTGTCTAAGCCAATATGTCCCTATACCTGGTTGGGTTCTAAACGTTGGTCACTCCTGGTCTGCTAATTGAAAAGTTCTTTTCACCAAGTTAGTGTTTTAAATAAGAGGAAACACACATGTGGCTGCTGTGGCGGTGAGCTGGAGAGGAGAGACAACCTTCTCTCTCCTGGTTTCACCATAACTTTCTAAAGCTGGCTTTCAGCTACTTCCTAAAATCACTCACTACAGCACAGCTTTGTTTACTCAGTACAAAATAGATCACTGTATTTCTCTTTGCACACAGATAATTCAGTTTTTGAATGGGCTAGAGTCATACAGTTACAAGTTATCCTAAACATAAAGCTTGGCTTGGAAAGCTTGCAATAGCTGCCAGAAACTTAGGCATGTTTGATTGTGCCAATCCCAGCTAAGATGCTCAAAAGGCTGGAGGGTCTTAAGCTGCTCACTTAGTCTGCTGTGGCCTGAGTTTATTTCCAAATCAAGAAGAAAAGTGATCTTTTTTCTAATGTCAAGAGTGTTACTTTGGTGTACTCATTTTAGCATGGGGTAACTTGTTGATAATCCTAAGGCTGGAGTTCATGGACTTTCCTTTTCATACATTGTATTGAGCTGTAAGGACCAACTAATTCTTGAAGCACTATCCTCAGAAATACCAGTGAATATACACAGTACCTTGGGATGAAATGGGCTGTGAGCTGCTCACGAAGTTTGCCCCACTTTATAGCACATGCTTACAGAGTTTCACCAGATCCCATTAACTTCCCATTATCAGGGAGGCAGTGTCCTAAGAGACACAACATGTAGGATGATTAGCTGTTCTCTCCCAACAGCGAAGGACCAACCCTGATCCACTCCTTAGACAGCAGCAGAAAAGCTCTTTCAAATCATAGTTTGGATGTTAGCTCTACCAGACAACTCTGGGAGTAGGGACTGCCTTCCACCCATCCTCCAGTGTTTTATTTGTTGGTGAATGCCAGGGTACAGAAAGGGAAATGAATTCACTGATAAGCTGAAATGTCTTCTCTAGTGGTTCTCAGTAAGTAAATGGTTGAGCATGAAACAGGAATAAGCTTTCTTGTGCCCAGTTCTGCCCTTTAAGTACCTTTTCTCTACTCTACTTCAACATATATAATATATAATCCAGCCACCAGGAAGGATTTCTGAGTGCACATTTACTTATGGATGCTAGAAAAGAGGAAGTCTAGGCTACAGCCTGATAAAAACAGTGAGCTTTGTGCTTTCACTGTCATTCAGACCACTGCCCGTTGGGTTCTTTAGGGGACAACTGCAATTAGATGGGGTAAATGTCAGAATCTCCATAACAACTAACAGCCGCTGCCCTTTGTGCGCTCCATGGAGCAGCTCTCAGAAGGGAAGCGCTGACCAGTCTCTGGCTGCAGCGCCCAATGAGGGGTAGCACATATTGCTTATCAGGGGTTCGGCTGGCTTTAGAGCACAGACCCTGCATCAGCCAGCAGGTAAACAAGCAAATCTTTGCTCTCATTGGAAACAGGTTGTGTTTCAGCAAACAACTGTTAAAATTCTGCCTCTCTCTGCAGGGCAAATCTGCGTTAAGATACGGCACAGAACAGCTTGTCTGTGTGTTCATTACACTGAGCCAAACACAAAACAACACAAGCTGGAAGGAAGTTGTTTTACACTTACCAGCAGCATTGATATTTTCCTCACAGGAGTACCAGATCCCAGTGTGGAAATACCTGAAAAGGAAGCGGTCATCTCCCGTCTCCCAGCTGTAATGAACCACATTCTGGTTTGTCTCATTGGCAGTCTCATTCCCACTGTAGTTGAGGCAGTTTGTCTTCTTCTCCTTCCCACAGCTTGGCTTGGGGACCCTCTGCGTGCCCTCACACCAGTGGGTCGTGATAAAAGCTGTTGTGGAGAAGAGGAGAGCCATCAGATTCAGACTCACTGCTAGCAGGGCTCTGCATCTTCGATTTGTCTTCATGGTAAATCCGCCCTCCCTCCCCCTCCTGCTGAGAGAAGAAGTCAAAGGTTTCTGTTTTATTTGGGGGGCGGGGGTGGTGTTTCAAAGCCTCTCACGATTCAGAATCCAGTTTTCCAGGCACCAAAACTCTCAGCTTCCTCCAATCTGTTGTTGTAGCCGTGAAGGAAACGCTGCAGCCAGACTCCCATTCTTCTCCTCACTTGAAATCCTGCCTTTGTATGTTAAAGGAGCAGCTGCAGGCACGGGAGTGCGGCCGTCCTCTGGTAGTCGGTGTTCTTCAGCGCGCTGACAGGATCAGAGAGGCTCTGTCTCGCGAAGAGCACCAAGAGCAAGTCAACATCTGCTCGGGTACCACACATGATCCCCAGGGGCTCCGCAGCTTCCTCTGCTGGGAGACACCTGCAGGCTGCAGGACTCGCTGTACTCTGCTCCCAGTGTGATGAGGCAGGAAAAACTCGGCAGGAGCCAGGCAGCGGGGACGGCCGCTGAGCTACCACGCTCCTCGGCAGACCTCGGAGACGACTGCATCATGCTGACAGGCGAGCCGGGCGAGGGGGAGCATCACGTCTTAGTTCCAAAAAGAATCATTGTTTGTAGCTGAGAAATACACGGGCTATACAGCAGAGGGTAGGAATTTGACCAGGAGAAGGAGGGATGGAGCAGTACTTCAGCTTTTCTACTCTGGGCTAATGAGCAGCAAACTGAAAGGTTGCTTCTGCTGTCAGCACCCCTGTGTAATCCTCTGTCTTCAGGGGTTTGCTCTGGAAGTCAGCAAAGCCGCAGAGGAGTTCAGGCTTGAATGCCTGTAGTGAGCAGAACTCGCGTCTTTCACAATACCAGGTGGAGCCCCTTCAGAGGCTTCCATTTCTGGCCACAGCCCTCGCAGTTGTTCAGTGTGAAGTGGGTCTGCCGGACATTCCTGGTCTGCGCAAAGAGAACTAATCTGAGCAAACCCTGCCTTTACTTGCCAGGTGGCAATGCTGTGAGAGCAGGGAGCACCGCATAATACCCCATTTCCAAAGAGACATGTATCTGATAAATGATGTATATACATGATCCCATTTGCTCAGAGCTACCTGGTGAACGCTGCGAGGAGACCAGGGCACCTGGTGATGCTGGTGGTACGCTCTGTACACAAGGCAGCTGCGCACACAAGGCACAGCCCTTGTATCCAAGCACTGAGGTTGGCCGCATTTGTCATACAATGGTTCTGTGGCCTTAGCAGATGAGCACAATTTTATGCAGTGAAGAAACTGCGTATACCTGCTGGGCTTTGGACTGAGTGACGCTTCCTTCCAGCCTGGTTCGACACCCTGCAAGGCCCATGGGGACACTTGTAGCCTCTCAGAGCAGTCGTAGTGGATGGACCAAAGCGAGCCCTGCAAATAGCCACGCAGCCACACAGGCTCGTACCAATAGATGGGCCAGTGCTCCCATCTCATCCCATACTCTGTTAAGCCAGCACATTGACTCATCGTGCAAAGCTCATCCTGTGCCTTACTGCCCACAGACATGGAATATGGTGGTAGCTTCTCCAGCTCCTTGAAGAAAGCCAGGAAGGACTGGGTGGAGTTTCTCCTTAGCAAGCCACCACACGAGACTTCAGGGACCCATTCCTGCCTCCCTCATGCCTCCCTCACAGGTAGCCATGGGACTTTGTGTTGTGCCCCTTGCTGGTGGCTGTCCTGCATGTCTGTTTCCAATTGTTTATGAGATTTTCACTATTTATGCAGAATCACTTGGCTTTAGACTTTTTCTTTTAAAAGTAAGCTAGGAAGTTCTTAGAAAATGCTGCTCTGTGAGAACAGTTATGATGTCAAAATTGCAAGGTTAATGGGTTAACTTGGTAGAGCAGATACTTCCCTACCTTAATGGCCTCCATTTTGCCCACTCTTGCCTGTACACGATGTCATCTACTACCACCTCAGCACCAGATTTTTTCCAGTGGCCTGCGCTAGAGGAGTGCTCCTGTGCACAGTCCCCCTTGTGCAATAGGAATTGCACTGTGCCTCTCCATGTTCCAGTCCTTTCAGCATTTCATCTTGCAGCCAGATAATCAACATTACTTGGTTGGTTTTAATTGCATGCAAGAAATACAGATGATAGCTATTTAAATGACCACAAGATTATTACTTCAATTACTTTTATATTGCAGGACATTTCATTTAGAAATGCATTTAGATGTTCCTGTGTTCTAAGGCTTATCTACCTGCTTAGAGAAATAAACAGTGCACTTTAAACCTTGCCAGCCTGCCTTCACAAGATAGCTAGTGCTCTTCAGGATCATCTTCCAAGTGGTTGTCAGGACCTAACTCATCACACTTTTCCAGATGTGAATACAGGTCTTTTCTCACCAATCTCCTCTGTTTACTGCTCTATAACTTGTGTTTTCTGGTCCTGGCATCAACTTTTGGACACTCTGTTTCTCCTTGGTGTCTGTCCCCCAGGGAGATGGGAATCCAACAGTTTGGCTGTGATAATTTTGTTCTAAATACTTCTGAGATTTTGTTTTTACTCCTAATCCTAGCAGAGATTTCTATTTCTGTTCCTCCTTAACTTCTTTATTCTTGTTCTTTGGGCAGACAGGTCTGTCAAGAACAAACATAGTGGCAGTATGAAAAAAAATAAAGCAGAAATTTCATTTCTTTTGTGATTTGTGATACAGAGCTTTTGAAATCATAAGCATTTAAAGATATTCAGCACAAAATAAAGTCAAAGAAGTCAGGGAATCTTTTAACATGATTTTTTTTGTTTTTTTCCTAACAGAAGTTAGAAGTCAGCTTTTTCCTAATTATTAGACTCCACTGGCTGTATATGTTGGGATTACTTAAAGAAAAAAAAACAACACCCTAGTCTCTGCTACACTCATGCTGTAAAGCTCCAAAGATTTTTCTTTATATAATCTCTGTTTACCAGATTTTGTGTGTATAAAAATGGAAAGGTCATACATATGTTACAGAAAGCGGTTCAGATGCTTGGATTAAATTGTATTTGTGTGGTATTATCTTTCATAGTAAAGCAGAAGGGTTTGAATGTTATAGAGAAGTAGTTTTTGTTGCTACAATAACTTTAAAAATCCCTTTTGCAGCAATAGCTCTTCTCTGATGTTGTGAGAAAAACTACCTTCTTGAGTTAGAGCTACCCCGCTTTTCCTTTACTATTTCTTATAGAATCAGTGCAAAATGTTATTATTCAGTATTTATTTGAGCACAAAAAGAATTTCCCAGAGGATTTAAAATAATGGTAGTATTTGCAAAGGAACTCTTTCAATCCGGCTGTGTTTTTCACTAGTTGAAAACAGAAGCAACATTCACTAAAGTGAGAGGACTTTGGGGTCCCCTAGTGACGATGGGGGGCTTGTTGTGCTTAGTCTGGTTGTTTACTCGATACCAGCAGTGTCAACTGTATGGGATTATATGCTGTTTTTAAATCAACAGTTTAAAAAAATATATAGATTTTCTTCAGATTGTCATTTCTTACAGGTCTGTCCTCCTGGGCTTTCTCATGTGTTTGTAATGCCTTCTTCAGCAACCACTGGACTGGGCTTCCCAGTTCTTTCCACCTTGGGGTGGACCTCCCCTAGTAGTTCATCTCCTCTCCTCTGGTTCAAAATCTCCTTTTCTAACCAGGATTTTCTTTCTTTAGCCTATATATCAGCATAACTCATCTCTTCCTTGTTCTCTTACTGTGGCTGAAATGAACTGTTGGTCCTTTCCAGTATTCTTCCCTTGTCCACACTTTGTCCAGCAAAATGGCAATTTTTTGTCACCTCAGTTACTCAACAGGATTGACTTATACATATAAAATATATAATATAAAAATAATAAATATATATATATATATATATAAATCTGGAGAATAATGTTGGGATGGAAGTGCACTACATTTTTCCCCCAGATCACTACCATGTATGTCATCAACTATGCATATTTTCTCTTTTTTCCATTTTATATCTAGGCTACCTTTTGCTGTTTTCACCTCATTTTTGTCTTTTTGTTGAGTACCCATCTGACCCGAAGTAGTCTGTGTTCAGCAGTGACGCTTAGCACTCCAAGCCCACAGGCTGAGCTGTATAATCCTGTTGATCTAAGAGATGATGCTGAGAGAAAATACTGCTTTATTTATTTATTTATTTATTTTACACAAATTAAGCTGTCAGCAAATGGAAAGTCCCCCAAGGGTATAGTTGAAGGTGTGCTGAATATTGATACCATATGAAATCTTGGTCTTCTGTTTAACTTTTGACTTTGCTAAGGATGTGTCTCATGCACTTGGGGGCATTGAGTCAAGCACAACAAGGTTGCTTAGGAAATTTTTCCTGTTCCTAAACTGACCAGGTAAAAAATCATTTCTGACAGTACTGTAGCAAAGACCTTTAGCAGTCTTGACACAAAGGTCTCATAAAAAACATACAGCAGAATCAACAGTTTGTTTTACTGCTTTCCAGCTACAGTTTCCTTAAGCCAGCATTACTGGTCAGTAGACAAGACATTCTTAAGTGCCAGTTTCAGAGTAGCTGTTTAGACGTTTTAACCAGTTTTCAGTGTTGCTCGTCCTTTCTTAAGCACCAGGTCCGTGCCACTCAAAGACTAGATCTATAGGCACTTTTTGTCCTGAAAAAATGAGTGGGGTCCCATGTGAGAAGAGGACCCTTGTCATGTGGGATATTTTGACACTGTCCTCTCCAGAGATATCCTTAAAGTCAGAGATTAGCTGATACTTCCTATCCTCTTTCTTTCTTTGGTGGATGATGTGTTCACTCAGAAAGCATGACTGTATGTTGCCATGGACTGCAAAATGTTGTTTGTGTTGAGGGCCTCTTGAAAAGTACGATGCCTAACTCAGGAGCAATCTCTCCTTCATGCCCTGCCATCCTTCACTGTCCAAAAGATTCTCATCTTGATCATACCATAGTGACTCACAACCCCATTGTAACCTAAGGCCATTTTTACTCCAGCTGACTCCTTCAATTAGTGATTTTTATGAAGATGTTTCACCTGTGGGTAGCTTTCTGTCTTTCCACCTGAAAAAGATTATATAAGATGTCTCCCAGAGCTATGCTGTTCCCTGAAGTTGACTGCTCAAAGGTGGTAGCACATCTGGTTTGCCATTTCATAACGTGCCTCTGCTTGTGACTCGGGTTTTGAAGAGGTAGGTTATGCGCACATAAAGACACAGCAATGCAAATTAGGCTGTATTTGGTGAAAACAGGACGGGTTTATCAGCATCTATCCACAAGTTATGGTATCCAGCTGCCATGTAGGAGCATGCTGGAGAATAAGAGGGCTGCGGCTTCTGTATTCTGTATGCCTTCTGTATTCCCTGTATAAAGTGGGCTGCTTTCAGATTACTGAAGAGTTTGGCAGAAAACAGGCTGGGAAAACTCAGGTTGTGGTTTTGTGGGCAGCACAAGAGGAGTTTCAAGAGAGCAGCATCAATGCAGCTGTAGTGATTATCTGTTAGAAGTGCTTTTGTTACAACACTGAGTAGAGTCGAAAGTTGATCCCAACGGTTGCCTCCTAGAAAGGGACCGGACATGGCTGGGCTTGGCAGTTGGAGCTGCTGACCAGGGTGAAATCCTCCAGAACAGTCCAGTGCAAAGATGCATTCCTGCTCTATATCACACTGAGTAGTTTTATATCCCTCCCTTTCTTGTGTTGTGCCTTCTGTTAAATTGCTTTGCTCTATACAGTATTTTTGATCTCATGCTTAATGGGTAAATAGGAAACCTTTCCCCATTCACAGAAGGAATATTTCTAATTAAAAGGATGCTTGCTACCCAGATACAACTTTCATTCTTTAATTTGCTACATGGGACTTTGGTATCCATTTCTGACCCTGAATTAGAAATTTTTCTGTCTGTGAATCACAATTGTGAATTTCCTCACAATCTAGATGCTGCCTGTTGGGTTGAGGTAAGATGAAAGTTTAATTAATATTTGTTACTTTTTCCAATGCTAACTTTGCTCAGACATCTTTAAATTATTACAAGAGGTTACAGGTTCACTTAAGCAGAACTCTAGAAGCAGAATTCATGTTCTTTATTGCTAAAATTAAAGAAGCATTCTTGCACATCAAAGCCTTACTGGCAGGTTGTAAGCCTTTCAATATTCATAGGCTCCTTGGCCCAGCAAAATGGTTGCCCTAAAACAAAAGTACCCATGATAAATGCTGAGAAATGTCAAATGCTCTCTTTTGTAACCCAGACATCTGGCTTCCGCGTTCACAGAAAGCGTATATGTTCATATCCCACTGTGCCTTTGGAGGTGCCTAACACACTAATTACAGACAAATTCATTTATATCTCTTCCAGTTTTTTGGCAACATTGCTAGGGTTACACTTGCACTACAATAGTTCAGCAAAGTCTTTTGAAATTGTATCGATCTTACAAGCATTGTATCCCAGCCCTTATAGCTGAACAACCAAATCTGAGATGGATTTAATGAAAATTTGACTTCTTCCCTAAAATAAGTGGCTTGGCTCAGACTCTGAAATAACATTTTAACTCCTGTCAGGTATCATCTTGCCCTTCCATTTTCTCATTTGAATACTTTTTTTTTTTTTTTCCCCCTTTTATTATTAATATATTTTTACGGACAGAAGCTAGAAAGTTTAAATGACTGTAGTTTTCAGTTTCTGCCTGGCAAAGGAGTAAACCATGTACATTTGGTGGTGTTTGTGTGAAGAATAATGTTGCTTATTCATATGTCCATGTATTTTATTGCCATAACTAGGATTCATCCATATGACCAGGCACTGTAAGTGGTAGAATATGATTTGGCAGTGAGATTTTAGTTCAAGAAGGAGTGGCCAGACAAATTTGTTTGAAAATGTTCTGTATGTTGGCTTTCATGTTTCTGTATATTCTCTCTGTGGAAATTGCACTCTGTTGGGAAAATAGACTTTACCAGAGAAGAGCAGGACAGGCTACTTATGTTGGCTGTCTAGGGATGGCTTTTTGACGGGCCAGTATATCTGGCAGAGACAACGTCATCAAACCAGAACCAATTCTTTGTATTATTTTGGTGTTTTTTTTTTTTTTTTTTATTATTATTACTACTGAAGGGAAAATAAATTTCAGCACCATAAATGCACTTTCCAATAAGGAGAGGATCACTAATGAGAAACAAACAAACAAAAAAGAAAGAAAAAGGAGAAAAAAAGAGACTGTCAAGCATTCAGCTTTGAGTGACTCAGGCCAGCAGAGGATCTGTATTAGAATATAAAAATATTCCCAAATTTCACTCAAGACTAGAAGTAGCAGGAGGAAAAAGCTTGTCAAGAGGAGGGGCTGGCTATTTAAGTTTGCATAGAGAAGCACTCTAGCATCCCTATTTGAATTCTGATAATGTTAAAGACTGTAATTTAACACAGGACTGTTGTTGGGACATACATAATTTTTGTAAGGGAAAACATTTAAAATTAGGGTTTGGATTCTGAGGGATCAGAGACACTCATTTCTCCATGTCTACAGAGCTGTGGTAGTTGTGTGTACCCTTAGACCATGGTAAGTGCAAGGGAATGCAGCTTCAATAGAAGCTAAGCTGACCTGAATCATGCCGCGTCCGTGGTGGTCTATCAGCACACTAGTGAACAGCTGCTGTGGTTTAGCTAGCATATGGGCAGGGGTTCTTCTGTCTATAGGCAGTCATGCATCTCGCAGATTTCTAAATATGAGTAGGTTGTCTAGAGTCAGTCTAGAGCAACTCATACTTCCAGGCCAAAAGTAAGCACCTGAAATATATAAGCTATGCTGGGCTGCTGTTTGTCACTGTGCACTGTAAGGAAGGGAATATGCTGTAATATATATGTCTTCTTGGCTACTTCACCGTACTTCTGCTGGTGAGGGAAATAGCCCTGAGAATGTGCAGTTTTAACAAAGCCATGGAGCCGCACAAGTCAATTCTGTTCTACCAGCTCTTGTGGTGGAATAAAATGGATGGCAAAAAATGTTTTTGACCAAAACCAGGCACTTGTTTTGATTTTAAAGTGATTTAGGCATATCCTTTATATGACAGGGGACAAAGTCACTGCTGGCTCATGATTCATATGGAAAATGAAGGAGTATTCCAAGCCAATGGACCAAGAGCCCTGGGGCCGTGGTCATGATCCCAAGTAGTGCTGCTGGCTCAGAGAGAAATGGAAGTGGGGCAGTCATCCTGAAGGTAAGTGCAAAGTTTGGCAGCCACAGGAAGGCAGGACAGTCAGGCTGGCTTTAGAAGCTTAAGCAGAATTTTGCAAAACGCTTCATGCAGTTTACATTGAGATGGAAGCTACAGAACACAGCAAATTTATTCATACAGCAAGCAGATTTAAAACATTTCAAATCTCAATTTGAGCAGAAGTCTTTCACTCTGGGAAGACAGAAGAAGCTAAAGCAACACAAGGGAAAACCAAGAGGTTTATAGTAAATGCAAAACGGAGGGGGAAAACATATGTCTTCATGGCAGAGCTAGACAATTGCTTAACTGTTCCAAGTGGAAGAGAACAGGTCAATAGGAGAGTGACAGGCTGGTGCACAGAAAGCTTGTGCCTGGCAGGCGACAATATATCACAGTGCATTGGAAGAAAAATGACTGTGCAGTAGTGGCTACGAAAATGCCAGATTGCACAAGCAATATGAGAAGCTGAGAAGGCTTGGGTAAGACTATCGAACAGAACACAGTGATGGTGAGAGACATCTGCTAAACTGGTTTAGTTTGGTGCTACATTTGAAGCAGCACCAAACTCAGCAGTGTGATGAGAACAACGTCAAAATTAACAATGGAGTTGTACCAGATGGCAGAAGAGGGAGTCAGGGCCAGGACTTGGCAAAGAGAGGGAAAAATGTTAGCCATCAGTCTGTCTGGATAGCAGCAGGAGGGATGAGATATATGAGCAACCTGGAGGACAAACAGGACGCTATTTAACAGAATGAAAGCACTGCAGATAGGGGTTATACATCTAAAAAGTGGGAGATAGGTTTGAACACTACAATATGTGAAAAACTATAGAGCTGCAGCTGGTTTGTATCAAAGGCCACTTTCACAGGACTATGTGAACTCTCTGACCTCAGCAGGGGGGCAAAATAAAAGAGCAATTGTTCAAAAGAAAAATGCAATAAATCTTCTGGGAATTTAAATGGAATGAAGCTTGCAGGAGGAAAAAAAGCTCAGTGGTAGCATAAGGACTGTCTGCTCGGCTTGGGAGCCTGGGGTAGTATTTGCAGGCTCACAGCTGATCATGAATAAGTTCTTTCCAACCCCTTCCTTGACTGAGTTTTGGATGGGGAAAAGTCCTTTTTATTCTCAGTTTCCTGGAATGTCTCAAGTAGGCTACCGGTCACCTCTCCACTCGGCTGCCTCTAAGGCTGTGTGCATCTTTGAAGAGATCCCCATTTTCTCCACAATGTGCTCTGCTGAGAGGCTCCATACTGTTCAGGTTTCACACAAGTCTATTATACTGCATATGTTAATATTAACTCCATAAAACAAAATGGACTGCATAATTTGATATAGATACAGAGCACTCAATTAAAATAGTTCTGCCAAATGTGAATTGTAGAATATTTTTAATTGGAAGGGATCTCTGGAGGTCATTTAATCCAACCCCACATTCCAAGCTAACTTCAAACCTATATCAAAACTACTGGGCCTTGATAAGTTCAGTATTATGCCCAAAATAATGAAAGAAAGCTTCTGTCCAGATTTAACGAGCCATTTTTTTTTCACTATGAGGACAGTCAAGACAGGTTGCTGTGAGCAGTTGTGCAGTCGCAGTTTTTGGAGGTTTCCAAGCCCAGAATTGATAAAGCCCTGAGCAGCTTGGTCTGACTCCAGAGCTGGCCCTGTTATGAGCAGGAGGTTGGACTAGAGCCCTCCTGAGGTCTCTCACAGCCTAAATTATCCTGAGATTGTATGAGGAGCTATGCACCACAGCTAGTATTCAAATCTCCCACCCACACGCAGGAACTCCAGGCTGAATACTATCCGGATTGTGTAATTTATTCATTTTCTTCCTAATGAACAAACACTCCAAGCACACCCACTTGTGAAAGGTAATCCTATGCTTTCAGGCATAAGGAATCGGCATGGGAGCCTTAATAAAATCCTTCACAGTAAACAAAGCTGTAAACAAGTTCAGTTCGTTTTTCTGCTACTGCTCTAACTTCTCTGAGAGCTGCTTTGAAACGTGCTCATCCGTTGGCCCTGCAGACTCCCTGGCAAGCATCCCATTTCTAATGTAATTGGAAAGGAATTTATTATTAGTTTAGATGTTTTTAGGAAGTTGTATATCAAATTCTTTTTGTTCTGATTTATTGTGTGTTTACTTTTACTCAGACAGAAATTGTGATCTGTCCTTTCTTCTCATTTGACTTCAGGTTTTTGAAGGGTGCCCCGTTGCTCGTACTATCTTCCCTCACCTTGTTATTTCACCATACCAAGTTTTCTCTGTTCTGACTAAAGTCTTTCTTGACAGGTAGAATGTGTTTACTTTAAGCCCCTGTGTCTTTAAATAGACCTCAAGCCACTTGCTAAGATTTTCCACTTGTTTGCCACTTCCCTCTTCTTTTTAATAAGCTGCCTAAGTTTCCCATGATACCACTGCTTGAAATTAGCACAACGATATCTGTTTTTTTTGTCTTTATTGCTAACACGGATGTTAATACTAAGTATCTTGTGATCATCTCTTGAATATGAACATCTTCTGAACTCATCAACCAGTAACATTAAGAATATTTTCTGGTGCAATGCTCAAGAAAGCTGAGTTGCTTCTCTTCTTATTGAGTGTTGGGCTAGCTGCTTTAAGAAATCATCACTGAGGGTGTCCAGCCATTGCCTCTGGAACCACTCTGCTCTCCTCCTGCAGGGGCTGGGGTGGAGTCAGGGACATTAACCTTCTCAGAAGTAGCTATTTCTGTGGTAAGAGCTAAATTATAGCCCATATAATGAACGAAACCAAATTAGGGCTCCATGTGCAGAATTTATATGGGCAATTTCACTTAACCTTGCCATCTTTTAAGTCCTTTTATACCTTGATTTAGTAATTTTTTTTATATAGTTCAGTTTATTGAGAAGACAACAGATCTGGACTGAGTAATTTTCTGTTTCTGCAGTTTTGTATTCTGATAGCAACAGAATCTCTTCTACATAAACTCTTTAAACAGTAAACATCCTTATCTGCAGTGTTTTAGATATTTATTATCTTTGTAGCACTTCATTTGCAGGACACAGTATACCTCCTTCAGAAGAAACTAAAAACAATTTGTAGTCAAAGTAGTGGTTTTTGGATAGTTTTTGATTTTTTAAGAAAAAAATAAAACTTTTAAAGAGGAAAAAATCATACTGTAGTTATGCAGAAAATACTTAAAATGGTTACTTATCAAATTAAAGATCTCATTTTGATTGGAGAGTGAAATGCTGGACCCCATCAGCAGCCCTTAAAAATTGCCAACAGTAATATACTTCTAAGGAAATATACTTCACAGGAAAAATTAAGTTATATTCCAGCCAGTTAGTGTTATGGAACAGATAATTGAGTTTCTTGCTTTCTTGTCAGTTGAGTAATATCATGTAACCCCTTTTTAAAAGTTCATGTATTCAACCGTCTTTATGCTGCTCTGCATTCAATAGGCTGAATAATTTTTCTTTGAAAACAGGCCTTATCTACATTTCTTCTATTCTGCTTTTACAGTCTGCGTGAAAACATTGTTTATAGGAATTACATCCCACAGGTTATATGCAGCATAGAAACAAAACACACTAAAAAGGTGATGCAGGTTTGTACTTTATTTTCCTGCGACGTTTTTTGATGAAAGTAACAAAGAAGTGCATTTAGAAAGAAATGGAGCCACTTACCACCACACCAATGGAAAGAGACAGAGCAAAGTTCATCAGAACACACTGCTCTTTGCTGCAATTACTTGTCTGATCCTGTCTTTGAAATGTGGTATCATGGTTGTGGGAGCAAAACCAGTTATCAAAGGCAGCTGTTGCCATGACTGCTACGGCACGATTAACTCTTTCAATGAACTAAAGCGAGTGACTGATGGCAGCTCCCTACACCAATGTCACCATGTTACTACATGCATGGATGGCAAAATAATTGCTCTTGTTCTATTCCCTAATTTTCAGGCTTAGCAAAATGCAGCACATACTTCCAAGTTGGAAACTTTCCAGGCACTTTCAATCAGCATCTCAAATTTGGTTTCAAGTCTCCACAGACACAAACTGGAAAAGCCTGATATAAATTGAATGTGGTCTTGCTAAGATGGCAGCAGCACTTAAACAATTCCCTTCTGTCTCCCTGTTGTAATATATATATATCTTTTCTCCAGGTGTCTCTTTTGTTTAACACTTGTCTAGGCATTTTGTACAACTGTTTAACCGCTTTATTGGCAGTGAGGAAGGTCATAAAACCTCTTATTGCTAGTAAGAAAGAAACATATGCACTATGCTTAACATGCAGCTGAAAATATGCATTAAAATAATTTTTAAAAGCCATTGACATTCAAGTTAACAAGCCTTTTCTTTCCCTGCTTTCCTGTTTCCCTAAATAATTGCTGATACTGCCATAATGCAACAAAGTCAGAGGGGAAAGAGATGGGAGGAACCGCTAAGGCTTTTCAGACGATAGCCATGGACTGGACAAGCAACAGGACAGTTGCCTGTATGGGAATACCCTTGTGGGGCACACTAGAAACCAAGACACTGAACTCATCCAAATCAATGAGGAATAAAATAAGGACAGATGTGAAGCACAGGAGCTCACCAAACCAGCTTTACAAGGCCTCTGTAAAGGGGAGCTATCTCAAAAACCCGAGCACTGGGCAAAGCCGCTGGAGGACACGTTGGACAAGGAGCCTGTAGCCCTGCTTGGGAGAACATTTGGGTGCTGACTCTCCTGCTCACCGTCCATCGCTCCCCAACGCCCGCTGCCAGGCTCAGCCACTCGCTGCTCAGCTCCCACCGCAGCCTCCCCAGCTTGGCTCAGCAGCAGGACCCACCGGGCCCCCCAGCACTTATCAGGTCAGCCCATGCATGACACTCCCTCCTCTTTGCTCCCAAATCTTTTCACCTGGGTCTGTCGTTTTATGAGTTGGTTGCAACTATAGGCGTTTCCCAATTCTTTTGCCACAACCTGAATGTCAACCCTGAGCCAGCGCACAGATTTCCTTACCCTACAACCTACAGATGCAACACTACCAACCTAACAGTTATTTAATCACTAGGTCCTAATATTGTCCAGACAGAAGCTAGTAAGACAGGAATGAAACAAGCAACCGCGCTGCGGCACGACAATGAGGTGACGGCCGGGAGGCTGCGGAGGCCGGAGGCTGCGGAGGCCGGAGGCTGCCGCTTTCAGGGCTTTCGCGGTGCTTTGCTGCCACCTGGCGGCCCGATGCAGCCTTGCCAGGATGAACTGTCCCCGTGCCCTGCTAACACAGGTCTGCTGCCCAGGTCCGGGCAGTGACAGCCGTAATTGCGGTGTATGTAAAACAACTATAGCTTATTTGTATTTAGCAGGAATTTTTCATCTTTTGAGATTTCCTTCCTGAACATGATGACAAGATATCACGGAAGAAAATGGCGTCATCAGGCCTAAAACAGCCACTGACATGGTAATGCTGGGATGCTTGATACACCTTTCCTGATATTCCCCTGCTAGCCAAGATAAGCACTCCACTTGCCCCCCACCCCGGCCTCCTGGCCACAGAAGCAGGTTTGCCCTGTGTGCCTTAGCCAGCATCCTGCTTCAGCTGTGGTGCTGAACCACCGGGCTGCCCAGCAAGCACCCACGACAGCCCTGACCACCTGATTTGCACATCTTTTTGTCCCTCTTTCTGTTTCTTTTCCCATTCTTGAGCCTATCTTTCTCTGTCCTTTCCCTCCCTTTTCCCACTCCAGCCATCTCCCATTTAAACAACTCACCCCTAATTACCTTTTTCCTGTAGGTCCTAGTTTGCCTTCATACATACCTAGCTTTGGTAATTTTTTTTTCGTATTTTTGACACCCTTGCCTAGGTGATCTTGGCTCTATATGGTATTAGCGATGCTGTGGGCCTTGCAAAACTCTGCCTCCGAAGAAGGTCCCCAACGCTCCCTCCAACCATCTGTGAATCTGGCTGTTTTGCACTTCGCTTCCTGCCCTGCCATCCCTCCTGGCGCTGTAAGTTTTGTTGGCACCACACATTGTTATCTGCCACATGCAGCAAATTCCCATGTCATGTCCAGTCATTTTCAACATCCTTTTCAATAAGTTTAACCTCAGGTCAGGGCCTGAAGCTCTGATGGCATTTTCTTTTGTTCATTCCAGCTCTTTTAGCCGTCTAAGAAGCTCTTACTGCTTATCTCATCGCAGGGTAATTTCTTTTTAAAAAAACAGAGGCAAAAATACTGACACTGAAGTGGTTTGGGGCTAAGGGACCGGGCTCTACATTCATTGCTCTGGTGAAATCCTTGTGGCTGAAGGATGGGCTCTACCTTGGGACCATCAATGTGTCTGAGAAATGTGAAGGGAGTATGAGTTAACCCATGGCTGGTCATAGGCATGGATATGAAAGGAAAGTACAGAAACTGGCAGTTGTCACCTGTGGCCTTTACTGGCTTTTCTGTAGGTGGATGAAGGTGTTACGAAGAGGATGAGAGCAGGCCACATGTTCATACATAACACTTCTTTTGCGGCAGATTTTAGACACAAAAAAACAGTGTTACTTGTTGGTACTCTGAGGACACCTGCTGAAGCACAACCTGCCAGGTCTGTTTAGAAAATGTTTCCACAGGATCAGGGATTTTTTTGGGGTGCTCTAAAGTGTTTCTTGAATCCATAGTCGGAGAACCTCTTCTGAGGGCATCACACACACCATCAGATCACATTGCTCAGCTTCTTCACTCCCACACAGTATCAGCTGGGTGGGCGGCTCTGGTGCTTTCTGTAAAACAAATGCACCTATTCAAACACCCTGAGACTGATGAGCTAGTCTGCCTGTCTTCTACCTCTCCCCACAAACCTCCTCTTACCCTGCCCACCACAACCTTACAGAGACCCAGTGGTCAGCTCACAACCACAACAGCTCCTGCCTGTGTTCTCACTTGAACCAGACAGCACATTTAAGATACTGACTTCATTATACTCCTCCTGTGTTAGCAAGAAAAGAGGCTCCTCACCAAGCTCAGTGCTGGTGCCAGAGGACATGGAGCTGTGTTGCCAATGACACAGCTGTTTTGTTTAGGGAGCAGCTGGCCAGGCTGGGTCAGCCCATGCCTCCCAAGCTGCTTCCCCCCAAGCACCAGGAGCATCGTCCCTGTTCAGGGCTCTAGGCCGAAGGCAGTGACAGCCGTGCAGCCACCTCATGTGGGCTGCTTGACCCCTAGAGCCCAGCTGTCTGCTCACATGGACTTTCTGCTGCCCAGTTTATGAAGCTATAATGAAAGGTGTGCTTGCTCTTTCCCCTGAACACCAGCTCTGCCATCACACTGGAATAAGCAAGTCTTCCTGTGCATGTGTCTGCTTTTTCTGCCTGACCCATGCTTCTTGTGAATATCCAGCACCCTAAAAACAATAAAGCAAAGGAAAAAGAGTTACCAGTGTCTCTGGCAGGACAGCAATGGGGCAGCAGGAATACTGAAAGATTTTACTTGTTTTCCAGGCAAGGAACGGCAGGGTCAAAGCAGCCACAGCAAAGCCAGCAGAGGACATAAGGGCAGTAACGAGCCACATGGATCTGCCACCTAGAAACAACAGAAGCAGCAAAATTGCTCAGATTGTGAGGACAAAGCACTCAATGCAATCAGTCTCGGTCCCTCTGCAGCTGTCCTTCCCACCCATTCCAGTGAGCTTTTTTGTCAGTACATTCCAGAGAAGGCTACCCATGCCACTGTAAGGGACTGCACTCCCGTGTCTTCCTTTTTTATCTCCCCCAAGGAACAAATGGGCAGCACATTTGCAAACAAGATGGGAGATACTGGCTTTAAACAAAAAGAAGAGCTGCTGGGCTATCCTCCTTGGGCATGACTACATGAAAGGGAGAGGCAGGAAGGGTGGCTCTTACCTTGAGCCCTCACACACTGTGTCTGGCTGAAGCTACTGCTTCTGTTGATTGTCTCGACGTATGTCTGAGCTTTTACACAATAATCAGGTCCTGTCTCCATGGTGTGCAGGTGAACCATGGAGCTGACGTCTTTCACCATCTTCTGTTGCATCTGCCATAGGCCCAGGAAAGAGAACATCAGAATGTAGGGCAAGGACCTAAATGAGAGCAGGAATCCTAATGTGATGCTAGATCCCAAACTTTGCTGGGAGAAAAGGGAGGAAAATAATGGGAGCAGGAGGTGTCACAGAGGACTGGGTGAATAAGAGGAGATAGAAAAACAGCAGACTAAGGAGCACAGTGGAGCGCAGAATGAGACCACACATCCCTGGAAGAGTAGGAGGGGATGCAAAGAAAGATCCATGAGCCAAAGAGGCTTAATGGTGGTGTTCAGCCAGAACACTAGACCATGACCTACTCCCCAGGCTTGATGACTGATCTGGGATCTGAGTTTTTGTTGGGATGCCAATATCATGTCAGGGCCCCGAATGCACTAAGCAGGCTGCAATTGCCCTGACCAGCCTGAAGTGCAGAGGAATATGGCACACACTGACTCTGCGCAGGTCCTCCAGCATCACAGCAGCAGCTTGGACTTGAAAAACAGCCCCTGGGAAATGTTTGTATGCTTTCACTCTAAGTCATGCAGGCTTTCTGTTCGTGCCCAAAATCCAAGGGTGAAACTCACCCTGCTCTCCTGGCCCTTCTTCCAATAGAGAACACAGAACTGAAAGGCAGGCCCCATGTCTTCCAGCTCCACTAGTAAATGATACCCATCTACTATGACCTTCATCAGAGGTGGGGTCAGGGAAGCTGCCAACAGAGAGAGAGCACTGTTATCACATCAGAGGCAAATCTTTAAACAAGTCTTCCTTTTCCCAGCTAGGAGAGGAGGAGAGGCTCCCTGCCATGACTGTCCTTCAGCTGCCACCATGAGCACAGTAACATTAATCTGGGATAATAGCTGGTTGCTTCAATGGGGGAGAAACTTCTCTCTGACTTATGCCCTGTTTGTCTAGATACTGCAGCAGACTTTGAGCAGGAGGAGGACTGTGACTGGCATTGTGAACGGGAGTTTGGCAAGAGCTGGATTGCACAGACTTGAAAGGTTTTGAATTTTCTCCAGTGGAGGAAGTGTCTGGCCTGAGGGTCCCATGTGATCAACAGCAGCAGAACCAGCTGGACGACCAGAAGTTGAGACACCAGATCAGGCCAGTTCTTCCGCTTTTGGGCATTAGCTTAGCTCCAACATACAGAACAGGAACTGTGAAACCACTGCTCCTTCATGGGAATTTTGGCAATTATTCAAAGGTGAAAGGGAATGCAACATAAGCCTTAGGATAATTCAGTCAGTTCACATGAATCATGATTTTGTTTCAGTATCTACATGGTTTTAGAAATACTTGGGTGGGCTGATGACCTGCTGTGACATGTTTTTGTAACTAGTATGAAAGTAAATCTGCTGGTGATTTGCTTAATGCTTACTTTGATATTCAAAGCTTGGTTTGGTCTGGGATTCTGCTGTGAGGAATATAAGTGAAACAATCAGAATCAATCTAGCATGGATAAAACTAGACACTGTACATTCATGAACGAGGAATCAAGGGAGTACAGAGATCATATTTGCACCACTTACCTACGCCATTCTTTACCATTCTGTTGTAGCTGAAATTGGTTTCAACCTCCTTGCTTTCAAGAAAGGAAGGAGAACATACAGAAGAGATGTTCTTAATAGAATTTGTTCTTACACACAGTGAATTGCCATTAATACTGAATAGTCTGAAAACATGAAATGAAACTATGTTCATGATGACTGTGCCATAGATGGGAGGCCTGGAAAACTACTTTGTACTTTTAAATCAAAAGCTGATAAGCTGCTTAACATGATGATGTCTCAAGAAAAAAAATGTGATAACACCATTTGAAGGTTAAAAATAATATTGGGTTAATGTATTAGCAAGTGAACATTGCAAGACAAATACTAAACAAATGCGAGCATTTAATACTTATCTGTCATGCTGCCACACTGGACACTAACCAACTATCTGAACTTTGACAAATGAAGAACTAAAATCAACTAAACTGGTAGTTTTAAGGAAGATCTGTTGAAACTGTTTTCCACGTACTACCATACTTTATGTATATCCATACCAAAGGCTTTGAGGTTGGAGCTTTTTTAACGCAGAAGTACTGTGGGCTGTGCTGATGTCTTGTCTGTCCATAAATCACACACAGAACTTGTAGGCTGTGCTTTTCACTTTTACTACAAAGGTGAAAGGGCAAGCAGGTCCCCTCAAAAGACTCATTTATAACATAAAGGCAAAGTGTACTTGCTATGCAAGGTGACCTACCACTGGATGTGTGATACCACTGAGGATAGCTGTCACACTGCTAAACATGGCCAGACGAGTCCACAGCAGTGTGGTGGGATCTTCCCTTTCTGTGGCTCTCCCTGAGTTCAGAAACAGCTCTGGCCTCTGAGATGGGCTCTGGCTGAAAACAAGCCTAAACATGACCTACAGACTGTACTTGTCTGAGATCCTACCTAGGCACTAGGTGCCAAGGTTGCCTAAGTCTTAGGCCAAGTAGACTCCAGATAGCCTGTTCTCAAAGTGAGGGGAGGACCAAAACCACAGCCAGGAAAGAAAACACCTCACTGTGCCACGTCTTCCTCAGTGATGACTTAAAGGTGAGGTTTGGGTGTAGACTTGGTATCAGACTACAGCAGAGGTAATGAAAGTGCCAGCTGAAGGAAACAGGTTGTGGACCTAAGCCGGTGGAGAGCTGGAGGGAGGTGGAGCTTGGATGCTGATAAATAGATGTGCAGCATACCAACCTCCTTTTGGTGACCAGGATGAGAACTGCTCAAAGCCACAGTTCAAGTCCTAAGATGCTGATGGCTCCAGCAGTTTGGGGAATGAAAAATTTTAGTCTTCTGTATGAAGGTCCTCCACTGTCTGCTGCGAGTCCTTCAGCAATGCTGTAGCTGGCACAAGCTGATCACGCAGAGCTGCTTACAAAAAGGCAAGATGCTTCCATCAGTGGCAGAACTATGGGGCTAACCTGAAATCCTGAGTTGTTTGAAAAAAATGCTCTCTGATAATTTGCTGTGGACCTGATAATTTGCTGTGGAAAACTGTAAGGTCCCTGAAAGGTGTGGGTCTGTTGCATTATGATCTAAGCTGCAGGAACCCTCAGAAGCCTGATTATCATCCTTCATGACCACTTGTCAGATAATCTATGCTACCGGTCAGACCATGACAAAAGGAAGAACTCTGAGAAATGAACATAACCTATGCAGCTTAACCCAAATAGCAGGACTTACTTGTGATGCGATTGAAGAAACCCTTCAGGGTGCCCCACTCTGATCTTCGAGCACCAACGTCTGCCCTTACACGCAAGTTATAGGCCACAGTGGCTGAGATATCCTCTGTGATGTTACACACTGTGGCTGTGATGAGTGAACACTCACTGATGGGGATCCAGCTCTCGTTAGCATACTCTCGTTCATACTCCCTGGGGAGATGAAAGGAAAGCAGACAGGCAACAGTCTGATAGGAGATACTTATGTGACTTCTCCTATGGGCTAAGGCTGCTTGCTAGTTCTTTGCAGGCAAAACCAGTACTGGAATACAGTGGGGCTGGATTATTGGGAGTGTATGAAACCAGTATGAACATATTTTAGATTTCATCTAGGGAAAATCTCCCAGAGTCAGCTTGTTCATCAGTCAAATGCAGCATGATATTGTGGGAGGTGAGGATAGCCAACCCAGTGTTGATGCATCAAGTCGTGTCCACTCACTTGATCATCCCTGGTAAACCAGAGTTCCAAAGCCATACAATGATACAAGTCATAGCTCAGGATTAGTCAGGACCTCCTATATTTTCTGAAGAAAAATAAATGTGTGTAATATGTTTAAAAGAATAACACTGAATAAATCTCAAGTGTTTTCTGTTTTCTCTCTCCTCTTCTAGGTAAACTGTTGCTAATCTTCCTAATTTTTGAATTCTTTGGACAGAGGCAGTTTTCATATGTGGGGTCAATGCACACCTTGGATTACACAGGTACCTATTAACCACCAGTGACATGGCCTGTAAACAGCCTCAGAATTAGACCAAAAATGAGGTTTTTTTCCACTCATGATCAACAGTGCTGGAGTATCAAACTTGTCTTACGCTTGTGAACTGAACAGTGTTCAAGACATCCAAACTATGCAGGACTGTAAGTCTAAGTAAAAGTGTTCAAAGAGCAAAGAAGAAGAAAAAAAAACCAAAAAAACACAAAAGCAGAAACCAGAAGTTACCCCTGAAACTCAACAGAGTATCTCACAGTTTCTCCCTGGATGGTCACAGGACTCCACATTAAGAAATGTCTCATGTTGGTAGAAAGAATAGAGATATTCTGAGGTGCTGGCAACAGAGCATCTTCACCTAAAATTCTCAGGAAAAAAAAAAAAAAGAAACAAAGAAGAGAAAGTATATGAATGTACTAGAAAAAAAGTTTAGAAGATTTGTGCAAAACTCTGTTCTGCATCAGAAATACTCTGCATTTCACCACTGTCACTTCAGTGTTTTAAAGTATTTTACAAAGAAGAAATGACAACCAAAGAGCAAGCGACAGAGCAGTTAGGCTGGTTCTGCTTACAGAAAGGCAAAGCCTTTTCATTATTTCAGAGGTTTTAATTATAGCAATAAAACAGTGAGAAAAGGTCAAGCTTTTAGAAAGCCATCCTATTTGATTTAATGAAGACTGTTCTAATGGACAATTCCCATCATGGTTAGAAATGTGCAATTTCTTTCCAGGCATGACTGGACTGGACACTTGTAGAAGATCCTGGCTCTGGTACAGCTTTTTTTCATGTGGGATTCTAATAGTGTAAGTGCTTGTCGGCTGTAATCAATTTACCTCATTAATTTCTTGGACAAACTCATTCAATGGACTAATGAAGTTATAATGTTTCTCTCCAAGATCAGCAAAGAGTAAGTTTGGAATGGTGCCTCCATTACAGTTCATGGCTTTTATCCTATGACATCTTAATGTAAAATCCTTAGCAGTGTTTGGACCAGAGCACAGAAGGCAGGACCTCCCACGGGCACATCCTGCACTACGCTATGGGAACAGTCTTACCTCTGTTCTGCCACTTTCCAGTCCCAAGAAAATTATTTTCTCTCAGCTCAGGGAATGGTTCCCAAGGAACCACTGAAAGGGAGGAACGGATGGAGTGGTTTCAACCAATCCAGTGTCACAGTGGTGATTTCAACACTCTTCCAGAAACAAGGTAATTACTCTAGCACAATATATGTACGTTACATACAGATAATTTCCTTTATAAGTCTTTATTTATTTATTTATTTATTTAGATCTGTTTCACTAAGCAAGATCTGTCTTCCATTAATCTTTCACTGGCATTAAAAGAGGGTGCCTGCCTTTAAGCTGTGATTATGAAGTTAACCAGTTAATGTCAGTTGTTCTATACAGGATCAAAACCAGGCTGACAAGTGCATGAGCAATATTTTCATGGTGATTATTGTTCTACTGCGCTGGAATAACATCTCTTCTTTCTGCCCTTAGAATATTCCCCATATTCATATCTTTATAAAATCATTAATAATGTGGGGAGACTTGATGCCAAAACATTTGTGATTCGTCGGCAAAAGTTATCTGAATCTGTTTACATAATGCTTGGCCATTCTTTTAACTACATGCCAGAGATCTCTGGGATGAGAGGCTTTCTTCCTTGCCATTTAGACAATGGAAGACTCACAGTCTGCTGCATCATCAGTTCTATCACTTCTGTCTGGCTGTACTGTCAGGGCACTTTTTGTCTCAACCACCCATTTAGTTTCTTGGTCAATTCTCTATACTTCTTGACATTTAGGTTGTTTGCTACTACTTTTCCTTGTACTCTTGTTCCTATGTGAATTTCCGGAGTTGGCATACTTAAGTGTGTGAATTACATAACAGACTTTAATTACATGATCGGGCACCAGTTTTTCCACATGACTCACACACACAATGATGTTCCAGGTCTGAACAGGGGTGGCTTACACTGGGGTGCTTCCTAATTTTTAAGTCCTTGACTTTAGGACTTTATATACTTTGTTGTATTCAGTGGTACAGAACCCTATCTTCCTATATTGTCTAGATACCAGTTTAAAAGAAGAGGATATTTCTGAATTGGGATATTTACCTTTTAATAGCTGCCAAACTATTTTTTATCTGCCTGAAACCAATCTTCATTTCCTGGCTATACTTAGCTTACTACACCATGTTCTTAGTTTGCTGACAAATTCTGTGACTGTTCTATTGGCACAGTGAAGCCTGTTGCCTCACTTCATCTGAACTACAAAAGTTCGTATACAGACACTATGGTTTCTTTTTTCCCTTCATTAGGAAAAGCTCTGCACCTAGTAACAGTATATGTGTTTCTATAAAAAAGGAAATCATTGATTTGTTTCTTTTTGGCATTCATAATTTTGGGGAGGATGGGCTCAGCTGCTGCTACTGGGAAGAACTCTTCTCCAAGACAGGAAAAATATATTAAAACCTAGCACTCATTTGTATTTTTTACAGGGCCACATACTTCTGAACTCTCCTGTAGGAAACCCATAGCACACAGCAGCTATTCATTCAGTGCCACTTAGAGCTGCTGCTACAGTGTCAGAAAACTAAGTTTCCAGCACTGCAGGCAAGGCAGTGGTGATGGCAAATAGTGTTATGGACACGCTGTTCACATGAATGGTGCACTAGCTGGGACATCTGCCTTCAGATGAAGAGAACTGCATCCCTAGGGTAAGATATTCTTTAACTCTTTCATAAGCAACACAGAAAAATACATCTGTGCAGGCATAAGTATACATATTTGTGTGTGTGTGTGTAGCTGTTACATGTGAAAATGATAAAATTTCATCCTTGTAAGATTAAATAATTAAAAAACAAATACACTAAAGTGAACCTTAGCATTCCTCTTTAGTATGTCTCACTTGATTGTATATACAGAGATGGTTGTAACTGCATAACCATGCCCTACAGCAAACGCAGCGGACAGCCCTCAGGAACTGAATCAAAAAGGTGTAATGCTAAAACTTGAGATCTTTTCATCCAGTACACAAAATAAAAGGGAACCCTGAGCAATAAAAGCAATGATGCACTTCCCTCCTTTCTGTCTGAGACCCAGAGCCATGCTGAAAGCTGTAGTTTGAAAGAGAGGTTTGTGCTCGTCCAAAATAATATTGATCCAGAGGTAACAGCATCCTGTGTCATATCCAAGCAAATAACAATATTCATGTTTTCTCTGATCCATCTGTTGCAACAGCCCACAAAAAAAATTGTAAATAAATACATGTTTAACAATGGGAGAAAAGACAATTGTAGGCTGTATAAACAGGGAAAGCACCGAGTATAAACAGTGAACTATGTGTCAATACTAAAATATTCCATTAACTTTGGTTAATTTAAAGGAAAAGAAACAACAATCAGACAATGCACAGGAGACAACTGGGCAGAGACAGCAGGCAGAACCCAGACAGCTGTTAGCCCAGCACTGCAAACCACTTCCATTTGATTTTGGATTCACAAGCAATACCAATAGCAAGTAG
The DNA here is from genome assembly GCA_013399115.1 of Anseranas semipalmata. Classification (NCBI taxonomy): domain Eukaryota; kingdom Metazoa; phylum Chordata; class Aves; order Anseriformes; family Anseranatidae; genus Anseranas; species Anseranas semipalmata. Next base: position 282,414 of record VXAA01002999.1, on the reverse strand, counting down.
CCTCAAATAGCGATACCAAACATAATAGACTCAAAGGAAAAGCCAGACAACAGTCTTTCAAGACAGGATACTCTTAGAGTAACGTTTCCAGATTGCTCTATATATACCATTTGCCTCCTACCCTATCAGCAGTATATTGTATTACATTTGTTACATGAAGAATGGATTTCCATTTACAATGGTGATGATCTCTCTTTAACTTTGTTTTTAACCTTTTTCTCCTCTTTGTGTTAAATTTAGAGAATCTACCATTAAAACAAAGCAGTTTCACTCTGAAGCCCAGTACATTTGCCTTTCTTACTTTTCAGTTTAAAATACCTGAAATAAGTCATGACAAATGGGCTGGATGGGAACCACAGCGTCTTCTAACCTGGTGTCAGCTCTGGGCAACCACAAGAGTGGTTTTAGACATAAACCATTCAACCAAGAATTGTTCTTTGCTCAAAAAGGCCACTAGGAGACATAAGTCTTCGCGTCTCATGTCAAGGACAAGGGACCGGGGGACAGCTTTCTTGAAGAATAGTTGCCCAGCTTTGTCATCTTTTAAAAAATATTTGTCATAATTGTCTCTATTCCACAGAAAAAACTTTCAGAGAACTTGCAACTTGGAGCTGAGGCAGTGTTTTTCCATACCAAGCAACTAAGAGTTATAAATAATGATTCAAAGAGTTTTGCTGGCCAAGCAAGCCATACAATTACTTTTTCTGAAGCAGAGAACAAAATGGATCAAGACACAGCTTGAATTCAGTAGCCGAGATGCCACATTTAGAAGACAGCACTGAGCAAAACCGCTTGCCAGCCACGTCTCCTTTGCAGAGGACTGCCCACTGCAGGGAGACCCTGAGGTCACACACCTTCTAGGAGATGTGCTTGGAGATTAGCATTTACTTGGAGAAGCTGACTGCAAAATGCACAACCTCCTTCCAGGACAAAGGAGCCCCTCAGTGAACATTTTTGAGCCCGTAATTAACACTTTATAACCTTCCTCTCTGACCCTGCATCCACTCCACAGGCAGGGCATTCCCCTGTGCTCAAAGACACCAGCATGGAAAGACGACTTGCAAGTTCGGCTTCTCACAGAACAGCAAAATAACAGAGGCAAATTCAGCATTAGTATGTTCATTTACTTCAAACTGAAATTTCCCCTTAGATTTCAGAATTGACTTGTAGAACACTGAATTTATACATCGTCTTTTTCACTTACTTATTCTAGCATTAATTTTAAACAAAGAATTAAAATTCAGGATCAGCTGACCTTGTGCCATCTGGCTTAAGTTTTGTAGAAGCAGGTTTAACAAAGGACAAAAGACTTTTTGTTACTCACAACCCCTTGGTCTTTTGGCTTCAGTCCACTGAAGGCATTTTAGTGATTACCTGTGAGATTAGGTGCGATCAGGGCGCAGAGGAAGAAGCAGATGAGTTTTAGTGACATTTTGCTCTTGCTTGTCGCCTTTTCCCACATTCATACCCCGTTGTGCAGCTCAGAATTTTCCCTCCCTAGACAGGGAGCCCTGTCTGATGTGGCCATGATGCGAGTGGAAGGGAGACGCCGGGGAACGTTGCAGCCACCACTTCTGCGCTGGCTGAGCCGCGGCTGAAGGCGTGCGAACGTTGTTTGTGAGGGTGTAGTTACAGGGAGTGGCAGGGTAATTTGAAGCCAGCATTTCTTTACAGGTCTGTGCAAATGCTCACCTAGATGGCATAACACCGTTTCATTTAGCAATTATGTGTATTAAAGTCAATATAAGGAGGAAATGGGATTAATTGGATATTTCCATGTACTTTATATGGCTGTAAATACTTGTTTTTCTGCTCAGCCCCCAAACTGGATAAATCCTGATGCTTTCAAGCACCAAGAAAGTTCCCCGGTATTAGTAAGGCATGCCTGTAGCCTCAGACCTTGCACAACGGCCGGTGAAGGACTGCATGCCTCTGGGCTGGCAGAAAGGAGGTTTATTCTCCAATTTATTTTCAAATATTATTTTTAAAGCAGCTGCGTTGGGATGTGCTGAAGAGGATGTACTGTTTTCAGATCTGATTCGGTGCAGGTTCATGAATCCCAAGGTTTTCCCATCTTCCAAGGCCCATTGTGCTCCATCTTGCCTGGAGCAAAGGCAGGCTCTTCATCCAGGGGATGCTCTGAGAGCTGCTTAGAAACCCAAGCTGCCTGCTGGCTCTAAGCCTGCAGCAGTGGCTACCTTTGTTCTTGCGAGTCTGGCTTCTTCAGAGGCCAAGGGAAAGACAAAGTTCAAATGGAAGGATTTTATGTTCTGCAAAAGGCCATCTAAATTAAATAAAACTCTGACTGTACATGATGGGGGCAGGAGAAAGCCAAACTCTACCAAAAGCTTTTAGCTCTGATGAAAGTGAGTATTAGAAACCTCTCCTCTAAAACCTCTTCCTCCATCCTACTGTTTTTCACCTCAAAAAGTTTTTTTTTCTTTTAAAAATTATCTCCTTTCTGATACCTTTTTATATCTAATACATGCCTACAGTTTTCAGTGGTGCACTAAAAGTATTTGTCAAAACATGTTTAGTGCACATTTTCTTTGAAAAGAAATTATTTATTTAGTAAAGAATGAAATTAGCATTCCTTTAATCACAGATTTCCTGATTCTCAGGCATATAGGAAAAGCACAATCCATTAACAAATGCATCCAATGTAAATTAGTAAAATTCCTCGCCTTTCAGGTATTCCTGACATCTTTGAAAATGCATGTTTTTATTTTTTTTATTTTTTTTTATTTTTTTTCTTTAGTGCATCCTAAATGTATTTACCGAAAAAGTATACAAGCCCCATTTTTCTCTGTATCCTTGCTGTGCATGGTCCTACCTGCAAGGCCCCCAGGCTGTGGCAGCCTGGCAGAGCTGCTTGCTGTCCTGAAACTCAATGGGTGTCTCAGACTGAAATCAGATTCCAAAATCCATTGATGCTCCTGTTTGTGTGAAGCAAAACAGAATGTAGCCCATTTCATGTGATTTATTTCTAGCACAGTTGTAATTTAACATGTTTTTAATACTACTGTATCTTCTACTGACTGTGGCTTTGAGCTTGGCCCCAGTCTATGGAAGCCTGCTTTAAGGCTTTGTTAGAGTCCATCTCTTAACGAAGTGTATAGCTCAAATTTTCACTATTCCAATATGCTAGTCCTCAGTGATGCTACAAATGGGGACCAAAGTAATAAACTGTATTCAGAGTAAAAAAAATAGATAGGTGCCATAATACAGTAGATAGTAGAGATCTGCAATCTGATGGAGCAATAGAAATTCCCCAAAGAAAAAGCTGTAAATCACAGGACAAAAAAATAGATTTGTCTCGATATATTGAGTGGAGCTGAGGGTTCGTGCTGTTTCAGATTCTACTATAGTGCTGACAGCATTGAGTTAAACATCACAATGGGACTATTGAGAAGACTGGAAGAACTAGAAATCATGCATTGGTTGGTGAAAATGTAAGCTAGCCTAAAAGCTGGCATCTTTTCAAATTATTTGTTTGCAAGGTAGTTTAACATTAAAACAGATACTGCATTTTTGTTTGGGGTCCCTTCCAACTCAGGATATTCTGTGATTCCGCAAAAATGCCTAGTATGCCTTGGACAGATTACTTTCTGCCACAAGCAGGTTTTGTTAGACATACAGGTTTTGGAATAACTGCAGCATTACTTGGTGTTATCAGAAATGTAAAAATTTCCACTAACCAAGATAGCTAGTGAAAAATATTTAAGTTATACATGGCTCTTCAGGAGAAAATTAAAAATAAATTCCATATGGTGTTCATCTTTTCATGAAATGACCATATGGAAAAATTAGAAACTGAATCAAGTTAGTTGGTACCCATGCACCAATCTTATAAAGAGAAATGGTACCAATCTCTTATAAAGGGAAATTAAAACTTTCATCGCTTGATAGGCAGCTCCACTGCTGTGTTGATCTACACAAATTGATGAAGTCTGTGCTTTTATCTATGTGCTATGTGGATGAGTTAATGTCTTTACAGAGCAGAGAAGTAGTTGTGAATGAATTTTTGGGCCCTGAGAGAGAGATGCTGTCTACAAAGATGGTTCATTAGGTCTTCCCGTACCTGTTCGTTAAAGTACCACACTGCCTTTCTAGCCCAGCTTGTTACTGTGCTGAAGGTTTATTTTGTTCCTCTTGCTGCTGTACCTGCTCTTTGTGTAGATTGGTGATGGCTACTGTAGATGGCAGCAGAAGCTAAATAAAATACAGAGATTTTAAAAATTAATTAAAGCCCTCTCTGCTGCTGTCCTAAGTATGTTTTTCTCTTGGTGTCTGCCAGCTGTTCTTGAGGACTGAAGCAATTCTAGACAACAGAAGCCAAATTAAATAAATTATATATTGAATTAAGGAATTAAGGTTTTACTTATACACAGTGCTTTTTTTTTTTTTGTCTATGTCTGTGTCAGTTCTGTCTGTATCCATGTTAAATAATAAAAGCTAGTCTTAAAGATTTCCTGATAATCTCTGAATTCCCCCTCCTTGCTTCTGTATAAGCCACTGTGTCAAGGAAAGATCAGCAGTAATTCTCACAAATGATTTTTAATGCTGATTTTTCTTTTGGGAGTACTTTATGTTATTTTTCCCCTGTAATAAATGCTGCTGCTTGCTTTTTTTCACGACAGCCAGCCAGTAATGCAAAATAAAAATCTGAATGGTTGTCCTAGTCACTCTCCTTTTGTTCTTTTCTTAATAAGTAGTAAGATGTGTAATATGGGCTGCTGCATGTGTTACAGCCTTGAGCTTTAAAGTTGTTCATTCAGAGGAACTGAGAGGTAAGAAACCGGTGGCCTAAGTAGCAAGTAATCCAGCTCAGAGTTCCAGTCCATCTTCACAACAAGATGTCCATAAAGGCAACAGTAACAAAAGAAAGATGTCTTCTGTAAAGACAAGAATTTACTAGCATTTCATGCTGCTGCTTTTGAATGCACAGTACTGGCTGCTAAGTTACCCAAGCCCCGTGCATCTAGTTAAACCTTTGTATCAGTGGGGTTTTGCTTTTGCAGTCAAGATGTTTGATTGGTTGGTTTGGCCTTTTATTTAAGACCAGGCTTATCTGACACCACTAGGGTTGTTGCACCACCTCTCTATGTTGTCATATGCAGACTAATCTGCAAAGAGAGGATGACCTGGATCCTCTTCTCCAGATATTGCCAGTGGCCAAATGCTTTAATATTAAGAGCGCTGAGTGATTTACTCCAAAACGTCGAAATCCCACCAGAGTCCTAAGTGATTCTAAACCAGTTTGCCTAACACTTTTTTTTTTAAGTCCTTTTGTATTTTTCTACCATGTTTTTAATGATATTTGATTCACTCATACACAAGGAATGAGCAATTCCCTCACTATGATGATGTAGCATGTGAAAGAGGCTTCAGGTTCAATCAGTGTTCACACTGTGCAGCACCTGAATCCTGCATCATACTGGGAGCCCATGTCTCAGATGAAGCCTGCATTTAGTTCCTTTGCAGTATTTAGGTCTTGAATTAATTTTCTAGTGGAAACAGCCTCCTTATCCTCCCTTCTGTCTTACTCTTCTGTCTCCATCTGTTTTCTTTCAAGAATCTTCCATAAATTAATTTTCCTGTTTACTTTTTTTTTAATCTCCTTCCTCTTTTAGGGTGTTAGCTATCTGTAATCTGTCTCCTCGCATGTCCCCATATAGGATACATAAGAGAAAATTTTATAATGTGCCATCGTGCTAATTAGTTGCTTAATAAGAGCAACTGAGTTCCTCTTCCCAATACCTTAGTACGACTGAGAAGTACAGGGGATTCTTAGGACAAGTCTCTTAGAAGTATTTACAGGGTTTGTAATAGTGGACTGATCCTTAATGGAAAATGACTCCCAAATTAAGTTTTTTATACAAAACAATACATGACTTTTAAATAACAAAAGGGCATAAAAACAGATAATTATTTGTGAACCTGAAAGCAGGCTTTAGGGGAAAGCAATAAATAATAAATCTACTAAAAGTTCCATATATGATTAGCAAAATGGTTTGAAAAGAATGAGCTGTGAGAGCTAGGGGTCTGCATTCTTTGTTTTTACTCTGAAAACCATAAAACTCAATTTTCTGCATGACAGACATTTAAAATTAGGGAAAACGTAGTGCATCAAAATGTCTGTGCTTTTGAAATATTTCTGAAATCCCCTTATTATGAAAAAGATCTACAGAAAAGTATGGAACTGCTACTTAACAGTTGTGTTCAATATATAATGAAGGTGGGCACAAAGCTCTAGGTGTTAAAGTTTATGAATATATTAATGCACTGCTTTGGGGGAATTAAACTTTAATACTGATGATAAACCTTCCATAATAAAATATGGGAGAGCAAGAGTAAATATATCTTGCAAAGTCTCCACACCATTTAAATAACTGCATGTAAGCTACAGGATCTCAATCATATACATATAAATGTACATTGTGCATAAAGTGTTTTTTTGTGTGTGTGTGGTTTTTTTTTTTTTTTTTTAAGGAGAGTTGCTTTCTGCTCCACAGAAAATATTGTCCCAAGTAACTGTGACTGATTGACTGATCTCTACCATTTATTCTACAATACTTCACTCAAGATACATGTCATTCACCACCCAGAGTGCATGCCAGTGAGAGATTTTCTGTTGACTGCTTTGAAATGAAGGTGTGAGATTTCTACAGTGGATTTTTATGCCAGTCTGACATTGTTATTTTTAGACAACATTAAGTAAGAAATATTCTAACACTTTAAAATGTGAAAAGTTGGAGAGATACCAGAAATTATAAGTTCCACTGATCTGGAAAGTAGGTTCAGACTTTTGTCAAACAAATATGTCTGAAACAAATCACAAAGTCATGCTTCTCATACAAGCAGGAGGAGCAAATGTCATTTCAGAGGCCAGTATGAAAAGTGAGGCTGTTTTGAAAGTTATCCTTGGACTGCAAGGAGCTGACACTCAGGTCATTTTATTGCTAGCATACCGAAGTACAGAGATGCAAATCTAAAAACTTGCATTAGAAGAGCTTGTGTGATGAACTCAGCTGCTACAAACCTTTGAAGCAGTTACTGGTTGGAGCACCTGCAATGATCTGATCGTCTTAGGATGTTGTACTGTTAATTAGACCTATCCCAGCTAAGCAGAAGATACCTCTAGAATTATTGTCACATGAATACAGATTTCAAGGGCTGTCAGCAAAAACTTGAGGAAAACAAATCTGCTCTTGATTCTTTGCTCTATTTGTGCTGCAGTAGAAGGTATGAGGTTTTAGGAGATAGTACCTTATGATTCCAATTTTGCTATCCATTAGGGAGAAAAATTACAAAAATGAATATAAGTTGAAGCAGCAAGCGTCTATGGAAACAAAAAACAGGATGAAGTTCTTGTTTTTTGTTGTTGTTGTTGTTGTTTCTTTGTTTCCTGTTAACTATTCTGAGAAGTTGTGAGGCAGGATGAATTCAATTTTATTCAGTCGTACAGGCTTAAAATGAAAAACAACCACGATCACTCATGTAACAGGGAACTTATCTTTTTGGCTTTTAACTGGAACCTAAGGCAATGTTAGCAGCTGAAGTAGTTTTCTCTATGGATTGATTCTCCATATCTACTTTCAAAGAAAAGCACTGGAAATTATTAGTAGGATTCTTGGTGACAGGGAAGAAGAAGGAAATTGTGTTCTCATCTCTTGCATGCTTAACCAAACCGATTCTTATTTGACAGCATTGAAAAGTTCCATATTGCAGGCCCTTTGGTCTCTCTTTGTCCTGGTTACACAAACATTATGAATATATTAATATTTTTCAGGCATTTTGGGGATCCAGAAATACAACAAATACAGCCATGAAGCCTAAATGAAAGAATAAGTCTGTTTTAATTTTATTTTAAATAGGAATTTCCTTTTAGAGGTGGATTCTGCAAAAGCTGATGGGTCATCTGGCTTTAGCCAGAAATATATGGTATTGGCTACAAATTCTGATTAAAATAACACTAATAGCTTTAGATTAAGAAAATCCAAAATGTATATCTAAGTTTTTGGTTTACTTTTTGTTCATTAAAAAAAAATAATCAAAAAAGAGTCTTCTTAGTTCTAATAAGCAGCCATCAGTTTGGAAATGCAGGCATGTGGATCAAATGGTGGTATTTCTGGCTAATTCAACCAATTGGGTTATTGTTAGTATTTTATATGTCCCAGTTCCTACAAGTGGGGTAAGTTCTGGTACTTGTAACAAGATGAGCTGTGCAATCTATGAAGGTTACCCCATGCTGTGAACGTGATGACATAGAAAAGTTTCTCTCTGTGTTTAGATACCTTTTTGGGAGACATGTCCTAATGACCTTCCAAGTCAACAAATGGGTAATGGAGCATTAAATTTTTTTCATTTATACCTTTGCAATGAGGGAGGCATTTCTTAATTGTGATACTAGAAGAAATATATCTTTAATTTCTGCTTAACAGGAAATCCTTATGTCTGATCAATTCAAGACATTCTGAAGCAGTCAGTGCTATTACTAAAGTTAATCAAAACTTACTGCTGTGTAAGAAAAATCGATAGAGAACAGATTGAGATCATATAAGTAAGGATAATTTTGCTTCAGGGCTTCCATATTTTCGCTCATCAATATGCAGGAATCTGACTGCAAGATGTTTCATATGTCCTACTCATGTCTTTATTAATAGGTGAGTGTCGAACCCTCCAGTTACTAAACTTCATGTACCTGTGTTTACAGTTACTTTTTTTTTTTTGTGACTTCCTCTGCTTTGCAAATGAATGATTTACAAGCTAAATCAAATTCTGTTGATTGCACCACAGAAAATGTATAAAGCTATAGGATCTTTCAGAAATTTCAAGATGCTTTAAGAGCAAGTGCCATGTACTGAGTGACTATTAGAGCTGGTTTGCAAGGTCGCTTTCACTGACATTTCATTCTGGGCAAAAAGTGAAGGGAAACTGCATTCCCACTTAAAAGAAAAAAAAAGTTAAGTGTTTCGGTGTCTCATTTGGACATACGTTTCATTTTGAGTTTAGTTCTGTATTATGTTGTAAGTTCAAGTTGTATTTCACAATACAATGGAAAATAAGTTGAATCTGCAACAATATTTTTCTTTATCTAAATGTTTTGTTCTGAATATAAATACACTTTTTCTAGGATTGACAATAGTGGAAAACTCATTCTTCTGATTTTCTGCAGAATCAGAATAAAACATTATTTTGTGAAGAAGAGGAAACAGGGTTTTCAATCTTAGTTATGCTTTAGTTCTGCGAGTACATAATGAAATCATGTCTAGATAGGTGAAAGTAATTAGCATTGTGGAAAGCATTCCTCAGCAAATAAGTAAAAACTGGTGAAAGCTAAAGGGATAAGCATGTTGCAGCAGGAACATGATATTTTGAGTGATTTATTCGGGTGAAGACAGCAACAACTAAAACACTGGTGTGTTATCAGCACTATTTTCATTATATATCCAAAATATAGCACCATATGAGCTACTATCAGGAAAATTAACTTTATCCCAACCACATGGGTGAAGACAGAAACAAAGCAAATTATTTTCTAGCAGGACAAAAAAGCCTATGTAAGGAAGATACTTAGGCTTTCTTACCATCCTTTATGTAGACAGAAGGAAAGAGAACTAGTGTAGGACAGTGTCCCTAAGTAGTTAGTGCTCAGGCACTTGGCACACATAAGGCAGCTTCCATTTATAGCTCTCCTCAGCACCTTATAAAATAAGGTGATGGTATTTCAACGAAAGTTCAAACTACAGAATGACTTATAGTTAATGACAGAACTAGGGAAAATCTGCGTTGTCCTAACTTCTTCTGGTGTTTGTACTGCAGTTGTCACTGTAGGCAAATAGCTGGCAATCTCATCTGGTGGCTTACTGTTGCAGAAAAGGAGAATTATCCTATCTGCATTCTGACTCTGGGCAGAGTTAAACAGTCATTGGCTTGAGGAAATGTTTTAAAACAATATTTGCTTAATATACAAATTATTTGCCATCACATTATTATTTCCTGGTATTATTGTCCTTTCCTTATACTTCTCCCCATAGTGGTATGCATACTACACTGAAATTTAAATAAACACTTAATGGCAGACTGTGAAATTCCTCATTAGTTCTCAGCATGTTCATGTCTTCCTCCTGAGGGCTTTTCACTAGCTATTCTGTGCATGTAGTGGACACGAACAACATGCCAGTGAAAAATATTTTTGTTGTTTTGGTTTTGATTTTTTTCTCCTTTTTTCTTTACAATATGTGTTATTTGATCAGACTGGGAATAGAGTAAAGCTGTAGTTTGCTTTTAATCCAAGGGGAGTTTTCAATTTTCAAACTAATTTCTTCTGATTTCATTTATTTATGCTTATGACAGGCAGCTATTGCTTCCATCTATTAGGTTTGTTCAGATTGTCTGTGTACACTCACTGCTTAGTCCGAACTGAACTGTACCCAAATTTCTTTTCTGTGAAGGCAGAGTCGATACCCTGATTAGTTATATATATAATCCACCTGTTTGCATCTCTGGAATGACTCAGTCATTTTGCTGCTTTTCTTTTTCCAAATTAAAGATATCATTCCAATTCCATTTTCCCCACAATGGAATGCCAGGCGGGTTGAACCATAACTATATGGGTAGCTTGAGGGTCCTTCCTGAGACTGCTTTTTGTTAGAAATAAACAAACAACAAAAAATCATATGATTACATTAAGACACATTTCTAGCTAAGGATGAAATCAGAATTGTATTTGTGATGATGATTTTATTATGTAACTGTTATTTTTATCCAAATGATGTTACGTGGTTCATAAATATCTTTCCTGACTGTTAATGCTGCGTATAGCTTACTGGGCAGAAGGAATTTTGTGTGCATATTGGTAGGCCATTGCAGCGTTGTACCAAAGGAAAAGGGATAATAGCTTTTCAAAGTTTTTGCATATTTATAAAAGTACTGCTAGTTTTTGGCAAAGGATTTTGGGGTAGTGGAAACAAATTTACTTAATGTGCACATAAAAAATGGTTACTCTAACTTGCCCTAATTATAGTATTTTGGTTATTTTAGGAAACATATTAAATATTATTTTAACTCCAAAACATTCGAAAGAGGTAAACACACACATATTTATAAGCATTTTACTGAGCATATCAATATGTTTTAAGAGCACACTCAATGGAGTGTAACAACATTTTCATAGTCATTAGGAACCACTACTGTGGTTAAAAAAAAATAATTCTGAAGACCTGCATACCTGATAGATTTAATGATCCTTATGGAACTATTAGAAGCTAAATAACAAAGCTTTTAAAAATGTCCTAAATGTTTCTAAAAGACCTAATGGTTCCTAAGGAGCTACATTTATAGTCTGGCAAACTGCAGATGCCATTAAAGAAGCTAAAATTATTTTCAGAATAAAATGATATAGGAATGAATAATATGTTTATGATGCTTATAGTCAGCATGACAGTCTGCAATTGTAAAATAAAATAATTCAGCTAAAACTAAGTTGTCTTGTTTAAAAAACTGTGAAAAGTACAGCTATTGTTGTCACATTATTAGGATGTTAGTTTCTTTACATTTCCTCCAAACACAAGTGTTATACCCCAGTTAAAAACAAGAAATTCTCTGGTACAGTGAAGTCCTGCAGACTTAGGTGTACCACAATCATGGCTGTGGGATTTGAGTAAGGTACAGTTCATGCTGCTACTGTTAAAACCTGAGAATGAAATACGGGGATCTGTATTGTTACAGAGGATGACTAAGAATTTCTCTTTCCTGATTAGCATAGGTTCTTTCTTGACTACAGCCATTGTTACCTCAGGTTCTGTGTGTATGTCTCACATACCATTTTGCCAATCTGCACTAAACAAGAGGAGAAAGAGAAACAAGCCGTAGATAAGAATAAACATTGTACTACAGAACAATAAGAACTGTACTGCAGAACAACTGAAGCTCAGCCTGCATGCCTTACATCCCAGAGTAGATGTCCAACCATCAGTTTAAGTTTGGTGTCATCCAAACTAAGTTCTTAATTATCTTTCCAGACTCCTTGTGGACTCAAATCTTTCCCAGGTGGCACTACAATAAAAACATCTTTTACTAATGCCCTTTTCCTGACATGTTTCAGTCAGGCCAGTTAGTCTGCAATAACATTTTCAGGAGCTTGCCTTTTTCTTCCGTCACACAGCCTTAACTGTTATGAGATCACCCACACTAAATGTAAGGATTACTGTAACCTCAAGGCCTTGATCTGTGTAATAAAGCCTGGTCCACTTAGGTACGTGCCTAGGAATGTGAGTTCTGCCTTCAAGAACATTTTCCCATGCTTACAAATTTTCTTCACTTCAGTTAGGTATCTTTTCTCTTACCACAGGAATTATTAAATGTAAATTTCCATTGAGACCATTTATGTTTATTTCCTGGAAAATTTGTATTACTTTTTTTTTTTTCCTTTGATATGGTGGGAGGAGCTCTTTTTTAATGATCTGTGAGTCCCATGTAAAAACTATTGTGATACTGGCAATACTCCTGGTGTGACTGGACAGCTGCTGTGCTTTAGTAGCTGCTCATTTTACCATGTTTAGACTCCTTACAGTTTTCCCAAAGTAGATTATCCAAGACAGGCTTCAATGCCAAGCAGAGTGGAGCCCTGATTTCTATATTGAGGCCCCTGTGCAATGCTGCTGTATAAAGGATAATTCTGTAGTTAGGCCCTGATGTGACTTTCCAGAAGACACAAGGCTGTTCATCAAGCTTACTGAGACAGCATGCTTTACTTCAATTTGTGGCTCAAGTGACACTTGAACCCAGAAGAGAAAGCTAATTAAATATGATAGTAATTAAAATTGTTGCTCTAGGTATTGAATAGGAAACACTTCTGATGTCCAGTTCTTACAAAGGAAATATTTTCCCTGATTAGTAAAGACACATTAAGATTAAATAGGTCAATAGCTTCTTTATGCCATGAAATACATACATATATATACATATTTTATTGCATGGATAACTAGAGGGACATCTTTTTTTTTCCCAAACTGTTTGCTGCTAATAAATATAAAATTAAAATACATGTTTGATATTCACAGCTGTGTCACACCACTGCTTCTCATATACCTTGTCCCATTTCCAAATTGCAGGATTTATGTGGATTTATAGTCTTTAACAAAGCACCACTGTGCAGGATTTACGTGGAATCACTGGTTTGACTCACTGCCACCTCACCTCTTCATGGCGGGCCCTGGCGAGAGGCAGAAAACAGGGGAAGGCGCCCACTGTGCGGCCCAGTCTGCCCCGGGAGGCAACAGAGTTGACTGGTCAGCAAAGTCCCACCTGGGTTGCCAAATTCTGCCACAAAAGTGACTCAGGACGTTCCAAGAATGAGGAGGAAACAGGACTTAAGGGTAGATTTTTTAATTTTTTTACTAAAGTTTATTTTTTTTACTAAAGTTTAGTCATGATCATGAGGCCCCCCTCCCTCCTTCCCTCTCAGGGAAATGAGAGAGCAAGAGGCCCCCCTCCCATTAAAATTTTCAGTAGCTTATATACAATTTCCAATAAAATGCTACCCAAACATATCCAATCATATTATTACACCAGCCCTAACTCTGCAAATCATCTCCCCTCATTTCTGGGCACAGCAGAGCACCTGGCACAGGCCAGGTGTGGGCCTAGGTTTGGCTCCGGCCCTCTGCTTGTATCCCCTGAGACCTTGCTCTTCTCTGGAACTGCAGTTTTCTCAAAACAGGACTTTGGGTGTTTTGTCACGTAATCGGATTGTTGCTGCTAATACATCCTGCGAAAGTGCTCAGGCCCGTATTTACAGGTCTGGGCAGAGACAAAGAGATCATTGCCTGGCTTCTAGGCAGAGCGGTTCTCTTGTTCCTTGCAGAGCAGGTAAAGTAGCGCAGGCCCAAGCGGTTAGCCCTTTCCTCACATAAATGTTTCATATCATGTGCCTGTTCCAACCAGTAAGTTTACAGTTTGTGGCAGAAATTCCTGAGCTTTTAACATGAAGGACCTCCTTTAACATGTAGGACTATTTTTTAAAAATATAAATCTAGATTGTCCACTAATTTAAAGCCTTGTAAATAGATGTCAATTTATAATGCTAAGTTATAGTCCTACTCATTACCCTAGTGCATGGTGGGAATGATATTTATTCATTTGTCCACTGACCCAGCTAAGTTGCACTGCTGCACAGTCCCCTTCCCTCCCAGAAAACTCCATAACATGAAACAAAAAATATTTACATCACCTTTCCCATTATTGCTATAACCAGAGGGTGTCTGTATATTAAGGTATGTGCTGAAGGTCTGTTTCTTTTTAAGTCCAAATGTTGAAGTGATCAGCTACAGTTCATCATGGTAACATGCTTTGTTGTTCAATTTTCATGACAAAGGGAACTTGAAGTCACCTTTTAATGAGCCTTACTTTAAATTTGAAAGGGGTTGTTAATTATTCTTTTAGATATGAGTTAAGTCTGAATGGTTATTTATGTATTTTATTGCAATTTGGATGTTTCTCAAATTGCTGTGTACCCAAAGGTTTCATTATAGAACAAGGAGAGCAAATTATCTGAACACTTAAAATCCTACTACATTTGCTATATTAGAAGCTTGGAAAGATAACTTTGAGCAAAATTTGTACTTGTCTTCATTCTGCCGTAGTTGTTTAAAACCTACATGGTGTTCTCTCTCTCTCTCTCAAAAAAAAAAAAAAAAGTATGTAGTTACGCATTCTAATAAATGAAATTAGGAAAGTTTTAGGAATCTAAAACAGATGCATTTAATCTAGCCTGTAAACTTTCACTGGAGTGTCAGTCAGATTGTTTAATGACTCTCCTATGGGAGCTTGTGCCATGACTGATATTTCAGGAGTCCCTACTTGGGACCTGGTTGGAATCACTGGGATTCTGTTTTGCCTTTGCTGTGCATTGGAGTAGAATCTTAAGTAATACAGTGCTTGTCATGCTGGTGACCTCGCCACTTGTCTGAATTTGAAGGCAGGCAATAGCAGACTGAAGAACTGGGCTTTCTTGACTAAAAAGCACATAGTAGTCTCAGGTGTGTTTTGCTGTTGTAAAGCAGAAGTTTTGCTAGTCTTGCCAATCTCTCGTTTGTTGTGGTTAACAATCAATATTTGTTTCTATTTTAATTGAATTTTTGACCTTTCCTAAAAAGTATTTTAGTGACTTTGGCTCTTCTTAAATTATTAATTCATTTCCTAATCAAAAAGACAGCACCTCCTCAAAGGGTTTACTCTCTGTAGCATTTTGCATTTATCTTCATGATTATATTATACCATGTTGTGTGTGTATTGTCTAGTACTATAATGGAAAATCCATTTTCTTCTACTATGAGCAATTGTCAGTTACAAAAGAATTCAGGCTATCTTTTATATAAGCCGGTAGACGTGCATTTATCACTCTATGAATCACAGTTGCAGAGGCAAAAATCAGACCATAAACTAATTATTATTATTATTATTTTTTAATTCTGTGTTTAATCCGAAGTAGTCTCATCAATCAAATCTCCTTGTATGTGTCCATTTTAGGGAAAGGAAATTCTTACTTGATTTTCTGTTTCATCTTTGAGCCCTACACACTGAGTAGGGATGCAGTGCAGGAATTGTTTATTGCTGTATATATTTATTTATAATTTATGAAAAAAAAAGTGTTTTTTTTTTTTGGGGGGGGGGGGGGGGCCTTTTTTTTTTNNNNGGGGAGACCTTTTTATATTGCCTGTTCCTTCATACTACAGTAATTGCACTAATCTAGGGAAAGAGCTTGTGTTTCCTTTGCAGGATAATGACAAGGTGTTACTATCTTGTCTTGTTATAGATCCGTATGAATTTTTGTCACATAAATGGGTTGAAATCTGGTTGGTCATAACAAAGAACTTGTGAGTTGCAATTTGTGACCCATTCTCAGCTTCATTGGTAATTGCCTATCCTGGAGCAAACAACTCAGTTTTCATTCCTCTATTTAACTTAACAAATAATCTATAATTCTAGTATAATCTAAAATCTAATGCTGTTTAGCAGTTTTTCTTTTCTTTTCTTTTTTCTTTTTTCTTTTTTTTTTTTTGAGATTCCTAGATAGAAATCCTTTATATGGATATTCTAAATTCTAATGGAAACCCTCACAGTAGCTATTCCTGGCAATGGAAGTTACAGCTGACAGCTGGAAGAAGTTGTCACTTTGATTGCAAATTGCTGGAAGTTCAAACTAGTGCATGAATGACTTTTAAGTAATTTTTACATGAATCGTAGTGACACAGCATTTCTAGTGTGTTTATACATAAATTGTAATACCATTGGGGAAAATCATTTGGATATCAAATACAAAATTATTTTCACTTAGAACTTTTGTATTTATTTTCCACATCATGTTTCATTCAAAAGTGATAGCTTCCCTGTCTGGTAACACAAATCTGCTAATATTTCTGTATAAATTAAAAAAAACTTCTTTTGACACCTGATGCTAAACTTGGAAATCTATGAAAGCTTAACATACAGTAAAATAAGAAATGACATGTTTGAGCTATCTTGATAGAAAAGACAGTTCTGTGAATAATAAATAATGAAAGCAATTTCTTATACAACTTCAAAATGATCAGGTTGAAACACTTTGTGATAGGATGCTTTTGGACTACCAGGGTAGAAGTGAATTAAAGTTCAGTTATGGAAGCAGATCATTTCTGGTTGCTTTCTTTTCCTGCCTGACAGCACATACTTACTGCAGATGTTCTTTCTCACGTTTTCCTATTATGACTTCTCAGGCATATCTATGGATATGAGTGCATATGTGCACGCTGGGCTTTCCCCAGCTGAAACATGCTATGCTGGATGCATTTTGCATTTTGCTAGTGCGATTCTGCGTACAGTAGAACCATCAAAAGTAAGTTTGTGTACAAAGGACTAGCTCTGCGTATTTGATCAGGTTAACCTACTCTTGAACTGCTGGCCTGTGTTCATCTGGAGAGGGTTGTAACGTTTTTATGTCCTAAACACTGTGCTTGGGCTCTGGTCCTTTAGGAATACAGGGCAGGTAATCAGCACCATAGTCCTAAATCTGAGGTATGTTTATAACGGTTTGCTTATATGGAAGTCAGTCAAACTTTCATAAATAATATCATTCCGTTTCCTAGAGGAAGTGACAAAACTGGTTGTAGGTAACACTACCTGTACAAGACTATGACCTACACATGCAGTATTGAGACTACTTGAAAATAATGCATATTCTTTAATCTATTTTCTGCAACTTTTTTATGGCTTCTGATTTTTTTCTATTTGAAAAACATAAATCTGAAGGAGTCTTCTGAATATAGAGAAGACAAAGAGTAGATTGTTAAACCTAATATTGTGCATTCACACTTGCACGCTTCCCTCCTGCCCCCTTCTCTCCCCCAGCCATGAAGACAGATCAGTGCATGAGAAAAGGTGAGGACTGGTGTCTGATTTCACAGCTCAGCCTGCCCCAGCCAAGGTATAGCTGGGAAGGTACGGCCAGCTTCTCCACAGCCCTAAGTGACTAAACTGTGTAGCCATGCTGGTAAAAAAATGTATTGTCGACTTAGTATTAAATTGATGTTTAAACCTTCAGGCAACTGTAGTGTAAACACTGTAAATGGAACTGAGCTTCAGTGCTCATCAGTACTTCTTGCTGAATCTAAAAGGGTGTTATGGCTTCTAGTATCAAGTCCCACAATCTGCGTGCAGGATTGTTTTCCTTAAAGGCAACTATCTCTCTTCTGATTTTTCTATGCTCAAATGGCTGAGGAGAGAAAGAATAAAGGCCAAAATATGAAACATGCCAAAATCCAGTGTTTCTGAATATAGAGCTGGACATGCAGCAAGAAAAAGCAACCTTTACTTCTGAGATATGGTATTTACAAGCTGACTCTTGTTACTAAATTAACGGAAATTTAGTTACACATAAAGAAAACTGTTTTTCTGGGGGCCTTTTTTTTTTTTTTTTTTTTTTGGCTCGAGGTATATTTTAATCAGTTTACTTTCCTTGTGGATACAGTCAGTCCTTCTGCCAAGCTGTGAATTCTAATATTGCTGGGACTTTATTTGACTAAATGTGATTTGATATATAATCCAGTGACTCTAATTTAAGAATAAATAAGCCTCAGGTAACAGGGCAGGTCCTAGTTAGAGCAACTTAATATATAAATTCAGCTGAGTACTATGGCGCTGGCTCTGTATTTGAAACAGACCAAAACACCAGGAGTCAGTCCTGGCTGCTTAAATGTACCTCTTGTTGGAGCAGTGACAGCTGGACAAGCAAGGCAAGGTATAAAACACAGTTCATCTGGAACTGCACCTGGGTCTGAATTTAACTATTCATTGATTAGAAGTGATGTGGTACAAGAAATGTTTCCATGCCTGGAAAAAAACAAACAAACAAACAACAGGATACATTCATGTGTATTAAATTTTGTCTTTAAACGCTATTAAAGGAAATATTGGAGAATTCATGAGCTTAATAATTCCTGATGATATGTTCAATGATGCAGTGCCACAGGAGTATGTTTCTGTAAGATTTCTAGCACAGCACTTTTTGCTTCAGTTGGTGCAAAGCAGGAATTATTGGATAGGCTATATGATGCTGTTTTGAGTAGAATTACAGCCCAGCTGGGTTTCTCCGAGTGTCACACAGAGAGAAACTTTCTTATTTCTTATCTAAACTAAGCGGAAAGTTTGTACTTTGAGGTCTACCAATCAATATTCCCTATACCCAAGGGCAGTACTGATGTCCAAGATATGTGGGGATATCTACCAGTTATTACAGTGCAAGGATGAACTCTTCTTAACTGTGAGACCCCAGTGATGATTATCATTACTGTACAGATTCTGTTCCTGATTGTCTTTTAACACTCCTAGATAAATGTCCCTGAGAGACTTGTAGGTTACTGAAAGCTTCTGCCTCAGTAAACCTGAAGTAATTCTACTGAGGAGATAAATAGTCAAGGTCATACATCCTAATCTTATCGCTCTTCTTTGTGATTACATTCTGGAAGTATTTATTTAAATTTCCAGATGTTTTGCTTTTTACTTCAACTTGATTTGACAGCATATCCTGCAATAATTTACCCACTTCACTTACTGTTTGAGGATTAGGAAACATTTAACAATTCAGTTCAGCGAATGTAGTTAGGAATATTCCAGTGTTGTTCTTGCATTGCTTATGTTCTTCATCTTAGGGAAACATCTCTCCATGTTCCTTCCAGGGATCCATTGTTCAATGTTTTGAAGCTTCTGCTTAGCATATTGAAAAGATAATTTCCTGTTGATAAAAGCGTTCCAGTGTGCATCTCTGATGCCAGTGTTACATCTGGCTCCTTTGACCTCAATAAACACACCATTTTTGTTCAAATCACTTTCTCTTTCCCTACATTTCTGATCTCTTGGGCTCTTGAATAGGCATTCCAGCCTTCTGTTTATTTTTCTAGAATCTCATGCAATTAGAAACATTCCACTGCAAAATGAATACTTGTATAATTTTATACAACATTAACATTCTTCTCACTTCTAGTAATTCTTCTCTCTTTTCACTTCTTTCCCTTATGGGAAAAACTACCGTGCTGCGGAGAAATACATTCACCAGTCCACCAAATCCCTTGTTTTCTTTAATCTTTTCTATTATGGTCCAGAACAGGTTAAAGAGTTCAAGGCAAACTTTTCAGGAAAGGTTGCATGAAGGCACAGAATCTATGGAGAGATCAAATGCAGTCTTCTGCTACCATGGGAAGCTATTAAGTATACTTAGAAGAAACATAGAACTATTTTTGACAAAAAAAAAAAAAAAAAAAAGGATCTCTACTTAAAAGTTTTCCATCCATGCAGGCAGGAGAGAAAACTTCAAGTTGTTTTCCTTTCCTGAATTCTTGGTTTGGGGAAAAAAAAAATCTTAAATAAGCTTTGCAGTGAAGAGAAAACATTTCTTGTTGCTTGGAGTATTTGTTTTTCTTCTGTGAAGTAGGTATTTTGAGGCCCATCCTTTGTGGATCTGAATACTTCCTACCTGGAGTTGAGTATCCCTAGGTATCAGCAAACACTACTACAAGATAACAGCTTCTTGCAAATTCAGACCCTTACACACACAAGAATTTTTTGACCTTATTTTTCTGTTATTAAGCATCATGCTTATGCTGAAATTGTGTGATGACAAGTGAGCTGGTCTGAATCTTTTTTAAGCCTCAGATGGTACCGTTAAAATAGGCTGTACTGTACTACGTGTTACCTTGATTTATGTGAAACATCACATATTGATGCCTTCATAGACAGCAACTTAGTGTTTCAGAGGAGTCTGCATGTTACAAAAAGGGCAGCAGGTGTTATTTAGACTAAATTGACCTTGAAATTGATTTCTTTATTTTATGACTTACTGAGGGGAGATTAATACTTTTTTTCCCTGCAGCCTGAAACAATTTACATGGTAATAGAAGGCATAGTCAGTCAAATAAATTGCTGGAAGTAGTAGTGTTCCAAGAAAAAAAAAAAAAGGATCTTACTTGCATTGACTCTTTTCATCCCCCGGGGAGCAGCTAAGACTTTTAACACTGGGGAAAGACTGCCAAAATTTCGTTTTCACTTTAAAGGCAGAAGAATGCATAATAATGTCTGTGAGTTGACATTTACTTTTAACTTCCATTTGGTAGGGTGGGGAGAAGGGTGTGTTCTATACAGAATTTAGAGAGTGTTTTAGTGCTATTTCATGATTCCTGCAAGGGCAGATGGATAGCACAGGAAATTGTAAGAAACTTCTGGAAAGCCTGATGTGCAGGTCCTGATAATAGCCTGCAAATGGTTGTTGCGATTCCATCTTCGAGTACCAAGTGGAAATCATCTCAAAATACAAATGCTCATGAAAATATAGAACTAAAAGAAGTTGCCTGCAGGAGGCACTGGAAGGAGCATGATGTATAATTCTATAGGAGGGAGAAAGTTTTTCTTTGTTGTGCAGCCATGAATGCTGCAGTGCTGAAGCACCATTATTTCCACTTCATGTAGACTGCAAGAGAAATACATTGCTACATGATTTGTCAGTGCCCTAATACTTCGCATAACCTGAACATACGTGAGATATTATTGTGACATACTATATGGGATTGAGTGTGAATGCAAATCCACAAAGCAATTTTTTCTTTTTTGTTTTAAATAGTATGCAGGACAAATGTCATATATGTGAAAATCATTGTGATCATCCTGGGGTTGTGAGAGGAGAATCAGTCTCTTTTGGCTATCAGAAATCTGCACCTGAATGCCATTATTGCAGCTGTAGAGAATGAGCAATTACCCCAGTCTCCCTGACTGAAGAGGAGGAGATTGGGGTTTGATAAATACCAGTCTCTCCAGGCTAGGTTTCCACCACTGCTGAGAAAGGGACTCAAATCTTTGCTAAGGTTAGTTTGGGCTTTGTTGGAATTCTTTGTCTCCCTAAAAATGCCCTTTGCCCTTACTATTTTTGTTTTTATTTTCTGGCTCAGTGTGCCCTGGATTATCACAGGTGGCAAGTGTTTTATTAATACGGAGCACATCACAAGTTTGGGACAGTTTACAGTTATTAAGCTTCTTTTTAGGTGAGCATGTGGGATGTAGAGGAGTGAAGGGTCATGTAGTGAAGTACCAGAGAATTACTATCAGCTCCCTGAAATAAGCTCTATCTACTGGATTGTACCATATCACCTGTAAATAAAAGATCTAGAAGCTAGTTTCTGGAGGCATACTTGAAAATAAAAATAACGTAAAGACATTCTCAGCAGTTACGTTGTGCTGTCTTTGCTAGGCGTGCATCAGTTACAGCTTATCAGAGCTTTATTCCCAAACACTGCGAGGAACTGCACAGTTTCATTTCAATATGCAAAGCTGAGTTTATTGCCAGAAAGGCAAGACAACAGGAGGCTAGCCCTGGGAGACCTTTTCTAAATATAAATATGGATGTACTGGCTGTTTTCATTAGAGAAGAGACAAAAATTCAACGTCAACCACTTTCTAACCTATCCTTCTAAAAAAGGATAAGTTTTGATTACTGACTTGTGTCTTGCAATGTGTCTGTATTTAGGCACCGTAGCACTTCTATCACCTATTTGGACATCTACCTAAGCCTTTGTTTCCATACTGTTTTACAAAGAGTGTAGCCAGCTTATTCTCACACTATCCATACCACAGTAATATTTTTTTCTGTGTTTTAAACTGTGGCCAAAAGCAGTCTTAATTGATTTTGATTAAGCCCCAAAGTGCCTTGTGTCCATGCTTGTAGAGTGATGGTTTGGATGTAGGTGATGTTTCAGGAGGTCTAGAAGAGAAGGAATCTTGTATCACTTTAGGTGGACCCAAATGCAAACCCATGTGCAAGGAGGATGAGCTAGCAGAGCCGTAAGCATGCCTGCCTGCACAGCCTCTGCTATAGTGCTTTGCATTATGTGGCTGCTGCCACACAGACAGATAAACCAGGGTCCTTCTAATGGAATATGGATTCATTTTTCATAAGATTTCAAGAGGATTTTGGGCAGCTGAGAAACTCTCACCCAAACTTTCATGGCAAGGCTACGCAGACCTAATTCAGGAAGTGTACTGTACTTCTTGTCTCAGCTTCTGAAAGGCAGTAGCTGTGTCATCATCCTGTCCTTCCCACCCACACGCTTAAAATTGGGATAAGAATGCTAGCATTCCTGAGGATCATTATACTAAAACCCCAAAAGTGTACAATTCAGTAAGGAGGGTCTAATGCACATGAAAGGTGAATGGCAGTGAAAATCTGTGTAATCAACTGTTTTACTAATGGCTCCTCTAAGCCTAATTGTAGTGGTGCTCAATGTTGCTATTTATTCCTGATATGTAAAGTGCAAACTGTATTCTGTTTAATCTCATTTTTTCTTTCCTCCTCTCTCTTTTCAGGACTATAAATCTGATGTTATGACTCTGGATTTCAGTCCCAAGAACAGTCCTCAATGTCCAGTGAGTAGAAGCATTTTGCTGAATAGATAAGTTTCTATAACTGAGTTTAGATCTTCTTGTAAATTGCTTAAGCCATCAGTCACTGGAACCAATTTTTATGTGTGATACTTCGCTGCATTTGAAGTGACTGTTGCTGAATTTGCTTAAAAGCTCTTTGGTGCTTGAATATATAGTATAGCAAAGATCTGTCTTACCAAACTGAATAGCACTGATTAGAGTCAATGTAAGTGTAAGTTAATTAATAGCTCAGTGAGTCTGTCTTGTGTGCTAGTGCCAGTACCATAACAAAACATAGACTTGGCTTCAGATTGTGTTTCACTGCTGTACTGAGGAAGATAGTGTCTGAATAAGTTGTAGGATGAGGTGCAAGTGCAGACCTGCCCTCCACGTTCCATATTTTAATGATGTTCCCTGTTGAGGGTAGATATGGGAATAGGAAACAGAAGCTTAGACAAGTTCAGTGGCATGCAAGGCCATAGTGTTCATAACAGTAATGCCACTGTTTGCTTGAAAACTGAACAGGATTGGACCAAGAAGAACTACTTTATATTGATTTCAATGATAGAAATAGCGTAGTCTGTCTCTATATTGCACCTATCCTTTTCCTTTTTACATATAACATTACCAGGTGGCAGGAAATACATGTACCATAAAATAAGTTTATGCTAAGATGTTACAGGCCTAATTTTCAAAGGTTCATGATAGTCGATTCTGTTTGACATCACTAAGACCTCATTGTTTGTTGCAGTCAAGTTTCAGTCTGTAAGGAGTGCACTATATCCCATTTTTCAGTGTTTTTGGTTTCTGCCATCTTGATATATAGTCAGAATTGTGTTTCAAAAATGAAATTCGGTGTTCCTTTCCTCTTTTTTGTCTGTAAAATACTAATATCATGCCATAGGTTTTTTTCTCAAGTGTCTCTGGCTGGATGGTGCCAGTCATTGGCATGACCTCACTTGTGCAAGTTTTTTTTCTGATTATCTATATGGTATACCCTCAAACACGAGGTTGTAGAAATGTGGATTTATGTCAGAATAAGTAAATGCACAATATTTCAAGTTTTTTGGCACATTTTCTTCCTGTTTGTGGACATGATTTATGTAATTTAAAAAATGAACTTAAACATTGTGTGGCATCAGAAATGTCATGGAAAAAATAAATTTAAAACATCCTGAAAGAAGGAGGTGGTTGGACTTTCTCCAGATGAACACTGTCTTTCAGCTTGAAATCTCTGCCTTTTGAAACTGATGTTTAGTCATGTTAACGTAACTGTAGAAATATCTTAAGACTGAAATATAAAGAAAATGCTTTTCATTTATCTGGTGATGATGATTTGATCAAATCCTTTTTTTCCCCCATATATTAAGATTTAGAAGAATGTTATTTCAATGTCTCTCTGATCTGATACTTCCTCCTACTAGAACTGCTTTTGAAAGTTTTAATAGGTACTGAAAAATTCATCTTTCTCTTAGAGCTTGTCAGAAGTTAGCTTGTAAAATAACATAGTGAGAAGTGAAGATTTAATTCTATGAACTTTTGTGCTTATCTTAGTATTGAAATTAGGTTCATTTCAATTGAAAACGAATCTTTTAAAGAAGTAGTTTATGGTGTGTCTTTCAGCTGAATGTATTTTCTAAAACAGAAAATGATCTGATTACAAGTGCAGAACAATTTTTTTAAAACACCTGGCATTTTAAAAGGAAAAGCTTCTCTTTAAAAAGAGAGAGGGAGGGGGGAAAAAAGGTGGGGTGGGGGGCTTTAAAGAATTTGTTGGCCAAACTTAACTTGGCAGTTCTAATTTTTTTTTACTTTGATTGAATCATTTGGTTGCTGTTGCCTGTAAGAAAGTGTCCTCAAACTACAAAGTACTGCCTTAAAAACAGGATTTCAGTTGTCTTGCTTGAGCCACAGTAACTTACAGACCTTTAATTATTGCTTTTGTGCTAATTTTGGGGTTGGGGTAGAGTTATAAGGGCAAGTTGAGCAGCATATTTTGACCTGATGAAAAGGGTTGTGTTGGGAAGAGAAAGGGGTTTCATATTTTCTGTCATACTTCTGATGCCACACAACCGTGGCATAAAAAAATGAGTTAAGTGTTGAGCTTATTTCTCTTGAAATTACACTGTCTCTCTTGTTGCTTGGAAAATTATTTGTTGTGATGGATGAGAAGGAATACAAAGATTTTTCAAATGTGTTGCCAGATCATTACTTACAGAACAATCTGGTAATAAAAGGAGAGTTGACAGATGAGAATTCAAATGGATCTGAGAACGAATTATTGAATAATACCCCAGTTCCAGAGGTTGAAAGGCTTATTTCCAGACCTTTCTTTTATAATTATTGACTGCTTTTCCTGCTCTCAGTGACAGATCCTATATGAGAATCTAATGCAGCTGAAACTCATAGACTAAATTCACTTCTCTGTTATATAATTGAGACTTCATTGAAATGGCTGGAGCTACAGTGGTATAAAACTACAGTGGTAACTCAGTGGTGAATCAGATCTATCCAATTTCATGTTTCTTGATAGGTATAGCTGCTTAATAGCTAGTTCAATAATTCAAGATATTTTCATTAAGCTGAGTGATTGTGCCTTTTGTTCTTAAATCTCATCAAGCAATCAGTTATGACTGTGGAGCTAAGAAAATATAACTGAACAAATGACTGTCATCAAACTACTAACTGGATTCTAGAGGTGTATACATGGGCTAGGATTCTGCTGTTTTTGTCCTTTTTCCTATGTGCCTTGTCTAAGAATTGTACTCTTTTTTTTTTTTTTTTTTTGGTTTTGTGCTCTTCCCCTAGGCTATCGTAAAATCTCTTTCCTGCTTATTTAAAGGTTTGGCTCTTACTAAAATGTCTTTGCTTTATCCCCAGTCTCCATTTCATAAAATTCATGCCTATATATTGATAACAAATATGTATTGTTTTTAGTGAAGAGATGTTGAGAAAAGGTACTGGGAGTAAAATACGACTCTTCAGGGTAATTCAACAAGGACAATAATGGTTTTTGCTGAGAAATAAAATTGCTGCAAGAGTTGCTGCCTGTGATCTGAACAGAAATGTGCTAGCTACCTGAAGTTACCTTCTCTCTACTTCTCCTTTGGGAAAGATATCCATTAGATGGAGATAATGGCTTGCAAAAAATGGATTTCTTTAGATTTTAGATTTTTGTCAAACTAAATGTGTCTTAGCACCACTATTCTTAAGAAAGATAGAATAATAAAACATTAAGATCTGTAACTATTTGGGACAAAGATAAATGTGAAAGAAAAAAACAAAACATTTGGATAACATTTTGGGGAGGGGAGAGTCTTCTGCACAGGGGAGAAGGGGAAGTACATTGTGCGGATATCTCATGATACTGTAGAACTAATCTAACTTCTGAGAATTAAAAAATATGGAGAAAATCTTTGTTTGAATTCTCAGCCTGATCTAACTGCTGCAAAATAGAAGGTTTTTTTTACAGCTCTATCATGTGGATCTGAGAGTATTTATTTAGTTTCACTGAATGTGATTTATATTCAGAACAAGGTCAAAATTTTACCTGAGATGGCTAAAGTGGGAAGATTTTGTCATTTCACATACTTAGAGTACCTAGGCACATGAAATCTCTTGCTGTGTTAAAGCACAGTAGGTAGAAACAGTTAGAAGCAGGTGAAGAGCCTTGACTTTTATTCAGTACGTCTGCATTTGTTTACCATGTTAGTGCTCATGGATATCACACATGGCTTTGTGTTCAATCTCATTAGATGAGTTGGCCCAATGGCTGGAGGTACAATCCTTAACTGGAAATAGTATCCTTGCAAATATTCTAACATCATTTAGTTGATGCGATAGTGTTACTATTGTAGGGTGTAGAGAGGAAAACCTCAAATTATAAATAGTATTTAATGATGAATAAAATGAAGTCAAATTAGTTATTCTTACGGTCTTGGTATTCAAACTCCCGTATTATATCGATGCACATTGTCTCTTCTTTCAGCTACATTGTTATTAAGTTAGGTGCATACCTTGCTGAATGATGATTGTTGTTATCTCTGGTTAGCCTTGCCTATAGCAGCAAGTTATTGCTGTTTTCTTGTTCTTAGAAAAGCAGATCTCTAAGTTGACAGAGGTTGACATTTTAATTTTTCATTGTATTAAGATAAATGTTGGTGGTTTTTTTGGCTGGCAGTACTATGCTGTGCATTGTTCTCTTAGCAGCCTTCCTTTTACTATCAGAAGTTCTTCTGTGCTTTAGTCATGGAGTTAAATGTCAGTCTAAATAAAGTAAAATTAAGCAATCGGCTACTGACTGGCTGGAAATTCCGATGCTAACAGGCATGTGAATCTAGAGAGCTGATAAAATGTCTGGTAAAGTTTGATAGAAGATCTCTTCATGTTTTTGAACATTCCTGGTTTTGGTGTGGAAGGAAAAGCTGGGGCTGGACAGTGTTGCAATGCATAGAGGGAAGACATAAACAATGAAAAGGATGTTTATGAACAGGGTGAGCTTCTATGCAAGTTATTCTTTGCATTGCTCCTCATTGAAGATGAGCCAAACTGTTGTTAGAAGGCTCTCAATTAAGTTTGGTTTCATGCCTTATCTTCTGCTTGGAAGATCAAGGAAGCCACCCTATGGGAGTTGCAAAAAAGCAAAGGAGAAAACCAAATGCATTTGCTCTTACAAATATTATTCAATTTGTGGTAGTTCTACATGCTGGAATTTGGCAAACTAACGGGAGTAATTGTTCAGCATGCTCACACTCTAAACTTGTATGTAAAAAAACAACCCTAAAAATGAGACTCCTTTCAACTCACTCATAGTTTTGATATCACTTTCAAATGTGCATTGCAATGTGTATTGATAAGCAACCTATGAATACTAAATTTTCAATTTTTTAGGGGATTTGCAGTAGGACAGAATGCATTGCATAATAGTAAAAGCGGTATTTTAGGAATTACAGTAAACTGAAATGTCTTCAGAACACTTTCTGTTTAGTGTTTTCTGTCATGAAGGAATGACAGTCAGGAAGAACTGAGTTTAAAGTGTGATGACAAAATGCCATCTAGTGACAATTTGCAGGAAACGGTAGTTCACAATCTAGAGAAATGTTCTCTTCTATTATTGAGGATTCAAAGATTTTACTTGAAGAGCAGAAATTCAACCATCATGTTACTCACTAGAAGTTGTTTTTCTGGACTTTTTTTTTTTTTTTTTGCATTAGGTTCAACTTCTGCTATGTTAAATGAGAAACGTTGGTGGTCAGTGGTGGTCCTACATTTACCTCTGATTTTGCTTTGCAAGGCAAATACTGTGCTATAAATCTGCCACTGCTGTCTTTACAAATGAGCTAGTCTCTCTATGCATAAAAAGTGTTTCTTGGTAAATTTGATAAAGGTTAATTTCTGCAGTTCTCCTCTTCCCTGGCAGAGAGTATCTGTAATAATGGTAGAAAAGAAGCTATTCTGAAAATAGTTTTTTTAATAGTTAAACTTGTGAGTATTTGCATATTTTTTCAGTTCTTTTTTGGAAGAAAGATTTTTACTCTTTCTGCTCAGAAATATTAGGTACAGAAGATGTCTTTTTTTGTTTGACAAGACATTTATTTTCTTTTACTAGGAAAGTGCCAACTTGACATAAATTGAAATTACATATGTACTATTTAAGTAATGTAGCATGATGAATGGTATGGATGCTTTGCCGGTAATTGACATCTGTTTTGCCTGGACAGAATGAAACCTGTATTGGAATAGTGCCGTCTTACTGCACCTGAGAAAATGTATTATATTTTATTCTAATAATGGCAAGTAATGGGTATTATAGACCTATAAGAAAAAGCAGATGCACAATAATCTTTAGCATGTTCCTAAATTCCACCAGCCTATGTCTTAGAGACTTCCTTAACAAGATAAAATATCTATTTTATATTAATAGCCCATAATAAACTTTTTTCATATGATTTTGTCTAACCAATTTTTGAACCTGCCCATCTTTTTGGCACCTGCAGTATCTATACTTATATATATTGTTCAGTTGGGGCAGTCAGAAATTCCTTCTGATGGTTTTAAGTTAGTTTGGAAAAAAGTAATGAGCAACTGCTCCTTATCGCTGTTCTCTACACTACCTCTATCATAGTCCCACTCCATCCCCTGTTTTTAAGCTGTCTTGAAGATGAAACTGTTCCTTCATTCTGTGACTGTTCCCTATGCCTACTTCTTTTCTCCACCTTTTGAGGTGGGTGGGAGAAGTCTGAGTGATACTCGAGTTTTGTTTGCCAAATAGATTTTTGTAGTATCATGATGATTTTTTGTATTTGTTTTTATTCTTTATCTAACAATTGTTCCATGAACAGTGGCATGAAGGCAAGGAAAGCAAAGGGACCTACATGTGCAATACATTCTTGATTGTGTTACTGATCACACTTCATGCATAATTTAAGAGAATCCATATTTCTTGCTGCAGCCCTTGCTAGAAAGTCTGAGTAAAGTTTGCTTGAAGATTGATTTTCATATATATCATATGAAGATTGAATATCATATATCATTTGCAAGCACTTGACACACACACAAAGGAAAATATGGATGTCCAGTCTCCCATTAGTAAAGGGGGAAATTGGTTTTCATGGGTTCTATTTGCTACTTGTCTTATGGGCAGTGGTTTAAATTACATCTACAAGAAATAAAAATGCCATCAAACCTGGATAGACAGTTCTGTAACTCTGATGAAGAAAACTTGCTGAACATGGAATTTCTGGTGGAAATATTGATCCAAAACTAAAAGATCATCATGAGATTCATTACTGATTTTTTTTTGTCTTAAAAGTCTTAGTAATATAGATGAGAAATGAGGAAGCTCCAACATACTTTCTGAGCTTGATGTTGTTTTTGCTTCAGACTCCAGGGTTGCTGCACTGGAAGCAGTACTCACAGTGCATATTTCAGGTTTATTCCTTTCAGACCTAGATACCCTGCTCTATTCAATGTCTGGGCACGCTCTTGAAACAAAGATTGTATCAGTCTATACTGAAATTGTATAATAAGAAAGATGTATTTTTGTTTTGTTTTGGGAAATAATATCTCTTTGAGTGATGCAGAATCCGCAATTGTGTTGTAATTTCCAAGAGGAATGTGGTGCCTTGAGTGTTTAACATTTTGAGTTGGGAGCTTCGAGCTTTAAGGCTAAATCCTCGTTCAGAATGACAATACTGTAAAACTGGAGGTAGGTGTAAACTCATGGGTTGAGACAGTTTAATAAAAAAGGGAGGGGGGAAAAAAGTGAAATGACAAACCAAACCACAAACAAGCGCTGCACAGCGCAGCTGCTCGCCCCCAGCCCGTCCCCGAGCAGTGGCAGCCCCCGGGCAGCTGCCCCAGTGCCACTGCTGAGCACGAGGCCCCAGGGCCCGGCCCCTCCCTGGGCCCAGCTGGGCTCAGCTGTCCTGGCTGCGTCCCCCAGCTCCTCGGGCACCCCCAGCTCCTCGCTGGCCGGGCAGCGGCAGCAGCAGGGACGGCCTTGGCTCTGTGCAGGCGCTGCCCTGCAGCAGCTGGAACACCGGGGGTACCCGCGTTATTGCCATCCTACATCCAGAACCCAGCACCATATCAGCTACTACAGTGATGAAAATAAACTCCATCCAAGCCAAAACCAGGACAAGTGTAAATATATCTGAGGGGATATATTTATAAGGGAAAACCTTCTTAATTACTACTCACCTGGGTGTCAGCTTTCTTCCAAAAGAAGAGCCAACTTATGCAATTATAAATCAGGTGACCTTGAAAGTTGAATGCTTTTAATATCAGGTTGAAAAGATCAAACCAGCTACATTTAGGCTATTTTTCTGGATTTGTTTTCTAGAAAGATCTGTTGCAAAACAGTGGCTTATAATTAAGTCCACCTGGCCTCCACACTCAACATTTGTCACTTATTTAATAGCAATATAATTAAGTTTCTTTTTGGAAATGTTCTATGGTAGTGACTCCCAAATCTATACATTGTTGATAGCATATATGTGATAAAAATCTGATATATAGGGTGATATTTCCTGACGCTCCATGTGTTGTTATTAGTTACTTTTTTCAGAATTGCTTTGCATAGAAACACTGGTCCTGGTGAAAATGAATGGGGCTGCGTTCAAAGTAGGCTCGTGCCTAATTTGGGAATATACAGGGCTTCTATGTTACTACTGTTTTATTTTAAATTTATATATAAGTGGAAGAAATCTGCTGATAGCTTATGTTTGTATACATGCACATATACAAAAGCGCATGGTCCAATATTCAGAATTACAGCATGCATCTAAATGGGTTTTATGCCACACAATTTTCAGTTTAAAAGCTACCAAAGATCTCACATGAGTAATCTTGCCAGCTTAATGTTTATAGTGAATTATAGCTGTTACTGATGCCAAATGTTGTCGAAATAAACTGTGAGTTTGATTAAGTATTTCTATAATGATGATATCAAGGCCTCAAGCATCTGAAATATGGTAAACAAATGTGCAGAAGTAGAGGTAAAGAGGAAAGTAAAACTGTGAGGCCCAAAATGGATGTGCCGGAGTGTGTGTGTGTGTGTGTGTTACTTGGTGTCTTAGTAAAACACTTCGTGTGCAGCAATAAAATGTGAGCCACTGGAATGAATGCAAGGAACTAGGACTTAAAAAGAGAATAGAGTCTGATCCATTAACATGCTAATAGCAGCAAATAGTGGTGAAGTTCTATTTCATTATCTCTAAGAAAGCTTAAAATACCAGTTTTGAGACATTATTTGCGAAATTGAATCATGAATCGAACACTGCTGAAAATTTTATTGCTTACAACTAGGCAATAGATCTCAAACCAAAATGAAAATTTAGAAAATCAACTAGTGGAACAAAAATTATTAACATAAGATTAAAAATAAAAAGGGGATGGGATTTACACTAGTGAAATGAGACTGAAATAGCCACTCAACCAAGGAATGTATCTTGATAATACGGGCTTACATTGAATCCAGCCTACAAAGTGAGCAGTGTTTTGGGTCTGGATCAGTAAGATGAAAGTTCTGAGATAAAAAACATTAGTGTAGAAGAGAAATACTTGGGGGAAAAAAGGACAACCTATTGTCTCACGATTGAGGATCTTCTCTGTTAGCTTCTGTTAGCTCTACCTTGTTGAAAATGTGTTCTAATAATCAGAATCCTTGTTTGCTCATTAATTCCTACAGGTACTGGGATAAATAGTAAATATTAATAAAAATAAATATTGTATTGAAAATTTGGTTAGAACCATATACTGTAGCTAATCTTAGCTATCGGTTCATTTGTTGAGTGCAATTTTAAAATTAGTTAACTAAAGTCAAGTTATCTTTTTAGGCTTATAAAACAAGATTTTCCTCTTTCACATTTCTGATTTTTTTGCACAGAAGGTAGAATTGGCATTTTTTAATAAAAACATTCCAATAATGACCTTAGGTAGCGTTTTATTTACCAATAGAATTATAGTGATGAGTTGCCCTATTAGAAAACAAAAGTCAGTGTTTTGAGACTGTCATGAATGGTTGTACAAAAAAAAAAAAAAAAATTTCAACTTGATAAATATTTCCTGTTTCTGGTTTAAAAGGTTGCACTGTTCCACATCAAACTCCATGCAGAAACAGTGTTTAGACTCCCATGTTTAAAGGCAGAAAGTCGGATGACCTGCTTGCCAGCTGTATCTTTTGGAGTATGTTTTTCTATTTAATTTTTGTGCGTATAATAAAAATATTGACAGAAAAGAACTTGGGAGATGACAACGTGATGACATTATTTCCCCTAATAACAGAGTTTGAGTTTATTTTGCTTTTTCCTCTTGTAAAGCAGCCAACAGATAGCATCCTGACCCACCTGGGAAGCATTTTCACCATATGCTTTTCAACAGCTGCGGAACTGCAACAGGGTGAGGGTGGGCTTTCAGCTTGGCAAGATATTTTAACTTTGAGAGATTGCTCTGTGAATCTTCAGCCAATGGCAGATGACATAAACATTCACAGCGTGATAATGTAGCACTTGGATCACAGAATTTCTGTAGGCACTGAAAATTTCTTATAATGCCTCTCTAGCTTGTTTTCAAGAGAACTGCTTCATATGCTCTGTGTAGTTACAGGACTTCTATTTGTCAAAGTCCAAGCTATTGTGTATTGAAAAGATTTAGTTTCTTGATGACTCTTGCAGGGTTCGTTGCTTAAGTCTAACCTGTTTAAATGAAACTTTAGGAATTCAAAGGAGGCTGTGGTGAGAACTATCCATGACAGCTCAACATTAGTTTTTATAAGGGCCTAGCTTTCATGTGCACTATCAAGATAAGGCAATTGCTATTCTACTGTCTTGCTATTGTGAAAAATATAAATTAATAATATAAATGAAGTGTAATTACAGAGGTCCTGTTCTCACGTGGTGGTGGTGGCCCTTTCATCTGATTACCTCTTTGATATTTTCCTTTTTGATAAGGACTTATCTGAGGACTGTATTCTTCTAATTCCTGAATTTTCTGAGAAACTGTTTTAAAAAGACGTGGGTTAGCTGAAGTTCAAGTTCTACATGTGAAAATACAGTATTATGCCATCTTTTCCAAATTCAACTCTAACAGAGGATCTCCACGCTGTCAAGGAATCTCTGTGGTCAAAACCTTTAAGTCTCCTTTATTTTTCCAGTGTTGAACAGTAGATTCAGATTTCTCAAGCAAAGACTTTACCCAGTCCATGCTTTTAGCGTTTTGGTCCCTTCAGCTGTGTTAGGCTGTGCATTATAATCATATATAATATACTCGAGAATGAACAAATCTGAAAAGCCCCATAATTGTAGTAAAATCCTGCAACCAAGATTTTCTATAGTATGTAATTGATTTTATCAATTTCCAATTAGCTGTATTAGCTGGTTGGCATAATTTCTAAAGGCAAATTTACTGTCCCACTATTGGTAAATTGAGCTGCTACCAATGGGTAACAGATAACATGTTCTTCCAGGGGACTATTTTGGTGTCACAGCATTTTGAAAAATTGCTGCCGAATTTATAAGGACAGGGAATTATGCTCATTCATATTTCATTCATCTACTTTTTTTGTTCCTTTTACTTATTCTGTAGTTCTTTTAGTCTTGCTTAAATGATGTAAAAAGGTAAAGCACTAGAAGATTTATTTTCAGCATTATTTTTCTTGCCTTGTTTTGTTTAGGAATATCAGTTCAAGGTAATATTAACTGGAAGGGAGGATTGAAGATGTTTGTTTCTTGATTTGTAGGAACTTGTACCTGAAGATTTTGTAGAACAGTTTTTCTAGATGTTGGGTAATCTCAATGTTACGTGTTATTGGTACAGCCTATAATACTATCTTACAATTAAGAAATCACATAAATGTAACAAAGGAGAAAATATATTTCTGGCAAGAAAAAAAAAAAAAACCCTCTCCTAATACCAGGACTTCTTTTCAGAGTGTGATGGTGCACTTTCATAATACAGAAAGGCTGGCGTGTGGGTTGTGCATATCTTTCTAAAGAGCTTTGTAGGACATTTAAGTGTACTGCATTTACACAGAACTTTGAAGGTTTAGGATTGACTCTAAGAGCCACAAACTTTACTGGTGCATGTTGTGCATACAGTTAAACTTCAGCTGAGACCCCTCTCTTCTCAAGGACCTTTTCAAAGCCTCCAGAGGTTGTGTTTTATATGTACCCAATGATCCTGGAAAAGTACCTTGCCACTTTTTATGAGGTTTGAGTCTTGTTTATCTATCAATGTTATGTACCAGTAAATCAAGAACGATACTGTGGTAAGAGTTTGCTCTTCTCAAGCTTTGAGTCCGTGCTGTTTGATCCTTCTGGTGTGTGTTGACTCCTTGATATTACTCTGTAACAAGGCTGCACTGGTAAGACTGGAAAGCATTCTGTGGGTATACAAAGCACAAACAGTGAACTACAGTAACGATGGCAGAACCAGTCAGAGCAGAATACTAAAGAGTGGTTTGAAGTTTAAAACTATAGTATGTGAGGAGTTTGGGGCATTTTAGTGTTGTGGTGTTTGCTGCCTAAGTAAATAATAATATTGAATCAAAAGATTAAGGTTGATTTGTTTCAAAAGGGGATCTGAGAAATATTGTAGAATAGCAAGCATTTAGAATGAGATATTGAAATGAAAACCTTGATGCAAGAATTCATCGGCAGCAGCTTCTGAGGTTGGAGACATGTGAGAATGGGTCCACAGCATGAGTCCTGCATCCTTCAGTGGTTGGGAGTGGACCAGCAGGTGGATTTAGACTTTAGATTTGGCAGCTGTATATAATCTAGTTGGATCAGTCTTTTTTTTTCTTTCATAAAGTATCATTTTCATGGCAAGAATTACAGGTAATTTTTTCTAAAGATGCCCTTTTATAAATATATCTGAAGTTGGGATAAACAATTATAACTCACAACAGTGTACTCTTCTAGTGTCACATAATTATTCATGCATATGTATTATCTTAGACAATCTCTAACAGTGCAAACAATTGCTTTCAGAATTTCTGTACTTGATATTTCACACTGAAATCTATAAGGCATTAGATATTGGTGTTAAGATTTCCTGTTCAGTAGGTATTGTGCTATTGGGACTGTTAAGGGGTTTAAAGAAGTTATGATTTATTTGCTTCATAAAGTACGTTTTGTAGAATATTTGTAGTTAATTTGGACATGTGCCATCCCAATTGTCCTGAGAACTGCTTGCACATAAATCACTTCAGGGCTTCTAAAACTGTGGTCCATAAACTACTGGTGAACTAGTAAGTCCGAAGTGTTTCTGCCAGCTGCTTTGCAGACCATACCAGCTCCTGTGCTGCTCGAAGGGGATCTCTCTAGCCACACTACAGAATAGAGCCTATTTCCCCAGCCTTGTCACGCAGCATTAAGGGTTTTCCTTCCAAGGCCTATAAGAGGAGAAAGTAAAATGTTTGTGAATCTTTTGCTTAACATCTGATGCAGTAAAGCCCTATTACCAGTTAAGATTAGTTACCCAATGCTTAAAATAATACAAAATGGCTGTTAAAGTTCCAGCTCTGCAAGTCAAATGGGCTAGTCTTTGGCTAATCTTAAAGACTAAGCAATGATTACTTTTTCATTTTTTTCATTAATAAACAAATTGAATAAAAATAAATGCAGATCTTAATGTTGTCTTTCAAAAAATGTTAACAACTGTTATACCATTGACCCTAATGTAACTTCTTACATTTTTACCTTGTCAAGACATCCTACTGTTCTCCAATGTCAAATGCAACCTCTGTAACAAAATCTGCAAACTGTGTTGTGCGTAGAGGACCTTGTAAGGCTGGTAATTTTCATAATGCAAATTTCAGAGCAAAATGAACCCATTAACTGAATTAACAATTCAAAAAGTCAAAAGGTCACAGTAAGAAAACAATCAAAGCTTTTCAAAAGGTGCAATTTTGTATTATTGTAGTCTAAGTATGGGCATAGCTTGTTTTTCTTTTATTTCCTTTAGAATAAATTAACATGTGACACAGGAACACTATTTATCTAAAGTAAATTATCATTTTAAAGAGGAAATAGTTCTTAGGACACTCTTTGCCTTTTGGAAAGCTATGATTTCTAATCCGCTGCAATATGAAAATATGCAGCTCCAGAGTGGGGAAGAAAGAATTTGTGTGAATAAGAGAATTTATAATGAAAGTGGTTTTTTTTGTGTGTTTAATACAAGGAGGGAACATGCTGAGGAAAGACAATCCCAGCCTGCACAAAGTAAACAGTTTTCAGTGAGGACAGTTATGCCTTTAATTTCCATCCATTGACATCCTTATTATTATGCGTTCTTTAGCCGGTGCACCTCTAGCTTTTCTCTTCAGTCATCACCCAAGTCTGATTTTGAAAACACGTTCTTCTTACACAAAGACTTCATTCTTTGAAGATACTTCAACATATTGAAATGACTATTGAATTTTTGGATAACACAATGAATTAATTATGAGGTGCAGGATATGTTGTTACTGATGTGATGTTGTTACTTCTGTGATGTTACTTCTGCTCGAATCTGTTCAGAGCCATTTCACTGTTAATCTGTGCCTTTTCTCTGTTTTATCAGTAATTTTATGGGTGCCATTGTAACATCACATTGCAAACACCTTGGGTGAAATTTCTTTGTTTTGGAGTCTGGCACGATTAGGTTTTGATTCTTGACTGCAATAAGATGCTAAAAAATCAAATTATCAGGATACACAGATGCTCATTCTAAGGATCTTGCTAAGGATTTTAAGGTCTTTGCTAAGTCAAGTCCAGCTTGTTGTACGCAAGGACACCTAAGCCCTCTTCTGCAAATCTGCTTTCCAGCCAGTTTGTGCTCAGCCCGGTGTTTCATGGTTCTGTTCCATCCCAGCTGCAGGAGTTGGTATTTGCCTTCATTGAACTTCAGATTGTCTCCTGTCAGCCCATTTCTCCATCCTGGCTAGGTCCCTTTGAGAGACAGTACAGCATATTGAGCACTCTCCCAAGTTTGAAACTGTCTGCAAACTTGCTAAGAGTCATTTTGTCCCATCATTCGGGCCGTGAATAAAGTTGAACAGTAGTGGTCTCAGTATTGATCATTGAGAGTTACCATGAGAAAACAGTTTCTAGCTGGACTTTGTACCAGCCTTTGAGTCCAGAGGCTCATCCGGTTCTCCACTCACCTTATCTGCTTATTTAATCTGTATCTCACCAGTTTGGCTCTAAGGATGCTTTGTGAGGCTATGTTTCTATTGACTTTGGTTTTCACATGATACAAAATTTCCATTCTTCAGAATTAATGTATAAATGTTCCTTTGGATTCCTCTAACAATTATGAAAACACTATGCTTTTTTTGCCTGTTTGCAGGCCTCAAACAGCTGGGCCTTTTATGTGCAGCCACGGTTCCTTGAGTCATAGGATGATATTTTCCTTTTTTAACTTTTTTCATTGAGAAAGTTTCTAGTCCTAGCAGGAAGATGTGCTAGGTGCTTTATTGAGAAACATGTCACAAGTGAACCACAGAGCTCAGCAAACAGACAGCAACTAAAGGCAACCGTTAATCTTACATATGTTACTTTCAAGCCCATTGTAACCACTTTGGAATGCTTGAGACACAGCATAGGAGATCATTGGAGACAGCCCAGCACGGCTTCACAAAGGGTGAATCATGCCTGACTCACTTGGTGGCCTTCTATGACAGAGTGACAGCATTGGTGGCCAAGGGAAGTGCAACTGATGTCATCTACCTGGACTTGTGCAAAGCCTTTGATGTTGTCCCACACAACATCCTTGTCTCTGAATTGGAGAGACATGGATTTGATGGATGGACCATTGGTGGATATGGAATTGGCCGGATGGCCACATCCAAAGAGTTGTGGTCAACGGCTCAATGTCCAGGTGGAGACCAGTGATGAGTGGTGTCCCTCAGGGATCCATATTGGGACCCGTACTGTTTAATATCTTTGGTGACATGGACAGTGGGGTCAAGTGCACCATCAGCAAGTTTGTGGGTGACATGAAACTGAGTGATGCAGCTGACAGTCTAGAGGGAAGGGATGCCATCCAGAAGGACCTTGACAGGCTTGAGGTGGGCCTGTGAGAAGCTCATGATGTTCAACGAGGTCCTGCACCTGGGTGGGGGCAACCTGGTCTAGTGGAAGGTGTTCTGCCCATGGCGGGGGGGTTGGAACTAGGTGGTCTTTAAGGTCCCTTCCAACCCAAACCATTGTATGGTTCTGTGATTTTTGTGATTTCCAGGCTTTGGACGTATTTTTTCACATGAGATCTAAGTTTTGTGCCTATCAGATGCTGATAAGCCACAGCATAAGTATTTCTTGGTGTTGTGAGTGGGTGCTCTTCCTTGTGCTGATTATTTTAGAGGCAAAACATGAAGTGAGCTCCATGTTCTTCAAATACCACTGTGTTTTTCTGTCTTTTGCCACAATTAATCTGCTCCTCCAGGCTGTGTATTTTCAGCAGGGCTACCTGCTAAGAACTGCATTTGTATTTTCTCAATGTTTCACTTATTGGTAGGTTAAGATGTTCAGACAAGCTAAAGTAGGAAGATAAATAACAAAAAGTAACTAGTTCAGTGTTTTGTGTAGCCAAGGGATTTTTCAGTATCTTATTAACACAAAAAAGTGGCAACTGGAAAGTGTGTGTGCACATATGGGTACATATGTATGGTAAACTAGTTTCATTGTATTTTGTGCATGGGGTTTTGGAAGTTGGTAAGGATCTCAATCAGTTTTGTATTTTTTTCAAAGGTTGTTCTAGTGGCATAGAAAACATTTCAGCAACACATTAACGTGGGCTTAAGACACTAGTTTGTATTTTTTGCTGTAAAAGAACAAAGCTACTGAAAGTTCCTAAAGAGAAGTCATCCTTAGGCAGAGACTGAAAAAGTTGATTTGATTTAATATAATGATGGTATTCTTCATTTGATTCTTTTTGATGAAGTTGTGTTAAATGAGTACCTACCTGTTTTTAAGAAAATCCCAGTTTATATTAGATTTTGTTACATGCCAGGTTTCCATCAGAAATACAGAACTATTCCAAACTGCTTCACTTCTGAATAACTATTGCCAAAATGTTCTCATTGCACATGTGGGAGCTGACAGCCACTTCACGCGCTGTCTCGGTGCACTCCATGTAGTTTACCACTGCTGTTTACATACATAGTATATAAGTGGTGCCACAGAATGTTCCAGTATTGCTGATGCTAAAGTGCAGTGTATCAAAAAATAAAAGAAAAAACTGCTTGTGGAATGGCAGAATTCAACTTCGTTATGTTATTTGCAAGCTCACACCGAGAAATGTTTCTGGCTGCTCAACAGGGAACATTAGCACCACTTCTCTGGTCTCTCCCTGTCAAGAAGCAGCTTAACAAAAAAAAAAGCTTCTGAAAACAAAATACAGTTTTCTTGATATCTCCACAGCAATTTTTACTCTTGCTTTTTATAGAGATTCTCTCTCAAACACTTATTTGATGAACTGCAGCCCAGATGACCCCTGCTATCTTATAACCATACAGAAACTCTCAAGATACCATTTTCATTACAACCAGCAGAACACTTGGCAGTGCTTGTTAAGCCATAGTGATTATTTTTTACAGTCCTGTCTTTTCTCTTGAGTTCCTTCTTTAAAACTCAAAACTGGCCACTTTCCTTCCCTGAGGAAGAAATATAGTATGGTAGGTCTCGCTTGCTTTATGGAGAGAAGGCTAGGAGCAGATACTTTATCATCCTGACACCACAGCTTACTGATCCCCCATAGAACAGAAGATGAGAGGGAGTAGAATTAAGCCACTATTTTGCAAGTGCAGAGTTGGAAAAAATAAGCAGCTTCCTGCAATTAGATGTGGAGTAATTAATTGTAGTGGGGAGAAATCAATTCATTCTTGAATTTCAGGAATGATTTTTAAGTGTGAAAAAGGATGTTAATCACCATAGTAATGATATTAGGAAAACCTTATTTAGTGCTGCTAGCTGCTTGAATAAACAATAATGCACAATGTTTATCTCTCAATCCATCATTCAGTTGTTTTCCCTGTCTCTCTCGCTCTTTCCGCTGTGTGATATTTTTGTTTTTCAAAACAAAGGCTTTCACTCCTTTCAATTTGAACATTTAAAGTATGCTGAATGCAAATTCAACCCCAAATGTCAGCCAGTCCAGTAAATATCTAACTTCTTTCAGAGTAGAATGGTACTGTGTTTTTTCTAAAAAGCCCATAAAAATACACTTCAGGAGAAATAAGATAGCTAAGATTTTTATATTAGTCAATTTTATATCACAAACAATTAACTCTGTTATATTCTCAGTTTATTCACCTTCAGATTTAATTGTGATTGCTCTATGTTAATATTTCTGTTCTCTAACTTCCTTATAGCAAAAAAAAAATATGACTTTCTTTGTTTCCTTTTTCTGCTGTGTGTAAAAGCAAAAGGATTTGGCAATAGGTGTCTCCCAAAAATTCTCATTTTCTCACCTTTCCGAACTTCTCAGCATTCTAAAAATCAACTAATATCAGTCTCTCAAGTCTCAGTGCTATGCCTGTAGTTCAGAAATGTCAATACTTTGTCAGTGATCCTTTTTTTTAGGTGCTTCTACATGTATACTGTGAATTAATTCTTCTTTTTAAATGGGATTAATTAAGTAGTGGCTAGAATTAGTGGCCAATAAATTTCCTGTTCTTTCTCTAGTGTTAATCAAGAGTATTTACACTGGTGGCTCCCTAAAGTCCTTCCATACATTAGGACACATCAGGAGGAAGATTCTGAGCTCAGGAGGTTTATGGATGGACAGAATAGATACAAGTAATCTTCTTTAGCAAGAAGCAGTGGGAGAAGAAAAAACAAATTAGGAATTATGAATCCAGCAATAGTCGTCTGCCAGAACTGATAAATTGGCAGTGATGAAGCCAGGTTCAATTTTGATTTCTAGGGTGGGATTTATATGATTGGCAAAATACCATTTCTAACTGCATAGAAATGAGCTATCAGCAAATTGGCAATGTTTTACGCAGCAAATGCAATAACTGCTAACCTGTCTAAACGGTGTATTGTCCTGCTGTAAACCTGCCATCTGCACATGCATCAGCCTTGGTTTCCTTTAAAATTTCTTTTTTTCTTTTTTTTTTATTCTTTAAATAAAGTTCCAGGCAGGGTAACTTCATGGTCCTGGGTCTGTTAGGAAGATGGAGCTCTACCTGTGTGTGTGTGTGTGTGTGTGTGTGTATAAAAAGTACAATATAAGGAAACAATTATTTGGCATTTCTTTTTAAAAAGCCCGACAGTCTCCAGGCATTAATTTAGCAAATTCTTAAGACCTGAATAATATTTCTGTAAGCACTTTATAAGCCAAGGAAACACAATAGCAAGACCTGGGCCATTAAAATAGTTATAGTTAACAGTAGACTCTACACTTTTACAGAGAAAAGTAGGAGTAAAATTCTAATATTTCAAAACATGTATGTCCCATTCCCCTTTATAGACTCATGCAGAAGCTAATCAATCATGTTATTTTATAGGACCTCAGAAAGTTTAAAGGTTATTTAGTTGGTGGAAGTGTTCGGGTTGATTACTTCTCGTTTGCTTATTCTGCACTTTTTTTAATAAAACAATAACATTATATGCCTAGTAAGCTCTATTATTCCTCATTTGTTTGTAACGCTTCACTTCGCATGCAGGTGCCAGGTACCTAGGTTATTATTCACTTTTGAAAAATGCTTAGCACTATTTCTTCCATTAGCTTCTGCAACAAATAGCCCCTGATTAATCATACGCAGCCATTGTACCTTCCAAAAGTGACGCTGCAAGTGGAGTGTGCCGCAGCAGTGGAACAATGACCGGAACGCTAATGCTGCTCGTGGTGTTCATGCAGACCCAGTAAGAGCCTTCTGGCTAGGACTGGTTGTCCCTTGGCTATTACAGAAGTGTTTCTCTGTAGGAAAATTTGGTATACTTCGTGTCTCTCTTTTGTGGGTGTCATCTGTGATGAAAGCAACCAAAATATAATAAAAGGATTTATCTGTTATTTGGAGCATATTTATTAAATCAGAAAGCATGTTTTATGTATTGTAGCTTATTAAACATAATACAGCTTATTATCTCATAGTTTTAAGATCATGTAGTTCACCATGTAGATGTCTCCTCTTTAAACATGTAAAAATAGACAGTGAAGGTTAGTGATAACAAAAATCGCCAAACTGGGTTTCTATTTATTAAATCTCATCTCCTTGTCTCTGAACATCTTAGCTAAATCTGCCTTTACCTCCATGCAAATCAAGACAAGAAGTAAGACATGGGTGGGCAGGAATTGTGTTGGGTGCTCTAAAGAGTAGAATTAGAAACTTTA
The DNA here is from genome assembly GCA_013399115.1 of Anseranas semipalmata. NCBI lineage: Eukaryota > Metazoa > Chordata > Aves > Anseriformes > Anseranatidae > Anseranas > Anseranas semipalmata. The sequence goes on along the minus strand of VXAA01002999.1, from coordinate 239,649 downwards.
GATTGAGGCACAGCTGGAGATCTCTGAGTTAAATTCTCATGTGGTAATGGGGTAGGTAAATAGGCTGCTCAGGGATAAGCTAAATCTCAGAGCAGGCTGAAAGGTACGGGAGCCTGGGGAATGGATTTCTGTGAGGAGTTCTTTTCTTTGCATCGTGAGTTTGAAGCAGGAGAGCAGATAAGTCTCATGGAGACAAACAGACCGTGAAAGTTAGTGAGTTGGAAACTGAGAGCTTCTAGGATATTTTAAATGGTGAAAAAAGCCTTTTTACTTGGTGTTTTTGATTGAGTGTCTTTAGTTGCTTTTGGGAAGGTTGTAGATGTAGGGATCTTATGCCCAGAGATAGGGCAGGAGCAGAATTCTTCTCCTAAATAGAATAAATGAGACAAGCTATATGTGATTTTTTTTCCAGAGGTTCTTCAAGAGATATTAAGGAAAGTCTCCCTTGAGTTGCTATCAGGGGTAACAAAATAGTTGGTGTCAGCACTATTTCTTACAGCTGTTTCTCTGTGAATTCTCACTAGATCACCTCTTTGCTAAGAGGGAGAAATGAACGCTGAGAAATTGCCTTCTGTAGGATAAAACAGTAAGGCATGAGGGAACGAGAGTCCTTGCACACAGGATCATCTGGGCAGGAAAGGAAATGCTTGGGCAAAATAAGTGTGAGCACCGACAGCCACTGAGTCACTCACAGAAGCTCTGTTCTGAGCTTGTGGATCACTTAATGGTTTCTTTCTCCACTGATAACTTAGCTGTCATTGTAGGTCTGTGAAATGACCTTGGCAGTTTCTGTTCTTGATCTCCTACACAGCAGTGAGGGGATTTTACTGAGTGTGATTATTTCCTCTTAACTCATTGCATTCCATGAGCTGAATCTGAGTTGTATTTCATGGAACATGTTAGCTCAGAGAGCTGACATTGGGATGAAAGAAGTCTTACTCTGTGGAAAAAGTAGCTCATGTGTTCACTTGGAAAAAGTAGCATGGTCTCATGGATTAAGGACTGGCCTGGGATGCAGTACAGTTTCTGATTCTTTCTCAGGCTTCCTGTGTGATGTTGAGAAAGTTATGAGACCTCTCAGGCATCACTTCGTGATGTGGGAAGAGCATTATACGTCTCAATAAATCAGCATCTGGGAGCTGCTAAGAGGTCTCCTGGTTTTCTTGCAGACTCGAGTCAAGGGCTAAAACCAACCCTGCCAACCTGTATCAAGCAGTCCAAGTCGAGACCAAGGACTGCGAAGCGTGTGTTGTGAGTGTAAATCAATGCTTGTGATACAGGCAGATACTCGAGTGCTGGGGCTGAGACCCGTTCCTGGGCCCTTCAGGAATATTGGGCAATACCTGTGTGTGTATGTATGCATTTAGCAAGGCAGCTGTTGCTGAAGGGAGAAGCTTGGAAGCCTTTTTTAGCATTCTCAAGGAAAAGGACTGCAGGTGCTGTTTGTGTCTGTACAGCCTGTCCTCCTAATGTAAAGGCACCTGTTGTTAAATCTTCAGTGCTGAATTCATTAGATCTCATTAGGAGGGTAGAATGCTTTGAAGAAAATAAGGCTTAATTATCTCTATTTTCAGGTGCTGAAAAAGGTAATGCTTTAAACTTCATTCCTTTATTAAAGCTGTTATTGCGATGATGCAAGGCTTGTTGGTCAAATATCAGATATTATCTTACGTGGCTGTACTTGACGCTAACAGAAGATAAGGAGTGATGACAGTTTAAAATGGAGCAAGATCAGAACCTAAGCACACTATATTATTGTGCAATGAAATATTGTAGATTTTTTTTACTCGCATCATCTCTTGTTTTAATTCCAGTTATATTAGTTTCCTAAAAACTCAATGCAAAAGTTTTTATTCCTGGGGTGTTTTATATCTTTATTGTGACTTACTATCAAGACAGAGTTAGGTCTGGTACTTAAGCTGACTCTCTTGAGCGTGCATTTGGTTGCCTGCATTGGTTGCCTTCAGCCTTTCTATCCATCTCGATGCTCTGTTTCCCATATCCACACAATCCAGCACACAACTTAAAGAAAAAGCCTAGCAGGATGAATGGGCTCTGTAGTGGGTACCCATGGTAAAGTTCTGGTAGCAGGGGTGGCCTCTGAGTGGAGGCCAGGGGCTGCCCCATGCTGGCCATGGCTGGTTCCAGCTGATTCCGGCTGCTTCCAGCGGGCTCTGCAGCAAGCCCACCACGGGACACAGCGGAGCCCTTCAGCGGGTGCCTCTGGGAGATCAGATTTAGGAAAGGGCAGGATGCTGCACAGCACACAGAGGAGCGGGGGGGAAAAGATGTGAGGAACAGCACTACAGCCCTGCCAGCACTGAGGCCAGGGCAGGAGAGGGGAGGAGGAGCTGCAGACACTGGGGCACAGGTTCCCCTGCAGCTGCTGGAGACCATGGTGGAGCAGGTATTCCTCTGCAGCCTGTGCAGAGACCACATTGGAGCAAATACCCATGCTGTGGCCCGGGGAGAACCCCACGCTGGGGCAGGCGGACGGTCCCTGGAGGAAGCTGCAGCCTCCGTGCTGGAGCGGGTTAATCCTGAAGGGCTGCAGCCCATGGGGAGAACTGAGGCTGGGGCAGGGAAAAGTGTGAGGAGGAAGAAGTGGCAGAGAGGAACCATTATGGACTGACTGCAGCCCCCATACTCCTCCTAGGGTATCTTTCTTTGCTGCAGGGTTGAGCTCTGTATTCCTCTTTTAAAATGGAGTGTAATAACATATTAAAGCAGATCTTTGGCTTATTCTTTTATTTGAGTTGGAAAGAATCATGCAGATGAAATCTTCACCTGCAAGAAATAATCATTGGGTAAACCAATGTGTCAGGAGCAATAGAATCTCATTAAGTCTCTTATACTTCCAAAGTCGGGATTTGTACAGACTTTGGAAGTCTGTACAGCTCCATAGCTCTGTAGCTGTCTCATCTGTGGATAGATGCTAATTGAGGTTTTTATGAAAACATCTGGCAGGAAATGACATCTGTACCAGCAGCTGGCAGTCAGTGAGGAAAAACAAAAGGAATAAAAAAGGCTGAGAAAAGATGAGGATGGGTGGGGTGATGAGTTGTAAGTTATAATTATTTGCAATGTTTTCCTGAATTTGGCATGATCCCATTAACAAACTGAATAGATTAACAACCATTTGTGACTATTTACTGGGCAATGCATGAGCAAGAGAGCAGAAATTTTGGTCTTTAATTTTAAAGCATTTCTACCCTATTATGATGTATTTTTAAGATGTACTGTGAAAGACACAGTGTGCTGTGCAGAAAAGCAAATGGTAAAATTTCCAAATCTGGCTCCTGAGAGGGAATAGATGTACATTTACGTACCCTAATATAACTGTCCTACTTTCCAGGACCGAGTACCACAAATCCCATTTATAAAGCTTGTTTAATGTCTGTAGGTGAAAATTAAATATGGTGCTTTTTTGAAGTGCTAAATAACAGCAATGCATCAGCTCAGGCGGTCAGCTGAGCGAAGCCTCTATAGTCTTTGTGGAATGGGACATGTTGAAATGAGCCACTCACAAACAAATGGTAGAGGTTGTGATCCACACTTACTAATGGTAGTGGTCCTTCTTATTTCGCATCAACTTGCTCAATTAAGAAAAGAATCTTTATTAGGGGTTTCCTATAGTTTTGCTTTTTCCAAGGCGAATTTAGGAGCTATAGCTGATTGATCTCTGCTGGTGGTGCTGAATTCTGAATGCATCTTTTCTGCCTCTCAAGGTAGTCAAGCCACCGAATGCTTCGGGTCTAGCAGTCCCTTGTCATGAAAAGAGACCCGGGCTATTACTCCCCTTGTGGTTAACCACGAAGAACTATAATTCCTATGACAGCACAGATTTCAATAGTGTTGAACATAGAAGAAATGATCCCTATCAACACAATTGCTTCTCTCTAGGTTTTGTAGAAACAGTTATTTTCAAAGGGATATATTAAATGGATAATTCTTAAAAGCCCATTCCTTCCCCAAAGTGCCGGTATTATGAGAGCAGACGGTGTTTAACTGTCGTACCGCACAATGGAACCTTCAGAGGCAAACACTGCTGAAAGCAATGACAGTTCAGACCTGACCATCAGCCTGGATTATCATAACTGGCACTCACATAGCATTGGATTTGAAATAAAAACGAAATATGGCTCCCACGTCTAAGAGATGCATTTATCCTGAAGGGTGCAGTAATGCATACTTACACAATTTTGTAGGTATTGTTTAGGTTTTTACATTTTTTTCCTCATTAAACCATTTTCCTAGTATTTTTTTTCTGTTTTTCTTTCCATCAGACTGGAGTCTGCTGTATTCAGAAATAACATATTTTTTACTGTGGTTCATTATTTTTTACATACACAATTGAGAAGTTATCTCTTGAGATTTAAACAGTGCCAGTGAGGGTGAGACTGAGATGAACAGGGTCTACCTAGAGAGATGATGATACAGGCTTACAACAGACAGTAGAAAAGATACCAAGCTGACCACACGTATTGCTGCACCTGGAGCACAGCCAAATGGAACAGAGAATGCTTGGGATAACGTGCAGCAGCGGATGGTTTTAACGTGTATCTCAGGTTCAACACATACCTACCAAAACTCCCCTGCATATCTGGAATGCCGTTGTGCATTAAGAGTACATGTTTCTCTGTATTCAGTTTGTATTAGCATTTTAAATGTTAGCCTATGTAAAAAAAAAAAAGTTTATATGGTACATTTTTAGCTTACAAGTGGGATGGTTTAGGAAGAACCATTAGAGGTGAGGAAAAAAAGAAATCGAGAGAGGAAAGGCTGGAGAAGAGCAGAAGGGGCGAAAGGAACAAGTGCTAATACAATGGTGGCTTATTATTATTGTCATTAATGGCTTGTTTCGTTGCTGGTATTATGCTTTAAGTTCACAGGATTTTGAATTTGGCATTTCAATGTCTTGAAGACCTTTAGCTAATCCTGGGGTGCATAGTCTGGGTTTCTAACAACCAATTCAAACAAGAATGCTTTTGAATTACAAACATTTTCTCCAGAATCCTATGAAAATATATGTTCTTGTCCCTAGTGTCACGTCTGTCATTCTTGTGATCTATCACCAAAGATGGCTTAAGGGACAACCTGTCTCTGCCTCCTAGAAGTACATCTCCCATAGCACATCCAAAGGAATAAGAGAGAGGCTGCTGTCAACTGCACTGAGTCTTGCAGAGGAATTTGCTGAAAGGCGGGCTGTGGATGTGGCAATATCAAGAGAAATAAAAGGGTAGAAAGTGTTGTGAGGTGAAAAGGATAAGACAGAGATCACTAGAATTGCCATATGCTCCAGCCTGTCAAAGTTTTAAAAGAGAAATATTCAGGCAGTGCCAGTGTTTGCAGGAATGTATTGATACCAGAGCACAGAACTTGAAGGGGTTCATAAAGAAATTTTTGTGACACTTTTCCTGATGAAAGCATTTCTTTTAAACCACACAACATGAAACATAAGGCTACCAGGGGACTATAGCCTCTTCCAAGCTCTTTGCAGACTTTGATGAAGATGACATTACAGATTAAAAAAAAAAAAAAAACACATGACAAGCCCAGGCTTTTGGACTTTGAATGTTGTGTTGAAAGAAAGAATTACTGACTGAATGACCTTGTGATAAAAGTCTTCAAAATCTGTAGATGGACACTCTGCTTGACATTAGCAAGGTTATAGATAAATCAGTTACTAGGATTAAGTATATATGACACTTTTTGCTTTCTCATATGGCTTGAAAGTGAAGCAAAAATAAACATTTTGAAATTTTGTAGTCATTTTAACCAAAAATAACTTGCAGAACTTGAAACCATTGACAATAGAGAGCTTGTTCAAGTAGTTATCCTAACTCAGAACATTTTAAAGAAAAGCTTGAAGTTGTGAAACCATCCACTGTATTTTCTATATATTTTCATATGACACTTTTTTCCCCCAACTTGATTTAATTATTCTGTTTTGAAATTTCAGTTCAGTTTAGATAGACAGTTTAAAGAAAAGAAAAGCGCAATTTAAGTCAAAAGCATATGAGAACTATTAAACAAATTCAGTGCTTTGAAAATTTTGACATTTTACTGAGATTCTGATATTTTTAGCATTTTCAAGGGCTAGGAAAAAAAACATTTACTGCCCAATCTCCAAAAGAACAGATTTTGCAATCAGTCATACATACATTAGTTTCACTGAACAGTGCTGCAGAACAGAGTCCAACAGTTGCATCCATTTCTGAATATCGCTTCCAAGTCATACTACTCATTTTCTGTTTTTGTTGGTTCTTGTGGAAGTGAGAAATTTGAAAGCAGTCTACAGAGTTAGAAACAGAAGACACAGTAAGATTTCCATACACCCTTCCATCATCCAACATTTAAACTAAAGTCTCTAAGTCTATATTTAAATGCGTAAAAGCCCTTTCCAGTTCACTGTAGTTAGAAATGTATTTAGCTCTTGCAATCATAATTTCAAAGAGACACATAAAAGTTTTATGAAATTTCTTTTACTGGGAGATCTGTGACCAGGGATCTAGCATGGAAGAACTGTCCAGTTTAGGAAAGAAACAAATGTGGTTAAGTGTATCATCTGCATGTTTGTGTGCTGATAGTGACTGTCGATGTGATTCATATCTAGAGGATTCTAATTTCAATATTTTTGATCAATGTAGAGAATATGAAGGGTTACTGCTTTTTTTTTTGAGATATATTTCAATTTAAATTCTTTAAAAGCGATATTCTAAATTTTGGATCAAAAGCGTAGAGATGTTAAGCTATCTGGCCTGCTCCAGGCTGATCTTGGCCACATCTACATCCAGAACTCAGCAAAGTGATTTTGTTTTATCCAGTCTAGGGATGGACAAACTAAGATGTGTTTGTAGGATGCTTTGGGTTCCACTTAAATTGAATGGGTTATGAGGGGTTGTTTGTGAGGCCACATCAATACAGCATTTATAAATGAAATAATTTCCACAGCACCTGTAAGAATCCATTTGCTTCTTGCATTACTCTTCTTACTTTCTTTCAATCACATTTTTCCTTATTATATCAAAAACACTATTTCATTGCGAGAACTAAAAAAAAAAAAAAAAAAACTTTAGCATTTATGAAATGAAAATAATATTTGAATTAAATATTTTTCTCTCCACACAGTCTCCGGCACTGAAATCAGTAACAGGTAATATTCTTAAAGATGCTGGTATGTCCATGTTGTTCAGTACAATACCATGCAGGCAAAAAACCCAGCTCTGCTCATAATTGAGGTGTGGACAGTTGTCAGCTGGGTGTTGCTGTTGCCTTCAAATGTGCTAATTCTGCTTCTGGACTTAGTCTGGGGTACCCTGGAGATCTCTGAGCTCTACCGCGCATCAGAGATGTGCCCAGAGTGAACTAACACGAACTAGATGCACAGCCTTGGGAATTTTCCTGGCCTTAGATCTACATGAAAACTACAGAAATGAAAAGAAAAATTTGGTATCAGGGTTAATCAGGGACTCCCACACAGCAGAGCGTTTTGCATTATATCGTCATTAGACCATTTCTGCTTCCCTCTTTGGAAGGTTCGTTCGTTTTCAAACTTCAAAGCAGCATGACAAGAAGAGCTGGTAATGCACTTTAGCCAATGCAGCACTGAAATTCAAAGGCAAGGACACAGGAGGAGAAAGATTATCATCTTATTAGCGTGGGAGGGGAAAGATTTCCAGGCTGCAATGATCCATTATTTATAGGAATGCTATCCTTTTCTGTGCACTTCGCTGAGGCATTTGATATATTTGTGCTAGAGATTAACATTGATGTTATTTTCTTTAATGTCTGTTTATTGTGTATGCTATGTGTGTTGGCACTCAGGAAATGCAGCCAGAGGAGAAAAACAATAGTATTAATTAGGAATGTCAGTCATGGGTGTTATGAAATTCAAAATTGCTAAGTTTCCAGTGCAGTTTGGTGGTAATTAAAATAGACTGTGGAGACAAGCTGTTCTTTGTTCCCTCCAAAGAAATGCACAGTTTGATGGGCTTGGTATCAAAGTGCTAATGCAAATCCCAGTGAATGGGATACTTTCTGGAGAAAGTTTTGGATTGTTTTTAGTTTTGGTTTTTCATTTTCATTGCTGTTCACCCCAGGATCTCTGTGTGTCTCATAAATTACCCTCATTTCGCAAATGACAATTTTGGCATAATAAAGCAAAATGAATTCAATGGGATTTACCCAGGTCATCAGCAGAGCTGGACGTCGGGGTTGGGTTCCACCTGAGTACTGTTTTTTTTTCTCCCAGAGTTAGAAATCAAAGTGGTATGCTGCTGGATTTCCGAGTAATGGTTTCCAAACTGGTCTGAAGGCTTCTGTAAGGCATGTGCAATAAAAACTACGTAAACCAGGCTTGTGCTAAGGACACTTACATTTGTTATACAGGGATTTCCTCTCCAGTGGAAAATCTATTAATGCACAAATTGAAGAGGTTGAAAACTGCTAGGGAGGAAAGATGGTACTCTGCCACTGTTAGCAAGCTTTACAGAAAGTACTCAGCCATTTGCAAAATGGGCTTTGAGCCTGAAATGTGGTTTTTTTAAAGACGCTTTATTAATAGGAAGTACATTTAAAATCTGTTGTCAATATTTATAATGAAGAAAAGTCTTCAAAGTTATGCAAATCAAAAACAGTCTAAGGGTTTCTCTTGCAAAAGGAAAACATCAAGCTTGAGCTATATTTGCATTTGAGTAATGCATTAAAAAAAAAAAAAACAATTAAATGCCATTTGGATAATTGAGGTAAATTAGTGGTATCAAACTGAGTTGTCCTGACTGAGGATGTAATTAACTTCAAATTAGGTAACTGTAAAATAACTAGAAATCATGTCTGCACTCCAGTTTGTAAACATTTTATTTAAGAATTGTTGGGAGTAGAAATTGTATGGTTATACTAGAATCTAGAAATGAATTCTGAGAACACTTGTTAAATAAACCAGAGAATGATCCTATTACAAGAGCATATTCTTAGTTTCCATATGAGTGAAATAGAAAGGACAAAGTTTCTTGTTTATAAAAAGTCCTTTGAGCTTCTCATCTAAAAATTTAGTTCTGGCTTGGTTGGTGTGAACAGTAAAAATTCCATTTGCCTGAAACCCAACAGCTATGTGACACTGACTGGGACACCTACAGCAGTGCACATGACAGTGTAAATATTGCAGCAGAATAACGAATTAAATAGCTAAGCAAAGCTAAGAAGTTCCAGATAGGGATTTGCAGGTCAGATGGGAAATAGAGAGCTGAATTTGTTTCATCCTTTCAGTTTAACCTCCCACAGGCCTGATCACTTAAAAATAAATAAATAAATAAAAAATCCAATTGGTACATTTCTCCTTGAATGTAGAACTTCTCCTATCCAGCAGACTCAACTGAGTAAAGTTTAGCATAAATATATGTCCAAGTACACAGATCTCCCATAAACAAGTCTTCTGTTGTTGATATTGACATACATTAAGTGGAAACCAGTTTTTTTTTTTTTTTTGCAGATATTTATTTCTGGCATAGCTGTTAAGTTTCTGAGTTATTACTGATTTAATATAAAATGTTTTAATATAAAAGTTGCAAAGCCTCACTCAGGTAACTTGGAAGATTTTCTTACTGGCATGGAAGCAAAAAGTAAAAAGAGGAATGAGCTTAAACTTCCAGATATCTTTTAGAGCTTTATAAATTCACTAAAGGTAAGTTAAAAGTGCTGACATCTATCATTGGAATAGAATTGACAGACTTAGTTTGTGAATAATTGCCATGCCTGTCAGTCTTTAATATACAAATAGATGAACAGAAATTTCTGCAGTCCTCACTCTCCTAATACAAGGACAAAAACCTTGAAATAAATTCATGAGCACTTTTCCTAAGATTATGGAAAAGATTGTCATGCCACTTTGCTGAAATGTTGATTTTAGTATTAAAGAATAAAAAACAATACAACTTTAATCTTTTCATAGCCATAGTGTTTTGTGATCCAGAAGGAGTGTTGCTATGTGTAATGGCAAGTCTGCTAATTGCACAGAATTAAGTATGAAATACTTAAATGTATTAGTAATGCATTCGTTAAGAGAAACTGCTAGGTTTTGAGGCCCTGGTTGGTTTTACATTTTGGTGACTTTAATTTTAATTTTCAATCAAAGAAATTGTATGTGGATAGAAATACTCTGAGTATTCTTTAAAGTGAAATCATCAGAGGGAGAGTATTGATTAAACTCTGCGTTGATAGTATCGTGCTTTTGAAATAACACCACCTTCAGAGGTGTTCCAGACAATATAAAAACAATGAAAGCTGGACAACTCCACAATAAATCAGCACTCTACTCGCTTCGTTCAAGCCAACAGCCTGAATTTAGATGTGATACGCAGCTAGAGAGGTGTTACTGATAAGGTGTCCGATGAGGAAGAGTATATAGTGTTTCCTGGTAGCTGTGGTATAAATGCTGGAGGACTTCTTAGACAAGTTTAAACTGAGGTTCTCTTTAGACTTGCATCTCCTCTAGGTTTGTGTAGTCTCTTTCCACTGCCTAAGAACTTTGCAAAATCAGAACTGCCAGACAAGTCCTGAAAAATGATGAAAAATATCTTTTGCTTTTGATCAGTTCAAGTTTTAAACTAATGACATAGTTTAATGTGTGTTTAAAAGAATTGTAATCCTAACCTGATAAAAGGGATTTGTGGATGATACGGGGTGAAGAGGGGAAAAAAATGCAGTTTGCAGAAGCATGTTTGACTGCACAAGGTTCTTTTTTGTTTCAGAATCATAACAGTGCAGCATTAAATTTATGAAAGATACAGCTCTTTTCAAAATATGATTCTATCCAGGACATTATTTATTCCATCCTTGCCCCCCTATCCAAACCACAGCCATTCGATTTGCAAGACCAACAGGAATAAGACTAGTCATCACAGCATTTAAACTAGGAGTGCTGTGTTGGGATGTGCAGGTGCATACAAAGAGAAATATAGGTACAAAAGATTAGAATTAGAATTACAATGAGGAATGGTGCCAGCCAGCTATTACAGTGTTCATGGTGGACTAGTAATACAATAGTGGATCAAATCTAAGTACTTCAAACTGAAGACTATTGGCAATGCGCAAAACACAGCTGTCTTAATCCTAATCAAACCTATCCTTTAAGCCAAACAATGAGAAAACAGAAAACGTGGAGGGCAGAATAGATATATAAACATAAATGTGAAAATCGTACTTGGATATCAAGAATTTTTTGTTTGCTTTGTGGTATCACAAAACAGCAAATGCAGCAGTTTTGGAAGTATTGCTGAGATTTCCAAGGCCGTACAACAGTTCTGTCTGCTTTTTAGTAAACTTGACTGATAAAAATGCATGTAGGTCCTTCTGACAGTAAAATTCCCTTTGGTAATAAGGAAATAAGTGGATTTTACAGTAGGTTATACAATTGTCTACTTGTGGAAATATGATGTAAGAAGTGATCACATAGCACTGTTGTAATGAAGATGAGCTCTTGGCATTTGACTAACGCATCTTTTGCAGGCTAATTTCTGAAGCAGTGTGAACCAAGTAATCAGATTAAGATGAAAAAGTTTAAGTGGATCATCAGTATGACAGGAAAGGTTTTGAGAACACTTCAAAAGATGGAAGAGAAGGGTGAATCTTCTATTTCAGTTTTTAAGCTTAGTTATTGAGGTTTTCTGATAAATGAACCATTATTTCTCTGAAAAAGAATTCCCAAGTGAAACCAAAGTTGTGTGCTAATACACTATAATCAAAGGAGAAGGCCAAATTTTTTGGCTGATATAAACTGGTTAAGAATTTTGTTCCAAAATTTGTGATGAAACTGTTTTATTCAGAAAATATAGCCTTTAATGTTGAAAAAGAGTATTTTCCCTAGAAGCAGAACAGCCTGATTCTTACTAACACTTATTTTGGAGAAGGAATATAGTTTAACAGCAAAGTGATATAAACTATTTGCATAATCATTATGAAAATACAAATTCAAATTTAAGACTAGAAGTCTAACACATTTTAGAAATGCACAAAACCAGGAAATAATAGCCTGTTGATAGGATCTAAAGATAAAGAATACATACATGAAAATAATTGCCTTTGCAATTTACTTCAGTTAGGATAATGACAGAAACTCTGCTGAAGTTACTTCTGGTACATTTTTAGCCCTGATTTATTTTATTCAACATTAGAGATGAACATATCTTTCTGTAACCTTTCCTTAAGATCACCTAACTTAATACTGTATGCAGTTTAGTTTCTTTGTTTGTGAGTTACCCCAAAGCCTTTGAATCAGTGACCGCCCTCAGTGAGCTCTGGGTTAGATCCTGAGGTGTCCCTGGCAGCTGTTTGACCACTTTGACTCTTCTGTGGTTGAACTTGCTGTAGAATTTTGCCAGAAATTTGATGGCATTTGAGCAGAGAGATAAATTGAAATAGGCAGCTTTTCAAGATGAGATGACTTATTGTTTGAACTGGTAAGAGTCACTATAAGGAGGAGCAGCAGTTTTTTTTTCTGAGTTTGTCAGAGTTACCGAAATGCATTTGGTGCAATTTACTTGCAAATGTAGAGGGTCAGAGGATGTGAAGTTGTCATTTTCATCCCCATTCTACTTTCCTGCTTTGGAAGTCAAACCAGGTTTCAGAGTTTGGTTTCCAGCATGATGTATAAAATTTACCTGAAAGTTTTCTAACTTATCTACAGTGACTTTTTGTTAAATTCTCTATAAAGTTGTAGTACTTGGTACACATGATAACCTATATTAAAAAGCAAAATAAAAAAAAATTACTTTCTGTCAGCTGCTTCCCAATTTGCTAGTCTATCCCAGTAGTATAATCTGTTTCCCCTAATGCTGGTTAATTGGTATAGATGCATGCTTTGGGCTCATCTACAAATGTTACTTTATTCCCCAGCTGAATATAAGAAAGCAGGAACATTTCCACCATTCCTTCCCAAACCATCTGCAAGCCTTCAACTTCATCTCTGCAGTTTGTCTCCTGGTGAAAAAGCCTTGGAGAACAACAGTGTTCTGTGACATGAATAAACCTCATGGATTAAAGATTAGTCTCTGGCAATAACTGTTATTGTATTTAGATTAAGCCTTCAGGTGATTATTCCAAGCTGTAACAACTGAGGCAGGGAATAAATTCAGTGATCTGTGACCTCCCTCTGAGAACACTGTGCCTCCAGGTCTCTCTCAGTAGAAGGTATGATTTTGCTTGAGTGTTATTTAGATAAGCTTAACTTTCTTAGTCTTGGCTAAGAAAAAAGTTCCTTTAGAGGCAAAGAGAGGGAATATGATGGTGCTGTTTCACTCGCATGTAAATAAGCCCAGTAATATTTATAGAATTAGTTACAATTTTAGTAGTTTGTATGGTAAAGAGAAACCAAATAATTAGGAAATGTGGAATACTTTTGCTTAGTCTCTTGCTACAAATTTAGTTCATGTCCTCATGTCTGCATTTAATATTTGATGTTGAGCTGAGTACTACAAAGTAATTACGGTCTCTTGACTGTCATGGACTATGAAAATGAAATTTTTTGGTTTGTACAGACTCTCATTATAACCAGTTATTTTACTGTCAAATGCCTGTGTAGTCTGGCACATGGTACTATTTTATACTTAGGATGTGTTGCAAAAATGTATTTTTTAATGTTGATTTAAGTTTTTTGTGTTCTTTCATCATACAGCAAGGTTTTTGAGTCAAATTCTCTGAAGTCACTTTCCCATTGTATATCTCAATGAATATTTATAAAGCATTTGTAGTCATATACTGTAATTTATCAATCTGTGAGGAAAGTAAGTTGCAATTTAGAAGAATGGTGTATGTATCTTGCTTTAGAGAGACTTTAATGGCACATCCATTTTATGAAAAATGTGACCATGCTGAAATCCATGCAGAAAAGTGCAAAGCGAATTGGTCAAGGTCTGCAGAAACATGGGGAGAAGTATGGAACTTAAGAAATTATGTCTATTTAGTTTATGTATGACTGCCTGTGATGAACTGACTGTAGTCTAAGACAGCTATAAAGAGATGCTTCTAATCCAGAAGAAAAAGGGGCAACAAGATCCCTGCGTAAAAGTACAACTTCAGACAACAGAAAAGATGTACATATTATAAGAGCGAGAGTAGTGGGGGAGATTTGTGAAGAAGCTTCATGCAGTTACATTCATTCTCTAGTTCTTAATTGGTAAAAATGGCTCCACTGACATTGACACAAGCATAGTGCTTCAGAGAAGGCTTTCTAGAAATATTGTAAAAAGAAAGAATTAGTTACTCAAATGTGGTAAAAACTTTTACCTTGAAGCACCTGGATGCTTTTAAAACATTACCAGCCACTAACTTTTGGTCATAAAAGGTTAGAAGGAAATGTGTTCTCGTAGATCCTGTATTAAAATCTGTGGTTTACTACGAACTGCAGTTTTGATATGCGATATACTGCTCCATATTGGAAGGGCCTAAAATAAATATATATCAATTAATCCACTTAAGGATTAGTATTGCATTCATATAATGCTTAAAAATACTAATTACTTGAATGTAATACCCTTCAGGAAAAAAAATCGTAAGTTGTGGTACAAAAAGTTTGATCACTATTCTCGTATTTCTTAAGCCTTTGTTCTTTGAAAGAATGTGTGCATTCTGGAGCTTAGCATATATGCGATATTCCACTGCAGTGATACGGTAGTATCGTGTAAGATAAAGCACTCTAAGCACTAGTGTGGGAAAGTAAAAGCAAAAAAAAAAAAAAGCAGAACAAAAGAAAAACAAATTAGATGAATACAACAATAAAATGAAACAATGAATATAAGGACTGTGACATGATCTCTCACATTTGGGAAGCTCCACTCATATCATTGCATGAATAATCAGAGTTTATATACTGGTATGGAACAGATAATGAGATCTTTCTGCACTGTGAGATGCAGCATGGTGATGTATGAGAATTACTCTTCCTTTCTGCAAAAGGTCATATGCAGTGGTAAGCGTCTGGAAGATGGAGCGGTGACTGTCTGGTAATGAAATCAAAACCTGGAAAAGAAGTCCCGCATTTTAAGAATAGATGGGAAAACATGACTGACTGGTTACTCCTCCACCCAGAATGATCTTGTTTGTCTTCCACCCCGAGGTCATTAATTAGCTTGGTTCATTGTCCCTTCACCATCCTTTCTCCTAGTCAAACCTTCAGGAGCAGGAAAAGCATACTTGCGCGCTGGTTGCAAGAGAAGGGGAGCGTAACAAATTAAATCCCTGTGTTACAAAATGTCTGAATATTTCTCTGGGTGTGCATGCATGTGTATGTCTGAATGCAGCTGTTCAGATGATTCTTACCAGGTAACCAAAAGGCATGCTACAACTCCGTATCCTCCCATACAGTTATATTCATCACAGTTTGGAAAGACTGGTAGGATTCCTGATACCTGTTTCCTCACTTCATATTTCTCTGTGAGATGAAGGAAATGAAAGACAAGGCAGGAGATGTTTACTAACCATTACTTCTAGTGTGGATGCTTCTTTCCATGAATGAAGATGTCAATACATACCTGAAGAGCAACATACCGAACCCTGACCCTATCTCTTGTCACATCTTTAACTTTCTTCCCACTGATTTCACTTGAACTCTATATCCCATTAAGATAATACTTACCGTAGGTAGGAAAATGTAATTCAGCCCTCTGCAACCATGATTATTTTAAAAAGTGTGTTAGAAAGCAACTACTGAATGCATCCATTTATCTCACTGACTAATGTGGTTGTTCAGCAGATGATATCAAATATTTGTGTTCTGAAAATAGTGTCTGTTACAATGACTTCTATATAACATTGCATAGTGGAAAGCGAAACAAAGCCTGCCATATGGAGAATCAAAATTAGGAAATGTGTTCTCATGCTGCTTAAAACTCTGGTATCTGAACTAAACACAGCATATAGTCACATTGAGTCATGACTTGATTCATGTTATTCTATTAATATTAAAATGTTGAGAATCCACTCAACATGGCTCAAAATTAGGCAGTGTGTTAAAATTATTTAAGATTACTTCTGTGCAACTTTTATCTATAGATACATTCTGCTTTTTTGTAATTATCATTTGTCAGAAGAAAATGTATGTGCTGATTACAAATGCAGATTTCTTGCAGAATGTCTTTTAATATCTCTTTAAACTATGAGTGAATATTTTAATTTAACGTTGAAATGTTGATTTGAAAGAGCATTTCAGATGAATAAGACTTTTACTGGGGAAAAATATTTCCATTGAAAAATAATTAATATATCTTCTCTGGGGAAAAAATAGTTTTATCAAATGTCTTGTTTTGGTGTTGGTTTAAATCCAATACCAAATTGTCAGAAATGTATTTTCCAATAATTACAATTTCAATTCACACAGAATAAGAATGTAGTCACTATCACAAAAAGTCATCTGAATTATATGTCCATGGAGTGTCATATAAAGATCCCATTTCAGGCATGCTGAACATCTTTTAGGGTTATATCTAAAGAACAGAGTATCACTTCTATGGAAAATGTATTTAATTTTTCTGCTGATTAGTATATTTTAATGCAGCATTGCTCAGTTACTCACTAGACAGGATATTGGTGTATGTTTAGGAATGTTGCTGCTCATGATTATTTAGCCATGAATAAGAACTGATGTTCTGTTATCTACCAGGCAAAGGTAAAGCCATTCCTTAAATACTAGAGACTGATTGCTTGATTGACCAGAGTTTGGAGCATTATATGTAAAAGTAGGGTTTTTTGAACATCGGCATTTTGGGGAAGGTGGATTGCAAGGAAGGCTTCAAGCAATACATGTCATACCCTTATCTTAATCACTGCAGGACAACTCTTTAGCTTTATGCATGTTAATGAGTCTAAAAAGGTCCGTGTAAGAGGTAAAGGTTCACCCAAGAACCAGATCACTGTAGAGGCATGGTGCTTTTGCCATCTACCTTCATGACCGAGCATGAAGCTGACATATAAATGGTTATGTTAGAACTGCGCCTTTGTACAGAAAGCTCTCCAATGGCTAACCAGACAAAACAGAGAAAGTGTTAAGGTGAAGCTAAATGTGAACAAAATAAAAATTAGAGACTGAACAGTTGAAACTGAAAGTTAATAGCTGTTGTAGATGTTAACAGTGTTTTCATGCAAGATTTCTTCATACTTACTATATTTTCCAAAGTGATTTTAGAAGGGCATGAAGTTCATGAGGCTAACGTCACTTTGCAGTATTATATGCTATTTAATATGGTTTATTGTGATACAATTATTCCATCACTATTTTTACTTCAAAAGACTCTTTATGAGAATGATCCATCAGTTGCCATCATGCAGGATAATGAGGACTTTCTCTGTAATGATTCCCTAATTGTAAACTCAATGCCTATGAAAAGCTGTTTTTGCCACTCTTTGGCAAATTGCTGTGTTACTATAGTTTGCTGTTGGCACATCTTGTGCTCTGTTAAATGTACCAAGTGTTTGATATCTAATTATGCACTTATAGGTTTTTAGAGAATCAAAATGCAAATAGTTGTTGCAGAGTGAACTCTTCCAGCTCTTCAGGTTATTTTTTTTTTAACTCAGGCACTACAGCAAACCACCCTGAGAGCTATTAATGTAAATTAATTATTTCTCCTGCTGGCTTCTTTACAGCTTACTCAGATGAGGGATTATTAAATGCATTGTGCCTTGCAAATTTGCATGCATTAAAAGCCTTATCACTGCCTGTGCACTGTTGGCCTCCATCGGGGTCCAAGAATTAAAAAAATATTTCTCAGCCATTTCAACTGGTAAGTGCTGATCACTGTCCATATGGCTCTAAAATATAACAGAGTAGATCATTCTGATTGTAGATCCTTTTGATAATGTCACATCCCTAACATTGTCCAGGGCGTTTGAATTATCTGCCCTTTTATGTTGATACTCTGAAGTTACCAATGAAGAATGGAATTACAGGATGCAGCACAATATGTATTTTCCTAAGAGATTTTTTTTAAAAAATTCCAGTTCAAATAGCTGCAAAGAAAGCAGATAACCGTGGCAACCCAGAAAAATGTGGGAATATAGATCTGTTGCTGTCAATCTGTGGAAAGTTTAGACTCATAGAATGCTTGGGGTTGGAGAGGACCCTTAAAGATCATCTAGTGCAATGGATTTGCCTCTGTATTTCTTCTCATCTTCAGGCTTACTCTTTTCCTTCAAAGCTGTACCTTTGTCTTTTATTTCTCATCCAAGGACTCTTGTGAGAGAGGTGAGGAAGGGAGAAAGTGAAGGGGGAAAAAAAGTAACCCTTCTCCTTGAACTTCTCATCCTGTTCTGGACTCTTGTCCAGCTATCTGTATGTCTTCACTTTCAATACAAGCAGGCATGGCTCTGTCTTGCCTATTGTCTCTCATTCAGTAAGTCAGAACTGGAATTCTGACAGTTCACACCTGCAAAGCCATAGGATTATTTTTTTCAGGATTCCTTTCCTGTGCTGAGATAACCTCTCAAAATTTTGACAACAGAGACTGCAAATACTGCTGTTAGTATTTGTTTCTTTCTTTGGTCTAGTCTTTATATCTTCTATCATTTGTCTTTTCTGGAAAGTTAGTAAACGGTGAGTGGGGTCCACAGGTGGTAGGACAAAGGCATTTTGGGTTAAAACTGTGTTTTATGGTAATACAAATAAATATTAAGATTATATACAAAGCTTCTCAAAAACAAAGTCTAAAGTAACTCAGTTCTAGCCTACCATTAATTACATTGAACCCTAATGTGAAATTCAGGGCTTTTGTTTCTGTTAGTTCCTAAATTGACAAAGTGAGAATAAAAGTTGAGAGCAAAAAATGAAATGAAACTGATACTAGATTCTGGGAAAGATTGCTTTTTTTTTTCCTCTCACAAAACGTAACTGACAGCCATGTCTGAACAATTCTGGTCATCTGGGTTTTAAAAATTTGATTCTTGGAAGATGGCAATAGTTCTCAGCAGGGTGGATGAACTGTGCATAGGTATACATATATCCATTGAATTCAGCTATTTCGTTCTACTTGGGAATTATTTTTGGAAAAGGTTACTTAGACTACTCAATGAAATGTCGTTATATACTTCACAGTATGGTGTTTATGCCTGTTGCTTGTTCCCTGCTTATTCTACCTGCTTGCTACCAGGTGAATGTTATTTGTTCTTGTTCTACAACCAAATGAAGCCTTAGAAGCAGGAAGCAGCATACCTAGTTTTAATTAAAAGGGTAATATTAATGAAAAGTTTACTATCAGTTGGAGATGTGGGCATTGCAATAGCATCACTTGCAATAGCAAGTCACTAAGATTTGTCCCATTGCTTCAGGTAGTCTGTATGGGTAGAACTTTGTGTCCCCAGAAGAAATTGGACTAGGTTAATGTTGGGGCTAAGGCCTTCTTATGGTAATTTCTCAGGATATATGTGGTAAAAATGAGTAGGGTGGATATGGAGTGCATTATTAGAGAATTGGGGTTTGGTTTGCATCTCTTTTTGTTAGATAACTAAAAAGTTGAGACTTGGCTGTATTTTTCCCATGGTGAAAACAAACTACATTTTTAAAGTGTTCATTGCAATAACACTTCAGTCAATTTTAAGTGAATCCTTGGGGATTTTGTAGAGGCTGAGTTTATATTATTCCTCTAATAAAGTAACACTGAACAGTTAATAAACACATCAGAAGGCTTTCCAGTGCACTTTGTCTCTTTGATAGCAGCATGTGTTGTGTCTGCAGATACAGTATTCTATTGGGTTAAGATAAATGGATTTCATAATCTCACACTGAGGAGAAAACTGAGACTGGAAAAGATTGGAGCTGCATGACCTGGATAACTTAACATTGCAGCTCTGAGAGGCAGCGCTCTAAAAAAACCATTAAGGACATTACCTTCTTGATTGGAGATTCAGATATTGATGCACTGCCTTCAGTTCTGTAACGTTTTCAAACTTTCATTAAGTTTTTATCATCTTTCACCTGGCCCTCATAAATTGCTGCTTTGAAAATAAATTGTTTGTCATAGTGTGTCAGTTATGAGTAGATTCATCTTCAAAACAACATTATCATTTCCTAAAGACTGGTTTTAAATCCATCAGCAGAATATAAGCTAAAGTGCATTGCATTATTTTGACATTATTCATTGAGATTATTTCCTTCTGGGTTTGTGCTTAATATGTTGAATCATTACAAAGAAGGAGAATGATTGATCCATTATTGGTTTTAAGAAATACCACAACTGGTGATTATAACTGTAAAAAAATGAGATTAAACTTTAGTTTTGCCAAGTAGGCTCATAAATTCCTTTTGTTTGAAAGAACAGGTGTCTGATCACTGTTTGTAAATATTACTAGCATTACAAAAAGACTTCATATGGGATAGGGAAAATTTGTCTTACAGAATGATGCATTTAGTGAGATATGTCCTGCTTGACAGTTTTTCACTTAATGGTTAGGCATATCCAGAGAAATTTGAAATTGTCAGGTAGGGGCAGCCATTCTTGAAGAAACACCCAGCAGATTTAACAGCTTTTAAAAATAATAGTTTATTATATATTAATCCCTGGGTTTCCATTTCTTACAAAATAGAGGATCTGGTTTTATACCTGAAGCTTGCAAATATGCATACAAATATCGTATACATAATGAAAATAGATGAATATATTAGTGATTTAATAGGTAGCAAATGACTTAGTGCCACAGAGTGTCATGCATGTTTGTGTGTATATAATCCCAGTTACAACTCGGGAAATAATGTAATAGGTGTGTTATCTGCAGACACTGAAGTAGACATGCTGTTTGATCATATGAGAACTTCACAGAGGGGAACACTGCTGCTTTACTACAGTGTAATTTAACATTTTGCAGTATTGCTGGCCATGTAGATCCTAGTTACAATTTGAAGGGGAGATTATAGAGGGGCATATAAATTCTCCATCCCAGCTAATAGTAATATAAGTTATAGCAGAAGCATAATTATTGGAAATAAAGATGGAATTATCAATAAACATAGATTTAGATAGGGAAATTGCTCTGAAAGAGAAGTTAATGTCTTGTATTGAAAACAGTCATGTCTTGTTCACCTGAAATAACCCCTAGATAACTCACTGACAGCATTTCAGTGAAGATGCTAATACATTGTGGGAGGGGTGAGGCTGAGCTTTTTGTGTGCACGTATCCAGGGAGGAAATAATAAACGCTCGTAGGTTTCTGTGAGCAACATGAGAACGTGGTAACAATGCTGACATAACTAATTCATTGCTCCTACTAAAACAAATAGTAAGCTTTGGTGATCTTCTGAAGACGGAAAATACTGGGGAGAAAATGGGAGAAGTAGTGGCTCCAGTCAAAGATGACCTAATCACATTTTCAATATCTGAAACATCCTGTGTGCAAATCTCATAGTGCTGGGGGTATCAATGTCTCCTGACAGCTTGCAGTTACCAGCAGGTTTTTGTGAGGATTTTGGTCTTTCTTTTAGAATCGGCATGGTTACAAGTCAACTTGTTATTCATCACAGTTGATTTCATCCCATTGATTAGCATTAGTTTATCTAATTAAGATATTCATAGCTGTTGAAGATTCATTTACATTGTTTTGGTTATATTTGTGACTAAATCCTGATGTGAAGTGATTTACAAGGATTCTTCCTTCTCACAGTAATAAAGTATGAGACATAAAATTTTAGTGAACACTGAGATTAAACTGAACATAAAATCTTATGAGAGCTGTGTTCAATGCAGGTCACACTGAGACCTCTGAGACTGGAAAAGAACTTTGTGAATCTTATGCAAGGTGTGTATATCTAAGCACCAAATTTAAAGAGCATAAACAGATCTGATGTTGAAGACATCAGATTCACATCTTAGGTCCGATAAAGTTTTGTTGAAAAGTGTCTATGCAAATTAGCCTTTTACATGGAAAACTGTTTAGTGTAAAATCTTATTTTCTAAATATGAACTGCAGCTGGCATGACAGTGCAGGAAGTTCAAGTGATCTGAGCTTGCCTGAAACACCAGGCCTGTCCTTAAGTAAACTTTTGACGTGGCGAGACTTTTTGACAGCTTTTTGACAACACAAGAGTACATTCTTAGAAACATCACGTCTTGGCTGTAAACAAACTTTTCTAAAAGACTTGAGCAGTCAGTTCCCTTGGACTTTCCATTGGTGTGGACTGTTTAATCATCTGAATTTTTTTCCTGTCAACTACTGAACGTGTACATCGTATATTCTTCATGCATCATATGTTCCACATGCTTTTCCTTCTTGTACTTCAAGGACCACCACTCCTGATATTCAGTTTTCTCCCTCTTGTGCCTACTGCAAAAGGAACAAAGTCCTCCAAAACCAAAAATATTCCTGCCAGAGGATCTGATTACTTGGTGGAATAGATGCCAGCAACATGGTAAATCTGACAAACTGTTTTGTCAATCATGCTCATTCTTACCTTCAGATTTAGAGACATAGGAGTGGCTTGATCTTGACCCTTAGAATATCCAGTTAAATAGAAATACGTGAAATTGTGATATTAGAAACCATGACGCTTAGACCCATAGTCCAAAAAACTAAAGGATAATCAGCCTGCCCTACAACTGCTGTTTTTCTAAACTTTGATATGTGAAAGGCCTGTGTGGCATGTCCTTCTACAATCCTGAGTAAAGCCTCTTCAGTTATGTGATCAAATCCACAATGACTTAGAAATAAATTTCAACAATTTAAGTAATCCTTCTGGCATTGCAACTCAGGGCATATCAAATTGGAAAAAAAATCCTAGTAAGGAAAAGTGTCCATATTCATAAGGAGAGGAAGTTCAAAAAGTGCAGTTGAAACTGTTAAGCTGTTATATTCAACAGGACACAAGAAACTAGTTAAAAATAATTGTAAGCGAGGAATTCACTGCACATACAGAGAATTTTTGCAATTACAGAAAAGGATAAATAATCTCCACAAAAGTGGGGAATGGGAAAATAGCTTTTCTGAGAATAGAAAACAAGTGGAAATACTCAAGGTATTAATGTGCTTGTTCTGTTGATGTACGTGCAATAAATCTGTGCAAAGACAATTCAATTACTACACACTAATTGTTATACTTCTAACATTGCAATATATTTGAGTGATTTGCATATTTGAGCACAATCATTTATATTTAAAATAGATTTCATGTCTTTCAGACACCTATACTGCAGTCAATTTAATTGAAAAAAAAAAAACTTAGTAAATCATCTGGAGATATTTGAGCTCCTGAAGGACCTTGGACTTTAGCCTTGAGTATTTATAAAGAAGGAATGTAAGTGGCAGATAATTCTAGATTTACAGGGTTAAAGAAATTAACCTTAACTGAATAACCCAGGTGATCCCATTCGAAAGCAGGGCTTTATGTATCAGATGTGCATCTCCATGTATATACATGACTGTGTGTGTCTGTGTGGATATAAACATCTTACAAAGCATATCTCTATCCGTCTGTGTAAATAACAAACCACCCCTTTTCTATAATGTCAGGTTGTATGGGGACAACAATTTAAAGAGAGGCTGAGAGGAAATAGTATCTCCATTTTGAATTATTTTGTCAAGATTTTAGGAACCTAAGGAGTTCAGCACTTACGTCCTGTTGTATTTCAGAAGCTATTGAAGGTACTTTTGAAAAATGTACTGAAATGAGATATACAAGAAAGCACAGAATCTATTTCAGAGCTGGCGGTTGTGCTTCTCTCTACATTGTCTTGGATTAGCACCTTAACAGTGATGCCATACTTTGTACCAAATACTCCTACAATGTTGCAAGACTGATTCCAAACTGGATAGCTAGTGAAAAAAACCTTTCTTTTGTCTCCACACTAGGAGACTATTGGACTTCCTCATAACAGACGTGAGTTTTCAGAATATTTTTAAAAGCCTCAGGAACAACCCAAACTCATTCTCTGATTCGCTGAACTGGAAGTGAGTGCAAGTCTAAATGTAACAAAGATGGTGTGAGGAGTCTAAGGTGGAATGGTGTGGAAACGGGAAGCTAGTTATTTCATCCTGTTCTCTCTTTCTGAAGCCAGAAGATAAATGAGGCAGACTGGGGAAACTGAGCGAGTGACTTGTCCAGTGGACAGCCTGGGGAAACCAAGTCTCCTCAGCTTCTGTTTTAAAAGGTTAATTGACAGTAGCATCTCTCAGGGCAGGTGCTAACACTGTCAAGGTGTTTCTAAGATTGGTTTCTTTTTCTTTAAACCTCCAGAGACGGTGAGTAACTCATCTTACAAGCACAGCAGGACGCGTATCCCCTGAGATTTCCCTCAGTCTGACAGGCTGCAGATTTGCAGTGCAGTTAGTAGTTTGGAGAGATACACTGACCATTAATATGTAAAGAAACTGTGCTTTGAGCATCTTGGAGCATCTCTGCAGTTGTTCGCAAGCTTTCCCTGAGATGACTGCAAGCAATTATGTTTTTTTAATATTCATTTATCGTTATTTTCACAGGGAAAGTACTTTATATCAAATTCTTAGCTCCCTTTCCAGGTGCCATGGCTTGATTTAGTACTTTTTTTAAAAATGGCAAATAGTTGTCCATATTGTTTAAACTGCTCATTTTATTTTTATGAAGTAGAACAATGTGTTCTTACAAGATGTATCATGTTTCTTCCTGTCCTGCTAGAACGAGTGATTATGAACCACAGTCCATATCTCCAGACTGATCTGTGGATCACTTTAAGAAATTCTTGTTTATTGAGACTACTGGGGTATCTGGCCAAGGCTCGTTGTACAGAGCCTGTACCCTATTTCTGTATGGAGCTTAGCCCAATGGGGCCCTGATTTAAATCAGTGCCCCTAGCAGCTGTTGTACTACAACTGAAGTCTTCTGATTTCAACTGCTGTTACAGAAGAACGTGAGGATGGTAAAATCGGGTCTGTCAAATGGTCCATCTAACTTAACGTTGTAAGACAGTGATGAAGAGTGGTCTTTATATAATCGAGGGGCAGTATAAGAAAAGGGCATACGCATGTTATCTTTCTGAAAAAGGGGGAAAGAAAGGTGGCCACAAGGTCCCAGTCCTTTGTCGCTTATGAATTTTCTGAGCCAAATATAGTCTCAATGTCTTCAGAAGACATCTGTGGTCACCTTCTCCAAAAATTTGTTCAGTTTATTGTTCATCTACTTGAACTTCTGGTTTCACGTGCTATATGCTGTGTAAGGAGCGACCTGCCGCTGTTTATTCTGAATCTGCCACTGCCTGGCTTCCTTTTGTGACCTTAACTCTCATCCTAGGAAAGGTGATTCAAAGTCAGCCCCTGTCTGCCTTCTCCACCACACTTCTGATCTTTATCATATTTTTCTTTAGTCATCCCTTTTGCAGACAGAAGAATCTTAGACTAGTTCGTCACTCCTTTATAGATCTTCTACTTTTTACCATCCTTGCTGCCCTTCTCTGAAACTTTTCCAGTTCTACTTATGCTTTTTTTTGCAACCACTCTGACCAGACAAGAACTCCATAATGTGCGGAGATGTGGGCACACTGGATTTATAGAGTGACTTAACGGTCTGCTTTGATCATTGTTCTTTTCTAATTATTTCCCACATCTTTATTTTTCTTACTGTCTATTACATGCAGAGGATATGAAAAAAGAGGCAGCCAGATGATTTGTATTTTTGTATTTTGTTCACAAAACTCAGGAAAACTTTAAGTCCTGAAAAGAACTTTTCAGCTTTACCTGTGACTTCCAATCAGTTCCTCAAAACCTGGTTTTGTCACAACATCCACAGCTACACAAGAGGCATGGAAGTTTTAGGACCATAATGATCTTCACCTCTGAGAAAGTAAATAGTGAATGTGCTGGGCGTTTGGAAGCAAGTCTCTGGATGCTGGACACGTGTATCATGAACAGGAGCCTTTCACTCTGTTGAATTTGGCAAATGAACTCACTGGAACATGCTCCTATTCACCTATTTTTGTAAGATTTTGCTTTACAGTTCACCTTTTCTTTTGTATGTCTTCTGAGAGTGTACATGTATATTTGTTGTTGTCTTTGCTCAAAAAGCGTGTGTAAAGATGAATATGCGGAGGCGAGGAGTTTGTCAGTTGTCTCTTATATAAGAAGCAGTATGTTTAAAACCTCAAATGTTTTCTTCCTTCTGTTATTTCATTTCTTTCTTCTCTGCATGTACATTTATACATATAAGCATGAAGTAATTAACATTGGCCTTTCATACACTCAGATGCCTGTGATTTTTAAAACTTCTGTTATTTATCAGAGAAAACATTGCCACTCTTGTGAAAATAGAAAGTTAGAAACAGCTGAAGAACTAAAAATGTCAAGGGGAACATAAAAGGAAAATAACACAGTTTGTTTTGGAAATTGTTCGATGACAAGTTCTGCAATCATTTTGACAAAACTTCTGTAAACCAAAACCTTTCTACTTTTTCAACCGAATGAGCTCTGAGGGCACAATGCATCACTGGAACTGTAAGTGAAACAGACTTTTTTATTCTCGGGAAGAAGCTCTGCGTTTTGTGCCTCCAGAGTAAAGATGTTCACTGAAACAGGGAATTTTGTGTGTGATTTATTATCATGTGTTCCACTTCCTTGTCTTTTTATCCTTTGAGCTGCTCTGGAAGTAAAACAGATCTAGTTCCTCTGCATACTAATAAATATTGGTGCTTGTAATTATTCAGTGGTTAATGAATAACTGAGGTTGAGATAAATCATTGCTACTTTATTTACTTTGTTTAATTTTTTTAAACCTTGAGTTCAAATATGAAACATGGCTATACTTGTGTCACTGGTGTGATGTATATTACATTTTTTCCCATTTTTTAAATATTTTTCTTTATATGTTTCCATCTGTATTGCAAGGATTGAAGCAGCTGTTTAGGACCTGGTGCTCAGGAACCAAAGTCACTTTACACTACTTTGCAAAGAAAATTGATATAGTTGGTGTGTTTAAAAAAATAATAATAATAAAAATTACTATATAGATAGATATTTATCCATTTGGGTGTCCTCTTCAGTGGCTTTAGTCAAAGATCAGCCTCTAACACTCGGCATAGACCAGTGTTAGCATTTCTCAAGTTACCACAAGAACATGTAACTTGTTAAGGATTTTAGATATTCTCATCAGGTAGATAGGTGAAATGGAATTTGCCCTGCAAACCCATACCTTTTCATCTAATTCAGAATACTCTGTTCCAAGCTGAGTAAGTGGGCTAATAGAAAGCTGTTGTAGACGTGTGGGCGTTAGCCTATAGCTCCACGTGGTTCAGAGCGAGCAGCAGGCGTGAGCAAGGACTCACATGGGCAGGTTGTCCCAGCTGCACTGACATGAGTAAGGAAAGATTTTGCAGTGTAAGCAATGCTCTTTTTTCCTGTGCCATAACGGGAAAACTTGTTGTTTGCTGCCATTTGGAAGCCAGGAGCTGCCTGACACCAAGTGCCCCAGCCTGAGCTGGTGCAGTGCTTCCGGACCAGTTTAGCATTGCATGTATCAGCCACCCAGGCAATTCATGGTGCGCGTGCTCAAAGGGCACCTCGTGCCGTGGCACTGAAGTCTGTGGGACAGCCCAGGAAACACCCCAAGTTCAGAAATGTAGTTGTGGCTTTTTTCCATATAAGTTGTAAGTAAAGGTTTTAATTAATACATCCTTCTGTCTTAAATAATTGTTCCAGTTGTCTTTAACCTGAACAAGTACCGAATCCGGTCTCTTTGCCCAAAGAGTCGATGCATGTGTTTACAAACTATTTCCGTATCTCACGTCTGCTCGGCCTGAAGCTGCCGGCTCCCATTTCACGCCTGCAACAGAAAGCATATCCTTTTATTTCCCCAGTGTTTTCCTGAGGTTGTTCATGAGATTATAAAGAAAGTTTCATATATCAGAGGGATGATTTAAAATGTAGTTTTCATAGAACTTCTTCACTGAAGATGTATTTTCCCAAGGTGTTTGTTTATATCACCATTTTGACTAGATTATTCTACAAGAAAGAACAACTTTTAATAATTGAAACTTGTATTGTTTTAATTGTCTCTGGAGTTTTCATCAAGTGTAAAGTTTTAAGTTCAATACTGTTTTCATTTTGGAGCCTTAATTGCCATATCAACTTAAATTAGCTCCTTTTCATGTAGTTGTGTTTTTCCCATAAGGGATTATTTTGGTGGTTTTTGCTCATACCTCTAGAATTATAACTCTGCAGTTGAGTTTTGAGAAAAAACTACATATTTGATATCATCTGTAATATTAGGAACTGTTTTTTTCCCACAGGAAGTGCGAATGTAGTAACAAGGTTTTACACTTCTCATCTCTGAGACTACTGCGTTACTGCTGAAAGAGAAGGTTTCTAAATGTAATTTCTCACCATTGTTGCATGTCACGGAAATGCAAGAATCAGATATAAAGCATAATTTTCAAGAGGCTTGGGGATGTTCTCTTTAAAATAGTAATCTTGCCCTTGATTCTTACATTTCATCAGAAGTATATATAGATAAAAATCCATCAAGCCAGTGGGACATCAGGAGTAAAAGCAGCTATGTAACGAGATTTTAGAGAACAATGACAAAGCTAAAGGAAAGTTCAGCTTCTTAACTTGCCAGCTCTATGCACTAAGCAGCTCCAGAGGGAAAGGTAATTTCTTTCTTAGTGCCCCTCTGGGAGAACCGCTGCCCCTAGTGCATGCTGGTTGGACACGGCGCGCTCGTTGACTCTTGCGATACGCTACTTCTCAGCTGCGGGCGTGTGTTTACTCTTGCTGTAGCAAAGCACCACGTGTGCTTGTAGAATTTTGCATGTGATTTGGGATCAGATATGACATTGTTTTTCTGTGTTGGAAGACAAATTGTGTAACATTTATAATTTTGTTTTTGATAAACATCTCATGTTTTATTATATGTCATGCTTTTGATGATGTTTATCAAGTTTTCACTTGACAAAGCCAAAATTAGAATTGATTTCAAACCAGGTTTAAATTCAGCTGAAATCACTTTTTTTGAGCATATGGTACCAGTTATGGTCTCAAACAAGTGCAGACGTAATAAAACAAGAAAGCTAAATAAGTAACACTATGATTTAATGAAAAACTGTCACACAGAAAAACTTCGATTCACATTCTTTAAATCCATTGTGATCAAAGCAGTTTATTGATTTATTAATGCCATGTCATTAACTGACAATCACCGAGTTGCATTCAAACCCAAGCAGCAATATTGTAGTTACTGTAGATAAACCACACTACTTGACACTTGCAAAATGTTAAGAAGTACCTACAAATTTCTAAGTGCTGTTCTATGATTGATCCCTAAAAGTTCCTGGTCCACTTTGCAGGCTTGCCCTGGTTTGCATGTACCCTTGTTGTGGGGTACGACACCCCATCCTCTGGCCAGGTGGAGGTTGTGATGCCTTTGGGGTGACTTCTGGCAAATACCAAGCTCATCTCTGACTGGTTATGTGTCATCCTCTTCTTTCTCCCCTTTGTAACAAATATTCATGCCTCTTGTATAATTCTTCTCAAGCTGACTCCTTTTCTCCTCTCAGTAATTCCCTGCCTGCTGTTTTATCTGGCAAATGGCCATTGTCTTCAGCATTACCAGTCTGGGGGCAAATGCTGGCTCGGTTCGGGATGTTTAGGCTCTTGTTTCTTTTCAGCTATGGCTATGCAGCCAGGTGCCTAGAGGAGAAGGCACGTGTGTTCCCCCACAGTAACTGTGATCGCTCAAGAACACTAGCAGAAATATAGCTCATATTCAATTAGAGAAATGGGTAGAGGTTAGTGCAAATGATTGCGGGTTTTTCCCCCTGAACTGCTATGGTCATCTTTAATTTTCACTTTACAAAATAAGTTGACTTGATCTGACATCTGCAGAAGTGCATTCTTTTTTACTTCTACAGGCTGCATTGAATGGCAACAGTTTACTTGTTTTTATTGAAGATTACATTTCTTTTAACGAAGATACATTCATTGAAGGCATTGGCAGGGAGAGAACAGTAATCAGCTGAGAAGTCAGCTCTATTCCATCAACATCTGTTTCTTCTGCCTTTAGTGCTCTGCTTTCTGTATCCTGTACTCATGAATAGACCCTGAAATATAAACAATTGCTGATCATGCTGCTGGCTCTGATAACATAACTCATAATGTTGTCCTAATTACTTACATTATAAAACTGTCAGGTCTGGAACATTTGGTCTCTGAAGACAGCTCTCCAATTAATCTTTTCCTTTTTTATTAGAGATCTTGCTATGTGATTGTCTTCTGGGAAGGAATGAGACAGCTTTATGATATAGTGGTGTTTCTAAAGCTTTCAGTGATAATACTCGGAGCAAGAAGACTTCAGGGTTAACAGGGGTGTTATGTTAGTCACCTTTTTTCCTTTCTATTGCAGCATCTGAAAGACTGTAGTCCACACACTGACTAGCTTCCAAGGAAAAAAGATTCACTTGCTGTTACATTTGTTGAAGGGAAAGCATCAAAGTATGGTGCCAGTTAAATTACTATAGGAACAAGACATAAGCTAGAACTACATATTTTTTTAAATACATTTTTGTTTTGATTTTCATTCTACACTTTCTGACAGATCTTTTAACCAGTGTGGCCATGTGTTGGAACAAAAACATCTAATTTCTAGAATGCTTCATAAGAAATTCTGCTTTTCATAGACAGCATTTTCATGGTTGTTCTCACAACTGTAAAATATACTTAAACTTTCAAGTCTATTTAGACTTTGTATGTAAGGAATCCTCTAGGTATCAGTAGAATTAATGTAATAGATATAGATAATGATAATATTTTGCTTTTGGAATATTCTCATACAAAATCTAAATAGTGTAATTAGTAATTTTAAACTTAGTAAAGACACAAAAACTACAAACTACATATGAAACAATGATTACATTAAGAAATGCCATTTTTGAAGTGATATGGATGAAACTTTGGATCAAAGTGTTTTGTTTATTTTCTTTTTCCTTTTGAATCTGTGGTAATGCTAAAAATTGGAAAAATAATCAGTTCAAGTCAACCTGAAATAATATTTTCTTCCTTGATTTTATTGCCAAAACAAAAAGCTTGAAAGATGTGCTGCTTTCTGGTCAAATTTGGGGATGTGCAAGAGTTTCAATGCTTTCTTGTACTGAGGGACAGTGTGTCTCCCAGCTCCCAGCAAAGCATCCTGTTCACAAAGTGATCGGCTGTAGTGTGAAGGAAGGTCTCCTTCAGGCTCTGCTGCTGTTTTCCTTTATGTGGAATAGGAGAATCGTGTCTGAATGTCTGCTGGATTCAAAGTAGAGATTTGGACCCAGGCCTGTTACTTCCAAAAAACGTGCGCTAGCCTGGATCATTGTAGGATGGCCTCTCTCAATATTTCCAGAAGACATTGCTTCCTTTTTTCTAGTAACTAAATGTTTACTGAGAAAAAGAATTAGAAAATCCTTGTGCTTTATTCCAGGTGAGAGTCTAAGCCACTAAAGTACGAAGTTAACCTTGCCTACCTAGTTCAATGTTATTTTAGATATTAAATATATATCAGCGATTCTGATATAATTTTATTTTGCCAGTCTGGGTCTATAGGCATAATGCCTGTGCCTCTGGCTTTTAGGTAGACTTGCAAGACTGATCAATTCTTTTTTCACTCGCTAAGCGTTGATATTCTTAAGAATATCTTGCAGAAAAAAGAATAAATCTTGCTAGTCGTACAGAATGAACGTACAGGTGTTTTTTCTTGTGTAAATCTGAAGTACATAAAGGACAATGATGATATAAATGTTGCTGTATGTTGTGGATTCAAGAATCGGCAATATATTTTCTTTTCGTTCGGTGCAGCTCTAATGCTTTAATTCACCTTGTTATGTGACTACCACTTCCTTTCTGAATTATCATAAACATGAAAAGGTGGGCTATGTTTTTTGTCTCAATATAACCAGTTTTGCCTAATCTAAGTCTAATCTAAGATTTTAGTCTAATCTTATGAACACACTGGAATTTGTGGATGATTAAATTGCAAATTGTGGGTGTCCACCAGGCAACTAGATATATTAAAATTTTTCACCTTCATAACTCATCCTTATATACACTGTATATTTCCAAAATCACTCAAATGTGCTTGTTCTGCCTGGGGTATGTTCTATAGTATTTATGGTTTATCAGATGTACGGAATATCTTCTTTAAGGAGACAGTCATATATCACTTGAACTTCAGTACTTATTACATTGGTTTAATGGAAAAATGTTACAAATGAATGAGTTTTATTCTCTGCAATATTTATCTATTTGAACGTGGCTTTCTCAATTCTGTTATGTTTTGTTCTATGAGAACACAAACTTCTCATTTATTACTCACCATTTTTGCCTTGGAGAGCTATAAAGAAAAAACCTACAGAAACAAACTGAACAAACAAAAACACAGCTAAGTAATCAGTGTAGTTGCACAGTTCTGTGGAATAAACCTGACACCTAATAATAATAATAAAAAATCTAAAATCCTAGTAATCAAAACAAACTGTTAACCTTATATTTCTCACTGTAATTGAATGAAGAATACAATCTATATAGAATTTTTTAAAATGAGGTTTTGCTTTATAGCTGTAAACTATCTGCCTTAATCCATGGGGAAAATACCTGCAGTTATTATCAACTTAGACTATGAGTTTCTTAAGTAAAGACTAATTCTACTTAGCTTGTAAACGGACAGAAGATCCCCAAGAATCTGGTGCTTCAGTGTTTGTTGGTGTAGCAGAGAGCTGCTGTCCCGTGATTCCACGCCAGACTCATTTCCCTTATGTCAACCCCATCTGAGCTTTTGTGCTGAAGCTGTCGGGCTTACTTTGCCATTTTGAGGTGTTTAATTTGTATCAGCTTCTTGTTCTATATAGATTTGTATTCACAATGTCTGACCTAAGAGCCCTGTGTCAGACGATAATCCTCAGATGTTCATGTAGTAAATAAGTCTTTACCTACAGAAATATCTTGTGTGTTTTTGCCTGTCTTCTGGGACACAGTGTTCCTGGCACAAAACGTCTGAATCCCAATACTGCCCCGCGGCAGCAGCATTGCAGGCATGGAGAAATGTTGTCTGTGTGTATGGTGGGATCTTCTGATCCACGAATATCTCCTGCTGTCACATGTAAAAGGGATGAGGATGTTTTTTGTTGTCTTCAGAGAACTTGATATTTGCTCTTTAGATATGTAGATATATAGATATATAGATATATACACACATAAGATATATATATAAATATATATATTTGCACTGGATAATACTGCTAAGTCACATAAAATTAAAATTAGGTTTGAAATAGGGTTTGTTAATTACAGTATTTAGCTGTTGTGGTTATTGTTTCCTAGGAGATTAATGAGGTGAATTATTGTAACATAATTAAACTACAGTATATCTAATCTCTTACCCTTCTGGTTTACCGTTATTCAAGTATCACTTGAAGGTTAATTTCACTTAGCTGGAATATATTTGACTTTGGCAATACAGTTTATATCAAAATATGTTTTTCATTTTATTTGAAAGTCATTAGGTGACAGCTCTGCCAAAATTATCACTGTAAGCTTTGCTAGTGAAGGTAAGGACATAATAAATACTGCAACCCACAGACTCGCATATATACACAATCTGAATTCACGTGAAAGCAAAAGTTAACATCTGCTGCCACTTGGATGCTCACGGCATCTACTGGAGGCTCTGCCTTTCCTTTGGATTGTCCACTCTGACACAAGACAATTATTGAATGAATCAAAGTTGAACGGCATAAGGATTTCATTAACATGAAGGTTATAATTGTATGTGCGAAGTTACAAATCCAGTAATCCAAAACCTCCTCTAAAATGGTTTTGACTGAAACCTTTTACTAGCAGTTAATGAATTCTTCATTTCACAGTCGGAGGCTGTGCCTCAAGCCATTAAAATAAGCAAACTGGCTGTTTTCTGTGGTACTTTGGCAGGAAATCTTATTGTCTTGCTAGATAAAAAATGGAAACATACAATAATATCTTCATAGGGTGAGATGAGTCTATAACTTCATCAGCACATGCCTTTTTTCCCCCAGAGCAACAGTTCATTTTATATACCTTCATTATTTTAATTCC
The DNA here is from genome assembly GCA_013399115.1 of Anseranas semipalmata. Classification (NCBI taxonomy): domain Eukaryota; kingdom Metazoa; phylum Chordata; class Aves; order Anseriformes; family Anseranatidae; genus Anseranas; species Anseranas semipalmata. The sequence continues at coordinate 205,617 of VXAA01002999.1, read as the reverse complement.
CCAAACCTAGCTTCCTCCTCTGCCCACAAACTACCAGGTGGGTATTATATTTTTGAGGTGGGTAACATTCAAAAAATTCAAGTAAATTTTTCCATCATGAACTCATTTTTCCATGTATTCAGCCTGTTATCATGGTCTTTTGAGTCATGCAATTCTAAATTTGGCTTAATAATTTTCTGTCCCCTGCACAATTGCATTAACTGCTACCCCAGTTCTCTTATACTCCCTTACTTACTAAATTACCACAAATCCTGCCAAGGGCTTTCCTTTTCCCCTTACCACTTTTCTACAGATTTCTTGGTTGTAATTCACCTGGATCTTTGTCAATCTTTAATTATAATAGTCAGTTATTTAATAGTTTTAGAATCATAGAATGGTTTGGATTGGAAGGGACATTGAAGACCCCCTCTGCCATGGGATATAATTGCCAGAAAGTTTCTTCAGCCACTGTGTTTCCAGTTTTTATTTTTTATAGCTAAGCAGTTCAGCTTTGTGATGTGTGCTGCTTATCCAATGTCAGGTATTTATCTGTGGTTAAAAGGGGAACTGTCTAAAAGGCTTGTTTACAGGTGCACTCATAACGGGAAGTGTGGTTCTAGAGGTTGTGTGTTCAATGCATGGTCAGCCATTTAAAATGTTGACACATATTCTGATTACAGAGTGTGTCTCTTGCTCTGCTTGAATCTTGCGGGTATTTTTGCAGAACTTGACTGCACAAAATGAGCTAAAATGTTATTTTAAAGACTTTTAACCTGAGGTTTCTCAGCTCATGATGATGATTGTCGTTTTGAGTTCTTTTGCAACATACTAGAGGATTAAAACAGTTTCCTGCTTTTAGAGTTTAGAAAGAAGACTTCCTCAGCGGGCATGGTAGTCTATAATTAAGCACGCAGGGGGTGTGCATCCAACAGGCATTTCTTGCGGAGTTCTGAGAGCATTTGACAGTCTGCAGCAGGAGCAGGTGAGCGAACTGCTGATCTGCTCCACTGTGACGCTTTTGTTATATCTGTAAGTCAATGCGCTTTGCTTGCGTCACGCTTTGATTTGGATTAAAATGTATTTCTGTAAATATCTTAATGTTTACTTTCAGAGAGGATGGTTAAAATCCTTTAGAGGGTTTGTACTTCTTTTGCAAGTTCCAATGTTTGTGGTCTTTTATACAGATGCCTAAACATTTCCTCTATAGAAGAAAAAATGTCAAATATGTCATTCTGTCAAAATCTTCATTTAATGGATAAGATTTTGGTCTGTGGCAATGTGCTACCTCCTGCATTAAACTGATGGTGACAAATAACCTTTGCACTACTTAGCCCTGGCAATTGTCAAAATATTATATTAAGTGTCTGACATACTGTGCCTTCACAGAGCAGGGTAGTACATCAGAGTGTTACGTGCAGTATGATTTTTGCAACCGTGTTGTTTTCTAGGACCTGTTTTTTTAGTTAATCCTAGGGGAATGCATTTATCAGAAAAAGGGACATAGACCACATTAATACCACCTATAAATAATACAAAAGAAATAAAACTTAACAGGAGCAAATGCAATGGAATTTGAGGCTAACAAAAAAAATTAAGTTGAAACTAGGATCTTATAAAATTAAAATGACAAGGGAAGAGGACTGTCTTCACCAACACAGTATGGGGTGGACAGAAGTCAACTGAGGGTGGAAATATTTGGGGAAGTTCTTTCATTCTGGCAGGAATAGCAGGGAGAACCAAAACAAGTGGTAAAATGGAGCTCCACAGGACCTGACTGTGGAAGGTGGAGAGCTTGAAGTGTAGGGTACTGGAATAACCTGGGCATTAGAGCATTCTTGCAGACTTCAGTGGCAATATTAACATGCTTGCTTGTAATCACATACCTAAGATGGGCATATGAGATTTCAGTAATTGCAATGGGCAGAGATTCTATTGCCAGACTGGGTTCTCCCTTTAGAGCTGAAGGGTCAGGGGAGAGCCGTGCAAGAAGAGGCAGAGCAGAGGTTGAGGCTTACGGCAACTGAGGGACAACTCGGATGGTATCACTTCCAATTTGTGTTCATTTAACAGCCAAAAGAAACAAATAGCAATACAATGATTTACTAACGTCATTAAGAAAGGAAAAAAAAAGATTTCCATTTCTGATCATCTTCACATTTACTCTCTTAGGTCTCAGGAAAGTTGTAGTTTAGATTAGAATAGAATAGTTCAGTTGGAAGGAATCCTTATGGATCGAGTCCAGCTGTGAAAGCATATTACTGAGGGCATTATCCAAATGCCTCTTGAACGCTGACAGGCTTGGGGCTCCAACCAGCTCCCTAGGAAGCCTGTTCCAGTGTCTGACTACCCTCACGGTGCAGAAATGTTTCCTGATGCCCAGTCTGACCCTCCCCAGGCGCAGCTCTGTGCCGTCCCCTTGCATCCTATTGCTGGTACCAGGGAGCAGAGGCCGGCACCTCCCTCCCCACCTCAGGAAGTTGTGGAGAGCCCTGAGGTGGCCTCTTGGCCTCCTTTTCTCCAGACCAGACAACACGGGTGTCCTTGGCCTCTCCTCCCAGGACATGTCTGCCAGCCCTTTTATCAGCTTTGTAACCCTCCTCTGAACGCATTCGTGCATCTCAACATCTTTTTTATGTTGTGGAGCCCAGAACTGCACACAATATTCCACGTGAGGCTGCACCAATGCTAAATATAGTGGGAGAATAATGAGACAATGCTTACAGCAGGAAAGAAGTGGGAGCAAGGCTTTTAGCTCAGTCACACTCACCTTATTTTCAATATTTTCAGCTGCGTATATCGGTTTCACACCATACAGGTGGCTTGGAATCAGGGCTTCCAAATGAAAGAGGTCTTATTGTACTAAGACAAGAAAAAAGCTGACAAGATAAATAGAAAAGTTTGGATGCTGCCTCTTCACTTTCCTCTCAGGTTTCTCAAATCATAGCTATCAAGCACTGTAAGTGGATGTAGCATCTTTGTTTTTCAGTGCCACAAGATTTAATGACAGTATCTGTAAATGTTTCAGGAGAAAAATGCTTAAATAGGTAACTCGAGAAACACTTAAAATAATACTCTTTAGAAATTCTAAAGCTACCACTACATTTTAAAGAAATACATCTTGTCCGTTAGAACAAAAATAATATGCCAGTTTCATCAGACACAGATATTTTTACTTTTTTTTCCTACATTTGTTGGATAATCAACATTCCCATTTGCTATTTGTCTGCTTCTTAAATTTTAACAAGTAATTCTGCTTATAATTATGACACTTCATGATTTTGTAGAAAATTGGCACCTGCTGTGTGTAGGATAATAGCACAATTCAACATTCACTGTAGGAAGAACTGATTTTCTGCTCATTTTATCTGGAAATGTCTTAATTGTAAGTGGAGTTGCCCTCCTGTTAAAATTCAAAATGACTGTGGATGTAGATAAATGGGAGTAGAAATTTTTTACTTGTATGATGAGAAGAAAACCCAAAATAGGCGTGATTTTCTTTATCATGAATGCAGAAAAGAAAGCACTAAAAACTAATTGGAAGAGAAAAAGAGGTTGTTTTACTTGATTTTCTCTCTGATGGCAGTCTGGTTAGGATGACTTTGGGGTAAGATGACTTTGGAGCAAATGTAAACGGTCACTCTTCACCTACAATGAAATTTGCCCTTTGCATGAAGGAAGTGAAATACATGTCAGTTGCTCATCTGGTCAGCAAATGAATGTAGCTTTGGTAATTCTGTGTGTACACAGGCCTGAAATGAAGGCTGGATCCCAAGTTCCTTGATCTAACATCTAGCAGGGCTCCAGCAGGCTAAGAGCAGAAGGGATAATAGTTATTGCTGCACTTCTTGAGGGTGACATCTATGGTAGGCAGACAGATGTACACTGTTAAACCTGCATTCCATGTTCTGCATTACCATTGCAAGCTTAGGGCTTAGAACACGAGCACAGACAGAACAAGTCTGTCCATTTTCTCCAACAGATGAGCAAATTTGGTCATCCCATGTATGGGATCCCTTTCAGCTGGTTCATGAAGACAGTTGCAGAACTTGTAGAGAGCAAAGAGGGGGAATCCTCCCCTTCCTTTTGTTCTTTGAAAGAGCAAAATAAAGCTGTTTTCTGCCATTTTTCCATGGGGCCAGGTGAGAATCCAGGACTGTGTCCAATAGCTGGAACGGAGCCTCAGCAAGCAGGTTAGCCTTAGGAAAAGGGACTTCCTTACCTGCGTTGCTTCAGAGCTTTTCCACAGATTCTTGTCATCTATGAGCTGGAATCCTTCCTCGCTCCAAAGGAACAGACAGTCCGGAGAAAATGTCTAATACTGGACTCAATGCCTAGCATATGCTATAGAAAACAAACAAAAAAATGTGATGACATTTACAGCCCCATTTTTGGGCAAACAAAGATGTTGTATTGCCAAACAAAACTCAGGAGGAAGAAGACAAGAGAACAGACTTTCCAGTAAGTGTTAAAATGAACAAAATCACAGCAATTTTCCTTGTTGAATATTTACTGTTTATCTGTTTGAGACCTAGGCAAATTAACAGCAGCCATCTCATTTTTGTTTCTTGCAGATTAGTCTCTTGTGACTTTTAATTAAAACTTCCCTTAGGCACAGAGGATCCGCTGGTGAACCATTGGTACTTTTTAACTTTTTCTTTCTGGACTGTCTCAGTTTTAATTATGTTTTAGGATTTCAAATAAGCCTTATGCTTCTGCCAGTTTGTTTACTACAGAAGGAAGTAGCAAAGGGATCAGCAAGGGTATTTTCTATAAAATCAAAATTTCACATGAAATATATTTTAAATGCAGACATTCCCTTCCCCCTCTTGAAAAGCCCTATGGCCAGGTTTAATATTGTTTCATATATTTTGAACTGAATAACTTGTGTCAAATCTTCCATTCCTGCACTATTCAATTTTTGCTGGGAATATGATTACATTGAAATGAGAATCCATCAGAGAAATAAGATACTGGATGGGCAGTAGAGCAAGGTGAATTTCTGAGCAGTTTGCGTAACTGTTTTTCCAACCATAATAGCAGCTTCAGAATTTGAGCAAAAGAGCTTACCTGTCAGAACTGCAATTTCTATTCATTGTTACTTGAAACACCTTATTTGCCAGAGATTCATCAGATTTGTTTTGTGTTTACCTGCAGACAAATTTGATCTAAAAAGAGCTCAAAAGCGTATAACAATGTCATTCCGAAACTGGAGGGAGTGAAGGTTTTTAGCCACTAATAGGTCTGTATGTATAGGTCACAATGTGTTCATACACTATTTGAGCATCCTGATCCCAGCAGAAGGCATCGCCAGTGCTAGCTGATGTTATAAGCTTCCTGGGACACACTGCCAACGGAGCCAGCATGCCGTGTAGCCAGGAGTGTGTGGAGCAAGGCAAATAAAGCAGCTCCAGTAATTTCCTGTTGTTGACTGGAGTAGTGCTGGCAGGTCTGTTAAAAATGGTCAAATTGCAGGAGTTTTTAGAGTAGGGATAATTGTGTAAAGCTTAGAAGAAGAGACATTTTTGAAAATCATCTTTCAACTGAGAAGAATCCCTTGTGCTATCCATACCAATGAGTTCCTTTACATAAGTGCTTTGCTGCAGCCTGACCTGGCATTTGGATACGTACTGCTGAAGCTCTGGCTCACAGTCGAAGTATATTTATTAATGTTTTTGGTGCATGTGTAGATATCATACCTCCCCATAGTCAGGGGCAGAGTTTTGCTGGCAGCTTTTCTCTGTCACCAAAGATCTTAAACTTGACTGCTTCATGGTCACTGTGGCCAAGACAGCCGCCGATTGCCACTTCACCCACGGGACCCTCTCTGCTGGCGGGCAACAAGCCCAGGGGGCACCTTTCCTGGCCCGGCCCCTCAGTACCCGTACCGAGAGGCTTGCTTCAGCGTGCCTCAGGGATTCCTTGGAGCTGTTTGTGCTGGCTGCGTGGTGTTCCCAGTTGGTGTCTGGGAAGGTGAGGTCACCCGTAAGGACAAGTGCAGCTGATCTGGAGATATCCCTTAATTCCTTATTTAGTGTGTGTGTGTGTATATGTATGTATGTATATATATAAAAGATAAAAGAAGGAGAGGAAGAAGTACTTTTTAAAGTGAATGCCATAAAATTAAGTGGTGTGCTTCTGTTTACCCTTTCTAACAATATAAGAAGCCAAGGACATTCAGTTAGAAGAAAGGCCGTAACTGATTAAGAGCAACACTATGCAATGCATAATTAACATGTGTTGCTGCTTCTCAGAAGTTTAATGTCAAATTAATGATTCACAAAAAAGATTTGACATTTATGTGGGTAATAAAGTATTGGCAGTTACATTAGAGATTTTTAAGAAACTCTGTTACTTAAAAATGTATACCAACTATCATTAGGAAAAGACATTCCCTACTGGCAAGCTGTTCCGTAATAATTCAGTGCAACTTGGGCAATTAAATACCTTTTAAAACAATCTGCCATTAAGTTACTGAGAACTCTCATTGTATTCTGTATAAAAATATCACTGAGTTAAACAGTTTCTTCCATTATATTTAATGAACTGCTTAAATTCATATAAATGGTCCCTGTATTTGAATAAATGGTCACTAGATTATAAAGAATGTTAACTCAGTTCTGACCAATATTGTTCCCTCTGTCCCATTTGCTGAGTTATGCTTGTGTACACATCTCACTGCACATCTTGATCAGAAAACCTCTATGTGGCTCTGTTAGGACTGTGACTATCCACGAGACAAAATCTACTGTGATCCCTATGTTATTTTATACCTGTTAAATGTAGGCGTATCAGCGATTCATTACTATGAAACCTGTAGAAAAGCTTGAAAAGTAAGGCTACATTTTCTTTGTTTCTGCATTACTGGTCGCTTAAAGGAAAACATCGCGCTTCTGTCAGAAAATCTTGCACTTGTTATTGCTACAAATAACTTCAGATTAAAGAAACTGGAAGGAGCTGGTCAGTGGAAAAAGGCTTTTTCTTCCTATGTTTTCTTCACCTTGGTTAGGCTGCCCAACTGGTAGTACTTTCTGTAGTGTCCTGCATCAGAGGAGAAACTCCCAGAAAAAGCTTTTAAGAACATCCACAGCTGAACAGATGGAAACCCTTATGTACCGTTGTTTCAAGGGAATTTGGGGACAGCATTCTCTAACTACCCGTTCTTCTTTGATGCATCAAGGTAACTGGTCAACTATTTTTAAGAATTTACCCTTAAAAGTTCTTACAGGAACCAGAGGCCATCTTGGAAATCTATGTTGTAACACTTTGAAGGAATCAGTGTCAGAAAATTGAAATGCTTGGAAGCAGTTTATTTCAATTTGAATAGTTGGAAATAGTGCTCGGTACCTCAGGTGCCTAAGGAAGATGATCCCGTTACCATGGTTTCAGCCTGAGATTTGGGTCACTGTGGTGCCAGCCCTTAGTTCTTGCTGGGAGCAAAAGCATTCTGTGACCTGGGCGAGGTCTTGCAGACCAAAATCCTCAAAGAGGCTAAGCTTGAGCAAAATAAATTAGCCACTGCAGTGAAGGTGTTTTATGCATCTGCTGCCTAAAGAGAGAGACTCAAGCCGTGAGTGTTTCTTATAAAGTACAGGACATTCGGTTCCTACCTAGAGAAGTTGGCACTGTAATCTGAGAGACAGGGCCTGGCACTTTATGGTAAATCACGGTCCTTTTTTGTTGAACTGATTTTAATGTCCGGTTAACAGGAGGCACGTTCCTCTTGTCCAGGCTGTGGTGATTGTCTTCTGGAGGTGGGCATCAAAGCTGAAGTCGGGCTTTTCTCTTGAAACTGGACGTGCACAGCAGGATCCATTTTCTGTAGTTTAGTAACAGTTTTGATAATGTGGATAATGAGGCTCAATATCTCTGTTCTTACTGAGAAGAACGGCATGCATGCATGACAGGCTGTAAGAGTGGTTGTGGAAGCCCCAGGAACGTCTCCAGGTTACAGAGAACAGCTGAGTTAGGACAGGCAGGGGGCCAGCGAGAGACAGATGTGGGGTTTGGAGTTTGCAGTGAGGAAGACCTGAGGCTGAAGTCCCTGTTCCAAAGACTGCGTATGCTTTTCATACTGAACAGTCAGTGGACAGAATTCATAAGCAGTCTTTGGAACAAGAGCTATTATCATGAAGATTGAAATTTGTTTTGACACTCTTTTATAGCACCTTATGTCTTGATTGGGTTCCAAACAGCTTAATGGCCTGGCATACCAAAGTGGTGTGGTCTGGTTGAGATGCTCAGACTGAGGACAGGTACCACAGTTGCCAGGATTAGGCCATGGCAAGCTGGAAAATCCCTGTGAACGTTCTTCTGAGAAAGCAGATAGCAACATACATAGGAAACATAGATTGTGGATCAAAATAAGACTCAGGTTTGGGATACAACACAATCTGTTCAGCACTAAGAAACAAAAACCAAAGCAGAACTGTCCTCTAGGCCTGGAGAACCTTATAGTAAAAAATTTAGATAGTAACAGATTTTTTTGCATTTGTTGATTTTTTTTTGTTGTTGGTATGCTTGGTTGGTTGGTTTTCCCTTTAGGTAGGACTTTTAAGTTTAACTTAAATGTCTGCATCCTGAAGTTTAAGTATGTAAATTCCATTTAAGTTTTATTCCTGGTTCTGAAAGCCTACTGCAGTTTTTGGCTTTGGTGTTTTGGTTTTCCATCTGGAATGCAGAAATCCAGTTACATCAGAGGGCTGCTACAACAACAGCACGGGAGTTTGGTGCTGTGGTAAGAGCTGCAGGCTGTGTCATACCTCTTGATTGCACACTGAGTATTGCCACTGTTTCATCAGTGAAGCAGCTCTTCCCTCCTGAGTGTACCATTCTTCTAAGTGTTATTCCAAAGTAACATCATCTCTCCAGCCTTTACCTGGAGGGGACTTACGTTAAGTAGCAGTATGGCATACTTATTTCAGTGAAAAGCTGTAGCTGTGACCTCAAAAAGGTGGGGTTTTATACATGGGCAGGCACACCCATGACAGTTAAATGTGTAATAGATCAAAGCCAGCTCTGATCGCTGAGGATGGGCTAATGAATGCTGTTTTATTCTCCTGGTCAGGGTTATCCATCTCTTCATGGGCAAAGAGGTATGGAAGGACAGCCCAGGCTGCCAAGAATGAAAAAGGCACATACATAAAATTTAAATTGTAGTCATTTTTTTTTAGAAAAAAAATAAGTTACTTGTCTTTTTTTTTTTAAACCTAATACATTATAAAAACAAACTTGCAAGTCTAAAGAATAGAAAGTGTGGCTCACTCAATTTCAGTTTAGGAACCTCGGTGGAGGTGCCTAACTTCAGATGGATAATTTTATAGTAGCACTCAGCAAACTGAGAAGAGTACACCACTGTCTGTAAGCACAGACCTGAAAACTGGTGTCTTGGTTTATATAAGTATACAATTTTACAATAATTTAAATCATTACGGTACACTTGCAGAAAACAAACTGGAGTCTGGGTTGGAGAGATCCTAAATGTGCTGGTAATTTATGCAAGTCAACCTCAAACTCTGTCTCTCGTGTAAGCAAGTCAAGGGGCACCATCTGTAGCTTGACTTTGAAGCTGTTCTGGGTCACGTGTAGTTTGGTATTGAATACCAAGCTATTGTTTGTGGGTGAAAAATAGAAACTTCAAATGCCTACACTCTAAAATGAAACATTCCAGGGTTGATGGGGTTTATAACAGTTAATCATACACACAATATTCCATTAATTTTCAGATAAACAGTCACATGATTAAACTACTTAAAATATCAGTCTGAATTGTATTACGAACTTCAGTGTTTGCTAGCTGACATACATGTAGGCGTGTGTTTCTGTACTTTGATAATCGTATGGTCTTTGCTACAAATGCTTCAGCAGGAATAATATATTTTTAAAAAACACAAGCAGTGCAAATAATACCCAGGACTGGACACTCAGCAGGTAGACTGTGGTAGAATCCGCTAGTTGTTTCTTTTGTTTATTTTTGTTTGCTTGTTTGGAAGTTTTCTTGGTGTTTTTGTTTTAGTTTGGTTTGGTTTAGTAAAAGCAAAAAGGTGCTTTAAAAAGGCATTTTGGATCTGTTGTTGATCTGGGAAGTCATTTTGAAGGGATTATATTCTAAACAAAGCTGAATTTACTTTGCTGAGTTCTGAGGTTTTTGATTATGTAATTCAACCACATTGCTAGGAGGAATTTTTAGATAACTGAAATGAGTCAGTAACTTATAAATTATCTCCTTGTTTTCCCAGAAAGGAATGCATCGTTCTTCTTTCAGTTCATTATCCCCAAGTGCTTTGCACAGGCACTGGGTAACTCAGGGAATCACCAGAAAAGCAGTGGAAAGGATGTCATGACAAAATGTGCTGGCAGGCGCTAGGTCATTAATGTCAGCAAAGGACTCATAATCATTCCTGTAGCTTCACCTGGGGGAGAGCTGTTTGTCTGGCTTCAGCTGGCTGCCAGAATTAACCAGATTTTAATATCAACATGTGAGTGACCAAGACCTTCCAGAATTTCCATAGCTCTTAAGAACCAAGTTATTAACTAATATCTGACAAAGGGAAAAAGGAAACATTAGGCTTAACCCGTAAATGCCTAATGAAGTATTTTGCTTTGGAAGCCATTATCAGAAACTGTCAGAGGTGGGACCCTGCACTGGGTGGATTGGTCTTCTGGGGACAGGTGTTGAGGAGAGGGCTCGGGGTCCCCTTCTTCACACCCATCCGGTACAGGCTGCCTGCCCCCAGACACACGGTGTACAACCACCTGAGGGGGGCTGCAGACTCTTCGGTTAGATCAGGGCTGCGCTGTGTGCCACCCTGCTGTATGTATTGCAGTGGGGAGAGCTGAGATGCACTAATGTAATAATTACAAACATTTTACTATGCTAAATTGGTGTGAAATGATAACTAAAAACTGCGGATCTTGGTTTTCTTTAATTGTGTTTTAGCTTGTGTTTTGTCTTTGATAGCAGTTTTACTAGGTAGTATAGTGCAGTGCGGTGTTGTAGACCTGCAATAAGCATCTCCAGATTTTTTATGGTGTTTTTTTCTTTTTCAAGATGGAAACCCAAACAATGGACACAAAACTTTATGGTTACAAACGTAACCGATTTACAAACGTGATACAGCAAGGTACGGAAATCACTATACAAGCACAATATAGCAGTTGCAATATACAGTTAAATCACAGTATAAACGTGATTTCCATTACTGTTCTGTTTGCTCGCCAGCACGATGCTGGGCGAGCCCAATTGCCAGGAAGCAATAGGTGGTTGAAGCCTGTTCGATCCTGTTGCTCTCTCCAAAATTCTTTTGCTGGTTGTTTAGTGTTTGTATTCCATGTTGGGCTGAGACACGTATCGCTCCCGCCACACTGGTCTGGCTAACTTAGGAAGACATTCACACTCTTAATGAACTCGGGTAGAAACATCTACACTAGCAGTTAATTCACTCAACTGTGATGTGGTGAGTTGATTCACTCAACTGACATATATGTTCACCTAAAGCAAAGGCCACCCTCTGGTCACCTTTGTGTCGAGACAAAGGTTTATTGCAACAGCTGTGGCCAGTCGCGCCCTGCATCATTCCCTGAGCTTCACGTGGCCCTTGCCCATCGTTGCACCCCCGGTCGCACCCTGATGCTGACGTACATAGCGCGCTGGTCCTAGCAGCAGAATGTCAGATAAAACTTGAGTATCATTTACAGTGTGGCTATAGATTGTTATTTTAGAGCTGAAGAGCAACCTTTACTCGTCTAAAGAGAATACATAAACTGACTTCTTAAAATCAATGTTGAATAAAGTCTAAAAGCAGATCATTGTACTTTGGCAGTAATGTATTCTTTAGTACATCAGACTAAATTCATTTAGAATACTCTTAAAGAATAAAATGGGAATAACAGTATGCAGCTCTGAGTAATTTTTTAAAAAAAAAAAACATTACTTAGATGTAATTGAATCACTAATCAGACTAAAATTCACTGAACTACCATCACAAATAATCCGAGGTGGTTTGTACACTGTGATAATAGCACCGTATTATTGACTTTACTTGTAGCTGTGTTGTGAGCCCACTCACAGGTTTTGATCATTGCACAAAGGGGGAGAGAACCACCTGAGAAAGCTGTTGGAAGCTCTTTGAGCCTTGGTGCTTCCAAGCAGGAAGTACATTGCAAGGAGTTCTGTGTCAGTAAAGGAAATTATTTAGAGCATCTTGTGCATAATAAAAGATTATCTGACTCACTGCAATGTGCTAACCCATATTTCATGTCAATACACCAATGCTGACAGGCATATTTGTGGCATGTATCTCCAATAGCATCCAAAACAAAGCCATAGGCTGAGTCTGAATCTTTGACCCCCAAGGACCTTTAATCCTGCCGTAAAAGCAGAAGGGGTCGCTGTGACTGAGAGCCGTGCCCTCTGGCTTGGCAGCGTTGCAGCCCCGTGGCTGCACTCCATAAGGCAGAGGAGGTTTTGGTGCCCTCGCTCTCCTTTCCGAGCCTCTGGATTGCATTTTGACAGCTGCAGCCCTCTGTCCTTTCCAGGCTTTCCATTTTGTAAATTATCTCCATATGAATGTTTCTGGGTTCTCCCTTGTGCGTGTGCATGCCAGTGCTAAGTTGTACCTCTGTTTCTGCAGCCTCCTGACGGAATTAGCACGTGGCTGTGGGTGCTCTGGTGCCTTTGGTACCCATCAGGGCTCGGAGCGATGGTAAGAGTGGTGTGCTCTTCCCAGAGTGGAGGACTTGTTTCAACTGCTGCTCTACACGGCACAAAATGTCTGAGGGTTATTAATGAGAGCTTTAGGAAATAGTTGTGTGTATCTCAATTCTTTTCTGAGGAAAAGTGCAGAACTGAGAGCACTGGACCCAAGATGCTTCATCTATCTATGTTTGCATTGTAGCAAGGAGCACGGCAAATTTTCACCAGTTTGGTATTTTGGTGTCTCTGTGACTTCTTCTGACCAAGAGGGCAGTCTGGTTTGTGACAAAACTGCAAATGTTCTCATGGTCGTGTGCTTTGGTCACGTGCCCTCCGAAAAATTTGATTCCTAAACTGCCACTTGGGAATTTCTATTTCTGCTGCTTAGGAATTTCTATTTCAGACCCTGCTGAAACCAGCAGTCCAAAAGTATCTATGTATAGCTATCATCAAACAGTCTCTTGAAATGGTGAAATTTATACTGTGAATACATTTTAAGAAAACAATAAAAAATCACAAATCAGTGGGAGCACTATTTAGTTCAGTGTGATAGATGAATAACTCTGGATAATTCTAACGTTTCTATATTTAGGGCAACAAGGCCTTGTGGTATGTTGGTAATAGCAAAACTTGATTTGTGTGAAGCACCAGATGGTGTTCTATAAATGCAGATCTTAGGGCAAGCATCCGTAGAACTCTTATGCTATGCGAGTACCAGAGAAATTATAACAACTGCCATCAAATGGGTCACTCTATGTACAATCAATTTTCAGTCTGTAGCATAACTGATGAGAAAGACGTTTCCTTTTCCTAATCAGAGTGAAAGGGAAAGCTTTATCTGGAAATGTTTCCTAAAATGAAAACCCTGTGGACTCTCGTAGGTGAACTCTTTCTATAGGTACCTCTTTGTTCGGTCTCTGTACAGGGCTGTAACCGTGTGTTTAGCCATAAGATGTTATTGCTCAAATTTTCTTTTGTGCTGCCATTGTTTTGCCAAAATAAATGCTTAAGCATGAGGCAACCGAAAATTACTTTAAGGTCATGTAGAATAAGGTGGTATGGACAAAACTGATACATGTATGTCTGTGTCAGTCCTATCACTTTCTGGAAATTTGGAATTCAGTGCCAGTTATGAATTTAACTTGCTGAAAACTGTGGATAGTTTTGCTGTTTATGTTCAATGCTATATTCATGTCCTTTCTTTTGACTAGGTTTTACAAGCAGTAGTTTTAGGGAATTGGTCCGGCTAAGTTGACACCTGGCTATTTTACAGAACGCGGTTCTTTGTTCCCCAGGGATCCCTGCCAAGATCTTCATATGATTAGTGGAGTAGGAGCATTACTTTTGAAAATCTGACACTTCCCTTTTTTAAAGTAAATGGACAGCATGGTGACTTGGCCCTTTTCCTTGTCAAGGAAAGGGTCCCTTTCCTGTGAAGCACAGGCCAGTGTGCCAGGGAAGTAAACCATGTGAAATGTAGGCAAATGCAGAACACATCTCCAAATTAAGAGAGAAACTGGCAATCGGGTAAGGATTCTGACAAACTCTGGTCTTCTCTTCATGCAAATATGTGGACAGTTCCTTCTTTAGACCTTGTTGGAAATCTGCTGTGAGTACTTCATTATAGAAACTACAGAAGCATTGTAGCACCTCCTATTTCTAACATCCTATGTAGAGACTGTTTTTGTTTGCTTGTTTGAAAAAATTCCTATCTATAGCACAGGGGAGGCAAAAATAATTACGTTCTACTTTAAATATCTTTGTTTAATGTTTTATCTTGTGTTCATAATGTTCAACTGAAGTTTTCTATATTGTTTTATCACATATTTATAATGTTTTGCGGGAACTAATAATTATTCTTGGTAGGAACAAGCTTTTTTAGGTTTGCCAATTATAACACTAGCCAACAGTAACAAAAAAATATGACATGCAAATGCGNAACAAGCTTTTTTAGGTTTGCCAACAGTAACAAAAAAATGACATGCAAATGCAGATAAATCAAAAAATTGGAAATGTCCCCTATATATTCTCTACCTAGAATGTACAGCTCCAAATGCTCAGGCTGTCGTCATAGAGCAATTGAGATCTTGACCATAAAACATGTCTAAAATCCTTTTTCCCTTTTTTTTGAGTTTTCTAAACAGAACAAAGCTGGTTCCATAACGCAGGCCAGGTCCCATCACTGGACTAGCAGTGTATCTGAGAGGTCTGTCAGCACATTGTTTCACATCAAGATGCATCAGCTTGCTTCAGGAGAGCGGGTGGTTCAAATACATCGCTGTAAATGATTGTCCTGTCTGAACTGGCTGCTTCTGTGTGCCACACATCAGCATAGGTGGCATCAATTTAATGGCTTAGAAGTTCAGGGAAACTCTGTTTACTCGCTTGACAACAGTGTTGATATTCTTTTGCCTGTGATCTCATTTACTTTGGGTAAAGCCACTGCTTCACTCTGTTCTTGTTCGTGGCAAAACTTAGTAGTAGTTTGGATAGATCTTCTCACTTCTCTCATTTTTGGGGGGTTCCTTTTCTTTTTTCTTCTATTTTTTGTTTGTTTTGCTGTCATGGAATGAAAGATTTCCAGTGCTCCCAAGCGGCTGCATCTGGTAGAAAGTTCTCTTCAA
Organism: Anseranas semipalmata; assembly: GCA_013399115.1. Taxonomy (NCBI): domain Eukaryota; kingdom Metazoa; phylum Chordata; class Aves; order Anseriformes; family Anseranatidae; genus Anseranas; species Anseranas semipalmata. The sequence goes on along the minus strand of VXAA01002999.1, from coordinate 190,323 downwards.
AAAATTCCAGTTCTCATGTTATATTAAATTAGTTTTGCGCTTATAAGGATAGCAGTTTATGCCTTGTCCATTTCTTTGACAAAGATCATTTCTACCTCCCTCGGATCATTTCATCTTACTTGGCTAAACCCTTTTTGTCTTTATGTAAAGTGCATATGTTTGGAAGTATCAATATGTCAAAGAGAAGGAAATCCCATGGAAGTATGAACAAAATGAAATGCAAGGGATTAGGTTGTCTAAAAACTTCTGAGCATCCAGACCTAGCACAGTCAGGAAGAGAACTCAAACAAGAAAATAACTCCGTGTTCTCACTGTGTTCCCTCTTTCATCTGCACCTGGTGGAAAGAATAGCAAGACCACGACTGTGGTGTAATACTGTTCTATATTTGCATGAGCTTTCTTCAAGCACAGAGAAAGGCTTTTGAAAGTGCTTGCAGTCTTGGTTTGGGATTCTTATGTACGAGGGAAGAATCTACTTTAAGGAGAAGCTAATACGTTTGAAATACTTGTCTGATAACTTTGGAAGAAAAGTTCATCTCTCGGCATGGAAATGATGCCATTTTAGCAATGGAAGTTTACATATGCTATCTGCGGTGTGTTAGTAGAATGCTCTATATGCCCGGTTTCTCTTTAACTTTAATAAGAGTATGTCTTTATCTAATAGTGATAACATGAAATCTAAGTTGTTAATAATTTGTATCCTTGTCGTGTAAAAGTAAATCACTATAACAAGCAGAATGGACAGAAATGTTTGATTTTAAAATGTAGCAAACAGTTAAAATGGGTTCTTACTGGGGTAAAACAGCTAAAACTTTAGCATCTGTCGGGAAAATATTTGTCTTTTCAAGCTGGCATTTTTTAAAGACAAGAGACCCCAAGCAGTGGAAACTAAAGATGTTTAAGTAATGGCCAAAGATAGAATTAAATAAGGTAAGGGAAAAAAAATATATCCAGGTGTTTTGCACCATATTGTAAATAAATGACTCTGTAAGCTGTATTCTTACACAGTGAATACATCCCATGATGAGTTTAAAGGTGTCAGATGGAAGCAGGGCAGCCACAGCAGTCTGCTGAAAGCTGAGTAGCAAAAAGCAAAGCAGGCAAGGGGGGCCCTTCTTGCCTGTTTTCCACTTCACCATTTCCCCAGAGAGCATGGGATGTTGATATTTGTTGCGTGCCTGAGTATCAGTGCTAACGCGCAAGACACTGGAGCGCATCGTGTAAGGACTTTCCAAATACAAATGTCTTTGTGTGAGTCTTGAAGTGATCCGACTGTGTTCCTTTTCCTGCAAGGGATGGAAAAGAGATGAGGTGCAGAGGCAAAGGCATTATGACTGATGTGGAAAATGAGTATGTAGTTTTACATGGACTGTACTCTTTCTAATGCAATCATGTTTCAGAAAGAACGTGATACCAGTTGCCAATGTAACAATCAAGAATATGCAGTGTAAATAACAGTAATTTGTACTCAATATCGCAGACATTTTTCAATAAACCCCCAACTTGCTTTTAGTAGACAGTTAGAAAAGCTTGATTTGTTGGAAAGCTTAAGCTTGCTCATTCCTACGCTTTTTCTTTGAACCTCTGTTTTATTTTCTGCGTGCATGTGTAATTGGTACCTTTATGCATCTTAGGTCAGCCACGATCTCCTTTGTGAGACTATCCTGCTAATAAGCTGTTTGAAAGTCTTTGTGTCTCGATGATTACTATTTTTAGGGGCAGAAACAAGAAAGAAGGATTTTAAAAAGCTCTTAGCATCGCTTAAATTCTGCTTTCCTTATTACTTTAAGATTGAAATTAAATCAGTTCTCAACAATTTTGAATAATAAATCGCTGTTTGAAAGTGAGCTGGCAGTTCTGAAAATATTTTTCAGGGCCCTATTGCCACTCGCACTCAGACCGTGCAGAGATTTTGCAGTGCTATATTGTTGTAACTTTGTTTTTCCTTGACAGTGGATTGAGTCAGGAGGAGACATAAATCATAGATGAGGTTCTTAGAACACCTTTTATTGATTAAGCTGTTAATAGCTTTAAGCTGTAATTATTACTAGCAGGTATCAGCTCACACAATACATTTACCCATTCCTGCACCCAAACCACATACACACACATTCATCCACAGCTGCCTGGCTGCAGCTAGAGCAGGGAGTCCAACCCCAGCTGGATACTCAGCAGCAGAGGATCAGACCAACACCATACCAGTGGCTTGCAAGCAGGTGTTCAGAAAGTCCCTCAGAGCATCTTTCTCCATCAGATGTGCGTGTAATCGTGTTGTCTTTGCATATAGCAGCTACTGTCTTCTCAGACATGGTCCAAGTTGTACAACCTGTTGTTGATGCTAGAGTATGCTGGTGGCCTTGGACAGTTTTGGCAGATGCTTGGTGCTCTCAAGTTATCAACTCTTGCAGATTCAACAGCATTACCAGTCTCTGGAGCTTATCTGCTCTTGGAAGACGTTCACATGTATTTTTGCCCTGCAACCTGCTGTTTTCTGGCAACTGTTTCTCCATGCACACCCACAGGTACCTACAGAATCTGCTTGCACAGAAGGTGCTTTCATGACACTGTGAGGTAAGCACAGTCCCTACTCCAAAACTCTTACCACTTCAACATCCTGGCTCTGATTCCTGCACCGCAGGGGCTCCCTTTACCATGATCTTTGAAACCCTGCACTTGGCAAAAGCTGACAATGCTGTCAGGTCCTAGAGTTTTCATTTGCAGCTATTTATTTAGCTGGCAACATCTAGGCTAATAAATGACTTACTACCATTCATTATTCACTTAGATTTTGTTTATGGATGTTAAACAGAAATGACACTAATAATCAAGTCGTGGACAGCTTAATCTCATTAGCCCCTGATTTTGTCTTAGAATGAAGGGAAAGGCAGGGTAAACCTGAGGGTTTGTAAACCTGATGGTGTACAATTTGCCTTGCTGGAATTATTCTGATATCCCAATATCTATAGCTTCCTCCTACCTCATCTCTCCTTGTCTGAAGTGGATGTAATGCATGGACTCAGTTTCATCCAGTCATCACAGTTCTCCATGAACATAAATTACAGCATCATTGTTCAATCTTCCAGGTCATTTTCCATATCTCAGGGGCTTCAATGAATTCTTAGAACAACCTTCTATTGCAGTTTAGAGAAAAACATGGTTCTTACATTTAAAGTGGTTGTAGTGTACATAAAAACAAACAAAACCCACCAAATTACCTCCCCCTGCTCACCTCCCTGCCCCAGTCTAGAGTGTTTATTGGGATTCCTGTTGTTTGCTTTGCCTAACTAATATTCATCTCTGAACAAGCTCTATTTGTTTCTTATTTTTCTATTGATAGTCCTGGGCTGTAGGTTTTATTGATGTCAACATCAGAGACTGTCAAGGAACAATCTCATAATTTTCAGCTGCCCCCATTTTAAGAAAATAAATGAAGGACATAAAGGTTTTTAAGACAGTGAATTAACGGAAGTATAGCTTGATCATTCATATCAAGCACCACTTTTGACATACACAGAGAAAATGCCATATATTCTTCTTGTATGTCTATAAATTCCTTATTTTTAAGTTTTCCTTTCACCACTTTGTGAAAATACCTTTGCCCTGTGAATATTTCTTTTCAGCCAAAATGAGATGAGATACAGTGACTAATGGGGAGCTGGGTAGGGGAAGGAGGCAGGCAGGAAGCATTACCAACCATTTATAAATTCTTCTTTCATAGCAGGCATGGTTTCAGTGATGAGGGTCATTCATATCAGTATTTCCATGGTCCTTAATGTCAATTAGTTTTTTTCAAGTCAACAAAAAAAAAATCACCTGGATTGTCCTCATTAAAGTTAACGCAATTTCTGACCAAGGAATCGTATCTGTGTGTTATATGAGGAAAACGGCATGTAAAATATAACAGCAGTTTTCAGTGATTTATACCCTCTAGTTTTCTATGATTTTTAATCATTAAAGAGTATGTAAAAACATATTTTATACACAATCTTTTATCTTACATTTATTTTTATATTTCTCCATAGCAATTTATTGCTATAGATATATCACCATTACTATAGACATTTATAGTGCCATTAAAATTCAATGCCACCATAAATTCATGCTCCTTAAAGTGTTGACATTTGTAACAGCTTCCACAAGGGCGTATTTTATACTGAAAGTGAAACTTGGAGTAGAAACTTTTTTAAATTTTAAGGTATAGGGAAAGAGAAAAATGTCTCCTATCTGCTTTCAATAAATTCAGTAACTCGGATGAGACGTTCTGTTACTCCTCACTTTGGGGCTTCATTTGTTCAGGCCATTTCAAACAGGTTCAAAGTGAAACACGACATACAACACTTGAAATCACAAAGCAGTTATTTACTGCCTAATACAAAATCTAGACAGTATGTAATGAGCTATTAGAGTAAGAATTAGCATCCTAATTCTGCCTGGGGCATCTGAAGGGTCTTTGCTGTCCCAGCAAGCATCAGGCGGGAGAGGAAAGGTTGGCCTCCACGCAGCTCCCTGGGACAAGCAGCTAGCGCTGCCAAGCTGTTGTCTTCCACAAGGTCCATTGAAACCAATGGCACCAACAGTTCAACCTGACTGCCTGGTCAGCTGTTCCTGACTAGCCTAACTCAACTGGCTGGGCTTCATCTTTTTTCTTTTTTTCTTTTTTTTTCCACAACATTGGGATCTTCTTCTATATGCCGAGGTTTCCCCCCTTGAATCCTTGATTCTGCCCCAACAGTCCCATCTCTGTGTAATTTTTACCTTTCTTATCTCTCCACGGACTTTGTCCCAGCCCTCTTTCAGCAGTCTCAGTAGAAGTTAGGCAGCTGTGCAGGATCAGGGCTGAGCTATGGGTTCATAATGCACTGTCTGCAAACCTGCTGGTGGTGGGAGGAAGCTTACAGCAGAGATTACAGAGAAAGGGTTACAGCTGATGACTTTTATTTTATGTGGTGTTAAGTGTCTTAATATTACATTTCGTGGAGTGGGAGTATATGATTTAACTAGACAAGTTAAAAAAAGACAATTCTGAATCCTTCTGAATATTGAAGACTAAAGATCATTTAGTCTTTATTTTTTTCTATGGAGATTGAAAAAGAATTGCCAGTTACTTTTAAATGGCAGCTGTCACCCATGGGATAGACATTGCCTTAAGTAACTGATATATAAAATAGAACATATCCTGCAGTCTTCACCCAGAAAATCTATCGGAGTGCAGTGCCAAAATATCTCTTGCTATAAGTGCACAGAAGTTTTTTTAAAGCCAATGCATCTATTATTTATTATAACTCACGTAAACTACTTCTTGGAAGTGAAGGTTTTGATCTAGATTCTCTGTGAACTTGATCAAGTTGCACAGAAACAGGCATTTAGGAAGAGTCTCCCCACAGACTCTCTAAATAGGGAATACACGCACATAACCTAATTTATTGTGATAGGCTCTCTCTCCCTTCTAAGTTGGGAACCTTATGTTTGTCTTCTGCACTGCTTCATCACAGGCAGTGAGCACAAGCCAAGTTACATTTTTTTTATCCCTCTCCAACCAGAATCAGAACAGGGTCCCATCCATAGGGTAGTAGTGTGTTATATGTTTTGCAAGGTCAAAAAGCCACTGACCTATGACATATCTTCATGAAGGTGTCTCTCACCCAGAATTCTTAGTAAAGACTTCAGCTTCATACTTCCCCCAGACCCTTCACCGTAGTTCTGAGGATACTAAAGCCCACTTTAGCTCTGAAATGAAACAACAGAAAATCACAACTGAAACAAAAGTGCTTTCCTCCTCCCCAGCACAGCACAGTCGGGCAGGAATCTCTCTCGTATTAGTTTCTTTATTCATGGAACAAATAGACTGCAGAGGAGGTATCAACATGGAGGTGAATGTAGCGTGCAAGTGAATGGCAAGTTAATTTTTCTGTTGTGAATGTTTTTTAGATAAATTCAGAAATGAAAGTACATTTTGAGATTTTAAAGTAGCTGTGATAATGGTCAAAATTACCATTAGCCTTTACCTTGCATCACACATAGGTAACTCATTTTGACATGAGAGGGAGTAGGAGAGAGTAGCAGTGTGGGACAAATTGCAAAGAAAATACGTACGAGATGTGCTCTTGGAAATCCTAGCCCCTTCAAAAGAAGGCAGGTGTGAACACCAAAACCATCACTCAAGGCTTTGCAACAAGAGGAAGGACTATAGTTTAAGATGTCTAAAACTTCATGGAACGTCTCCCACTACTAGCTGCTATTCAGTTCACCCTTGAAGTGTTTCCTGCTGGCCTGAGCTGTTCTGCATTTGAGGCTGTGTTTTTAAACTTTTTCTTGGGGAGAGCGGGTTGGGGAGGGAACGAGAGGGCCAGCTAACAGAAATTTGCAGCTCATTTTTCTCCATGGCATGCTCTTGTGGCAGTCTATCTCACCAGGACTTCTAAGCTCACGTTTACCAACAGAATCCAGCATTAACGCAGACTTAATGTGGTCCAAATGGACAGTGACTAAGCATGACCACAGTTGAGGAGAATAATAATCCCTTAGGGATTGCAGTTGTTGAGCAGGAGATTTATCAAGGAATTGCTGGCTGTCATGAACTATCACGATATCTGATGGGAAATTCCAGAGATGCTCTTATCTGCAGTCTATTATTAGTGAAATGGCAGACATAACGAAATACAAAATACATATATGGGCAACACATACAATTTATTTAATACAGAATAAGTAAGAAGTGTGCAAGAGCTGGTAGCTTGTATTTGCTTATTTTCAAGAACCCTACTAGTAACATCTAAGAAAAGCTGAGTGAATTACTAGATTTCCTATGTAGTATTAAGTAATCAGCCCGGGTTACATACCTGTGCATACATTTGATAGTCAGTAAGAGGAAAATGAGAGAGTTGCAAAAGTGAAACAAAGCAAAAGATTGAAAAAGTAAAATGTTCACTAAGCAGTCCTAAGCAGATTTTAACATCTTTATTTCATACCACTGTTAGTGACAGGAGCTGTTCTGAAAATAGAGATTGCAGTGCCATGATAAAGCATAGTGCAAAACTACAAATGTAAAATAAAACTAATATTAATTTCAATGTTAGGAATACGGTATTGAGCATCTCATCATTTAGTTCAACTGTATTTTTCTTAACATGCACCCAGCTAAACAACTAGAAGCTTCACAAGCTAAAGAGAAAGGAAGATCAGCAAGTGCTCCTGGCAAAGTCAAAAGTAAAGCAGGATTCAAGGAAAGATGATTTTTTGTCACAAAATTAGACAGTAATATACCTGCGTCTCAGCATAGTTCACAGAGGTGTTGCTCTACTCAAAGCTCTCTTTGAAGTAAAAATTGAGAGACCTGGAGGGCTTGTGGTCATTAATGATGTCACAGGACTTTCCATACGAAGTGGCTTGTTAGCGCTATGGTTCTAACTTGTGTAATTACTTTCAGCCAACTTAAATTACCCTTCTATTTCAATTGTAGTGAGAGATTCCAGGAGCGAAATCTGATGAGGTTAACCAGGAGGAGGTTATGGGATCACAAATGGAGAGTACCTACATCAGAAACAAAACTTTGCTAAAGGAAGTTTTACAGTCTACCAGAAAAGAAAAAAAAAAAGTATCACAAAAGCTGCTGACAGGAAGTTGAAACAGGAGAATTCATTTTAGAAAAGAGGTGTAAATTCTCGGGTTGTAAATGTGATCTGTTATTTGGGAATATCTTCCAGGAAAGACTGTGGAAAATTCTTTATTGGTTAAAATCAGTTTCAGATATCTTAAAACCAAGTTTGGATATTCTTTAAAGGATAATTCTATTAGGAATTGATTTCAGGTAGTATTTGTTATACAAAAGATCAAGCTTGTGCAACAGTATTTTTATTACCTTCTATTTTATTAATGATAGCATTTTCCCGTGCTCTTGCATCTTAAGTCCTGCTGTGTTGTTGGGCCGATAGACATGACCTTCTCAACACAGACAGATGATGTGTCCATGGCCACAGATGCTTTGGGATGTAGCTGCTCTCATGTGGATTTATCCACAGGTCAGAGTCCCTTCAACTCAGGTTCACACTGGAGTTCCAGCCTGTCCAGCACACGATCAGCAGTAATGCTCTGGCCATCTGCCAGCCCAGGCGTCCCCTTGCTGTTATCAAAATGTTCCCAGGCACTGCAGAGTAAGATAATAAGGAGCACAGCAAACAGCCAAAGCAAAAAGCTGCCACTAACGAGCACGAGACACTAATATACAGTAAGGCAAGCAAACACATGAGCCTGCCAGTTAGTAGCTAAACAGGCATAATAGCTATAAATTTGGTCTAGCACACTCTAATCAAATCTGTTGTTATATCAAACCCTTCAAGCCCCACGCTGGGTGCCAAAAAGGACTGTTGTGGGTTAACCCCAGTAGGCAGCTAAACATCACCCAGCTGCTCGCTCACTCGTGTCCAGAGGGATGGCGGAGACAATCAGAAGGGGAAAAAGTGAGAAAACTCAAAATAAGGAACTCATTCACCCTTCCTATCGGCAGGCAGATTGTTCAGTCATTTCCAGGAAAGCAGGACTTCATCACGTGTAACAATTACTTGAGAAAACAAACACCATCGTTCCGAATATCCTCACTTCTTCCTCCTTTCCCCCAGCTGTTATTGCTGAGCATGATGTCATATGGAAGGGAATGTCCCTTAGGTCAGTCAGGGACAGCTGTTCTGGCTGCGTCCCCTCACTGGCAGGGCAGCATGAGAAACAGAAGAGGCTTTGACCCTGTGTAAGCACTGCTCAGCAAAAGCTAACACACTGGAGTGTTATCAGCACTGTTGTGGTCACAAATCCAAAACATAGCACCACACAAGCTACTATGAAGAAAATTAACTGTATGGTATTTCAGCCAGCATCAGTATGGCAGTGAAATGATCCTTTCTTCATTGGCAGTAGATGAGAGAGATTGTAGGTTTGTCACTAGCCTCTCTTGCTTTCTACTGTAACCATGAAGCGTATCTGGTTTAGAAATTCTTTCTCATCGTGTCCTACTGATTTTATATCACATGACTTTAAATCTGTTTGAACGTAGTTCACAATATTAGAATGACTGAAACTATTATTTTTTTCCATATTGCATATGGAATATTTGATCACTACTTATGACATGTAAGATTTATCCCACTCACAAGGAGAGGCCTTTAAAATTTATTAGTCTTCACCTTGCTTGAGTTATAAACTGTTCACTTCAAGAGAGAGAAATCCATGTCTCATGAATAGTCATTATGCCTCTTCTATGTGGATTTATTACTCTTCTTAATGGGAAAAGTTTGAACATTGAAGTTTGAGTGATTATTATTGCATAAAGACTTCAACCATTTCTGCAAAAATGAGGTTGATTTGGCAGAAAATAGCCCAGTGCTTCCGGGTCTGAAAGGCTTTGGAAACATATCAAAGTGGGAGAAATTGTAGATTTGGCTTTAATGAAAGGGAGAGAAGCAAGTATTGTTTGCAATGTGTTTCTTGGGTTGCATTTCATTTGCCTTTCCCCCAACTCTGATTGTGATAAGCACTGCCAATAACGATCCCTGATGCTTCTGAGCTTCACACCCACAGCTGGTGTTCAACGTCTGGCACTGAGATGGCATTCCCCACGTAACAAATACTGAAACAGATCTGCTTAGATCTGTTCTTCCAGCGAGCTACTTAAAGAACAGCAAAAAGCTTTCACAGTCGGAAAAGCCAAGTTATACTTGGTTATTCAAGCTTTGAAACAGGCAAGAATCCAAAAGACTAGGTAAAACAGAACTGAAATAGGAAACTTCATAAGCAATTCTTGTCTGCACGCTGCCCTTGCCTCTAGTCAAAGCCAGCTTTGTATCAGCAAACTGCAGTGTCTCCTGGCTCGTAGGGTTGCTTTCTGGTTTTTGTTTTCTTGCATCATCCTGAGGCCTGATTATCTGCTCCCATAACACACTATGCGTCTCCCTCTCCTTGAGCCACCAGCCCTTTGCTGTGACTTTTGCCAAGCCCTACAGCTCCCAGGCATGTCCCATTGTTTACTGGGAGAAGGAGCATTCACCGTGTCGTGCTCATTCACGGTTTTCACCAAACCCAATCACTGCCTTTTAGAGAAACATGTTATATAAACTGAGAGCAAACCTTTCTTTGTCTCTGGCAGGAACAGACACGGTAAATTAATCAAACAAAAATTCCCCTTCCTTATCTGTTAGTGAGAAGTGTCGTGGACAAATTGCTCCTCTGACATTTTTGTGATCGGCTCCCTGGCATTGTGGCAGTGGATTACCTTCCCTCAGTCTGTTATTCTGTGGTCACATCTTTCCTCACAAAGTTGGGGATCGATGAGTTCTTGTACTTTGCAATGGCGCTCCATGTGACTAATTGCTGAGCAGTTCCGTGTCCTTGGAGCAACGCCCTGCCATGGCTGCTTGGCCTTATGCTGTGGTTATCGCTCAGGAAAAAGGAAAAACCTGCAGCTGTCAATGAAGCAGAGTCCCCAGAGGTGACCAGGATAGGTTTTGCCAAGGTTGCTTTCTGCTGGGTAGAGACTTAAGTAGATTGTTGTTCTTTCTGCTGACTGAATGCTTCTGGAAGCATAATGCTGCGTCTCAGTGGAATTGTTTTAACTGAAGAGGTCTTGATGGAAAATACAATGGTGCTTTGGGAGCAGTTATTGGAGCTTAGACAGAATTTAAATGAAGATTCCTACAGCACACACTCATAGGAGTTGCAATTTTTTTTATTATTATTTTTTATCATTTAAAGTTGGATTTAAGGATTAGCTGAAAAGGGGGGTTGGGAATCATGTTTATGTAAACAAATGGAAATTGCTTTCTACATACTAATTGCAATTACACAATTCTGTTTTCACATTTCATTAATACCAAACTGTTTATTTTCACAGCTAGTATGAAATAAATCATAATTGTTTTTAGCTTTTCTACATAATGAACAAAAACATGATTGCTGTCGGCATTTGCACTAGGAATTATATTTTTGCCCAATAAACAGATAATTTCTACTATTTGTAGTCTAGAGGAAAACTGTTATGTCCCATTTTAATAGCACAGAGATTTTATGCTTTCCTATACATTTAGCACACACTTAGTGGAAAATTCTGAGCTGCAGAAAATATTTAGGCACAATGTTTTGTGGGAGTTTCCATAATTAGCTGAAAAAACATAATGCTGAAAATGATAAAACATGATTCAGAATATTCAAGAATAAAACCGTACAGATGCACCGAAAATTCCAACTACAGAGGATGCACATCCACAGATTAAGTATCACATTAACCAAAAAATAATTCTTTGAGTAGTCCTGTTTTTTAGTAATAACTGAATTAACGGGGGTCATTTCATAGATCAGAGCATCTTAACAGGCATAATGAAGCAAGTCTGTAGAATTTTCGTGTGTATTTTACAATTGTGTGAAAGAGTTGCATGAGAAATGAATGAGCGCATTTTACACAAGTCCTGTTCATAGTACACAACCCTTGCCTACTTCGCAGTAAAAGCTTTCAAGGCATTTGCAGATATATTTCCATCATAATAGCATAAGATATAATGCAATATAAGCTTTGTGTATTGCAAAAGTAAGTCCAGAGTAGTTGTGTACAAAGTAGAAAATGGCCATTAGTGAGAAATCTATCTCCTTATACAACAACGTGTTAACGTCTGATCTGCAGCAATACCGAAGTTATCTTAAACTTTTCCAGCAGCTATCTTGCTTATTTATCTTCTTCACAAGCAGAAGTAGGAGGACTTTGGGAATTAAATGTGAAAGCTAATGTGATTATTTCATTTATTTGACAATCCACATATGCTATTTTTTGTAGCTTTTTTTTTTTTTTTTTTCATGGGCTACTTCTGTTTGTCTTAGCTTTAGGAACATATGTTTATCTAGCTCCCAACCAAGACTGTAAAAACCGAGGAAGCCTCTGGTATTAGTGCTTTTGCAATTAAAAATAAATTAATTAATGAAAAGGAGAGTGTCTTTAATACTCCAAAACTCAGCACTTTTCTTCTGTCTCCTGTAAAAGAGCATCAACCTGGAATTCCAGACTTTGGAGTGTTTTAACAAGGACTGAAACTATGCAGCACTCCTAAATTCGTTGGTATTTTTATTGGTGGTGATTTTGATCAGACTTTTCTTTCACTGGAAACAAACCAATACGCTGCCCTTCAAGAGTTCTCTTCTTGAATACAATGAATTGAATATAGCCGGATAACAAGCTATTACAGATATTACCAGGATATTATGAGTACAGCACTAATTAATAGTAGCAGCAATTAGAGGTAGTACAATCAGTGTTATAGCAACAATGGTATTACAGGTTCAACAAACTTACCAATGGCAGTGAATATACTTATTATGGATTACAAGCATCAATACTGTAACGGCGAATATGGTTGATAGGTTATAGTTATCAAGACTATACTTATGACGGATTGTGTACATATATGTATATATATATATATTCATAAAATCACCTGCACTAAATGCAGCAAACCAATCCCAGAAGGGGGTGGTCAAGGTCATACTGACCTCAAAGGGTCTAATTAAGAAAACTGATCTCAGAAGAGACCAACCGTCTCAGAAGTGGGCCCAGAAAGGGGACCAAAGTAGCGGACAGTCTCACTTGGAAGCTGATCTGCATCACAGGGTGTGGAGCACTGCAGAATTTAAGAGACAACCCGACAGTTAGGAGCCTACCCACTGTTCCAGTGATGCTGCAGCCTGTTTAGAACAATAGAGAGAGAAGTACATGCAGCATGGGAAGCTTCTCAGAGGCAAGAGGCTCCATTTTGGGTAGAAATCAGGCCATTTTTATCTTACAGAGACATAAGAGGGCGTAGGACACCACCATATCAAGTAACCAAGAGATGCTGTTAATTTCTGTCTTCCTCCTGAGACAGCCAATAGATGATAATGTTTGTTATTCTCTATTTTCTTCAACAAAATTTTATTTTCCCAAACTGATTCCTACTCTCTCAGATGATAATTTGTTCCTCATTTCTTGTTTTGCCCTTATCGTTGGTATCTTCAGGATGTCTCCAGTTCTCAGGGAGCCACCTGCACCCCTCAAGGACATCCCTAGTTCCCAGGCCAAGTTCCTAAACGCTGACAGGGGAAAATGTCTGCTAGCTGCGTTCCCAGGCCAGCGGACGTTTTCTGCTGTCACTGTTTGACAGCCATTTTATGTCAGTATTTTCTCATCATAGTCAGGTTACCCCTGTAACTGCTCCCATCAACGTGTTTCAGGGTGAGCTGCTTTCCCACAAGTTTCAGTTTTAACCATCTCTCATTCAAGTTTACAACTTGTTTTCTTCCTGTAGTGTTTTGCAATTGTCACTTTCATTTTGCAGGCAACCTTTCAGTGGCTTGTAAGCTTTCAGGGAAGAAATTTTGCCCTATGTTAAGCATCAATCTGTGGAAAAGGTGTTTTGCATGCCTTCCACAACTTTTCTGATCTCCTTTGCATTACTATGAGCAGGAGACTTGATTTAATAACCAGGGCACCCTTTGCCAGTCCTGCATTCCAATGCAGTGCTGGACATTTAAGTCCAATGTGTTCCATTCAATATGTGAGCACGTCTGGGATCGTTAATCACAAGGTACTCGTAGAACCCTCAGTGGCTTTAACGTGGCTGTCTGCAATGTTTATTCATTGTCTTACTGTGATTTTTCAGTCTATTGCTGAACATATAGACAGAGAGGATTTGTTGCAGAAAGCTATGCAAACAGACCTTTATACCTGGTCTTCTGAAAAGTTGTGTATGAAATCAGCTAATTGCTCTTTGCTTATTTGTGTGAAAAAGCATGGTATTTGGAAAGTGAAGTAACTGTTTGACCGTAGTGAATCTGAAGTCTGTCTGTCAATGTACTCTTTCATCTGGAAAAAGAGTAACATCTTTTTCATGAGCCTTGAGCTTGCCTTAGGGTGCAACTCACCTCTTGTCACAGGATTAAGAGTGATTAAACCTGACAAGACAAATGCAGACAATATATATATGTATATATATGCATAATAAGAATTACTGCGACACTAGAATGTGAATAGTGGCCATCTCATCTCTTTTGTACCACTAGGATGTTGAGAATAATCTTGATTGCATAATAAGTGATGATTCTTCCATGGAGAATTCCTTACCACAGTTTACTGTGATTTCTGATACAATTTCCACTTATTATTACTTTGAGATTCTTCTTCGGTAAATATTCTTCTGAACTAAACTTCAGTTAAACACTGCTGTAAAGGTATATTTCTTGTCCGTCTGTCAGTTCTATTTAAATTCTTCTGTATTAAGAGGTGTGTCAAGAGCCGTGGTATTTATACTGAGTGAAAAGCAATGACAAAATTCAGGTTGGTCCCACAGGGGCAGTTGCAGTGCAGCTGGGTATCAGGGTTGTCACTGTGTGCACACAGAGCACTGAGCTCCTCGGTTCTTCGTGTGATCCAGGAACTCCCCAGCTTGTCACCCGTGGGTGAGAAAAGGGAATGGTGTTGGAGTTGGACTGACCTGATGGACTGAACTGCCTGGGGCCTTCACACTGAAGCAAATGACTAACTGCTGCTGGAGCTGTCATGTTGGGAATTTTAGGACAGATTTCCCCAGGCATTTCCAGCTGTGCATACACCAATTCGTGTGCTTCAGTGTGTCGATTAATTCCCTGCGTGGAGGATCTGGCAGTCCTGGGTTCTCCCCAGGAGACCCTCCTAGGTAGTTCCTGCTGCAGAAGTGACCAAAGCGTACCTCCAGAAGATACCTGCAAACAGTCAATAGAAACCAATCCTGCAGGTGCGGGAATGGTGACAGAGGAGAGCCCTTTGTGGATAGTTAGGGATAGTTGGATGCTTTGTAAGTAATGTAAGGTCAGTACTCGGCTCTGGTGAGGCCGCACCTCGAGTCCAGTGTTCAGTTTTGGGCCCCTCACTACAGGAAGGACATGGAGGTGCTGGAGCGTGTCCAAAGAAGGGCAACAAAGCTGGTGAGGGGTCTGGAGAACAAGTCTTATGAGGAGCGGCTGAGGGAGCTGGGGTTGTTTAGCCTGGAGAAGAGGAGGCTCAGGGGCGACCTTGTCGCTCTCTACAGGTACCTTAAAGGAGGCTGTAGAGAGGTGGGGATTGGTCTCTTCTCCTATGTGTCAAGTGATAGGACGAGGGGGAATGGGCTGAAGTTGTGACAGGGGAGGTTTAGGTTAGATATTAGGAAAAATTTCTTCACTGAAAGGGTCGTGAGGCATTGGAACGGGCTGCCCAGGGAAGTGGTCAAGTCACCATCCCTGGAGGTATTTAAAAGACATGTAGATGTAGAGCTTAGTGACATGGTTTAGTGGAGGACTTGGTAGTGTTAGGTCGTAGGTTGGACTGAGTGATCTTGGAGGTCTTTTCCAACCTAAATGGTTCTGTGATTCTGTGAAATGCAGCATGCATTTACTGGGGTGGTCACATTGGGCCGCAGACTCAGCAGCATGTAAGAATTCACCAGAACAACACTTTGTGGAGTCCCTCCTGGTCCACCTGAAGACGCCATTGCAAGCATGCTTGAGCAGAGACTCCTTTCATGGTGTAGACAGATGCTGGTGGGCCTGTGGAAGAGATTTGATTCTCCGTATAAGTACTGCCCTATACAGAGCTCTCAACAACCATTTTTGTTGTGTTTTTTTTTT